>CM031964.1:17470630-17633130 GCA_018749465.1 Paracanthobrama guichenoti
CTGAGCGGATGACAGTGCGTCAGTCTCTCGGAGCAAAAGTGCACACGCGCGCGTTCACGCGCCCCTGAGCGTTAGAATGTAATGGAATTCGAGTGCTGACGTAATCCCGGCACGGATAAGGAACTGCTCGAGAGTCCAAGACGGGCCACCTTCAGAGTGCATGCACTTGGAATTTCGTTCTGGCTGGACCCTTTTCGAATACAAACAGTGTGTGTGTGTTTTTGTGCTCATAGTAATCCATGTCAAGTCCCACTTTCTCTGTACTGTCAACGGTAGGTGATATGTGATAATTAAAAGTCGATTGTTGTCTCACTGCTATGGCATTGCCAGAGCAGCACCGGCCGCTACACGAGACGGAGGTTAGGTGTGACGGTGAAGGGGGAGCTGTTACTGTGCGGATATCCGACAGCCGCGATCAACAGGTGGGTCCGGACCAGGAGGTTGACCCTGGAGACATGGGCTCCTCCAAACCCTGCAAATACAGCATCTCGTCAAGCTGCAGCTCGGCGGAGTTGGGCGTTCCCAGGGCCGTGATGACTCGCTTGAGCAATCCGAGGAGAGTGCCGCAGCTGTTTGAGAGGTCTGCCGCACAGTGGTGGGACCCCAAGTTTGACTCGGCCACACTAGAGGAGGCGTGCAGGGAACGTTGCTTCCCGCAGATGCAGAGAAGATTCCGCTACATCCTGTTTTACCTGGCCGCCGCTGCGCTGCTGTGGGGGATTTACTTTGGGATCAATAGCACCAGGTGTGACCCTACAAACTTCCTGGTTCCCACAGCAGGGTTTCTTGTGCTGTGTCTTCTCCTCCTCTGGTTTACGTTCTCAAGGCTGTATGCGCGATTCTACAACCATGCCTCCTTCCTCCTTACAGTGATGATGTTTGGCATCACCCTGGCTCCCCAGACGCAAACCGCTCTCTTTGCTCTTTTTGATGCCCAGAAAGCAGGCAATCAGTCACTACTATCTGCTTCACAAAATGCTCCTTGTATATCACCAGTTGGGACATTTTCGCTCTGTATGGAGGTGCTGCTTTTGCTGTACAGTGTGTTGCATTTGCCCCTTTATGTGTCGGTGATTCTCGGCCTGCTGTATTCTGTCCTCTATGAGGCTTTAGGTTGGCTGCACCTTGCTCAGTTGGACGGTAGTTCTGTAGGTTCAGGGGCGGGAAGTTCAGACGAGCACACTCTGAAATGGCTTGGCCCAGGTAAAGTCCTGCTGCACCTGTGCGCGCACGTCATTGGCATCCACATATTCATTATGTCTGAAGTGCGCTCTCGGAGTACCTTTCTCAAGGTAGGTCAGGCGATCATGCACGGGAAGGATCTGGAGGTTGAGAAGGCGCTGAAGGAGCGGATGATCCATTCCGTGATGCCGCGGCTGGTGGCGGACGAGCTGATGAAGCAGGGAGACGAGGAGAGCGAGAGCTCAGGGAAACGATACAGCGCAGGTACATGCTCCGTCGTCACTGCATCTGCCGCAGCTTCGTCCAGCCCCAAAAGCAACAAACGTAAGAAGAACTCTATTCCTCGTGGACAAATAATTTTCAGGCCCTTCAACATGAAGCGCATGGAGCCAGTCAGCATCCTCTTCGCCGACATTGTGGGATTCACCAAAATGAGTGCTAACAAGTCCGCCCATGCACTGGTGGGACTGCTAAATGACCTCTTCGGCCGCTTTGACCGTCTTTGCGAGTTGACCCGCTGCGAGAAGATCAGCACTCTAGGAGATTGCTACTATTGTGTGGCTGGCTGCCCTGAGCCCCGCTCCGATCACGCATACTGCTGTGTGGAAATGGGGCTTGGGATGATCCAGGCCATCGAGCAGTTCTGCCAGGAGACGTCGGAGACAGTGGACATGCGTGTTGGCGTGCACACTGGCACCGTGCTCTGCGGTATTCTGGGAATGAAGCGTTTTAAGTTTGACGTCTGGTCCAACGACGTCAACTTGGCCAATCTTATGGAACAGCTGGGCGTGGCGGGAAAGGTGCACTTGTCGGAGGTCACAGCAAGTTTTCTGGATGACTGTTATGAGAGGGAGGATGGACGAGTGATGGAACGTGCCGGGCACAGTGTTACTGATCAGCTGAAAGGTAAGACGCCATAATAATATTTCAGGGTTTTTTTTATGTGTGCACTGGAGTGCAAAAGTCTAGTGAAAATGCTTCTCATTTGCATTTTCTTTGAGTGAAGAATTTATTTGGGAATGAACGTGAATTTCAGAGTTCTTAGTATTTGTATTTAGTTTGTCCCCTTTTTGCTTTAACGACAGCAGCACTACAACTTCATGACACAAATCTGGGGCCAGTTGTTCAAAAGGAATCTGATTGGATTTCGGATATCGGATTGGATCAAATCTTGAAAAAAGGATTTTGAAATCAGATTAGATCACAAAATCCAAACTTTGTTTTGATCTGGATCAAATCTTCAGTTTGTGGTCAACTTTTTAGTGAGATTAGGATACCTTTGATCCAAAAAAATCTGGATTATACTGATCCCAGCAGAAGGGTAGATTTCAGCAGCAAAAATGTTATTAAACTGGTCAAAAACCATTTGTATCATATAATATACACATATACATTTACTTTGCTTTTGATAGCTAGTTTAACTGTTAAAATTATAAATTAGAAGTTGACATTTGACCTATTAAGTCTTTTGGTAGACTACAGTAAAGTAAAAACGATTTTAAAATGATCCCCAAACAGCTGTAAATATTTAACAAAAATTAATATTTAATATTTAATTTTGTGTTTTTCACTGTTTGAAAACTACATTGACACAATCATAAGAGATGAACCTGTCAAAAGTTTCTCAAGAGTTTCTGAGAGAAGGCAAAAGGATTGAAATGTGTTTTTTTTCCCATCACCATGTCCCTTCAGTGGCTCCGTAGAGCAAAAAGGTGTGTATCTGGGTCAGGGTGATACAAATTTGCTTTGAAAAAAACGGCACAAAAGTGAGATTGATTACCTGATCCTGGATAGCAAAACATGGGATTTCCAAATCCAGATCATGAACTTTTGCATAAACAACTGACCCCTGATGATCATGTTATCCAGCGTGATTTGAGATTGATCCAATGAGCCTCTTGTGCTTCAGTAAAAACGCATCAACATTTTCTTAAATATCCCAAATATTTCTTAAGAATCTAAAGTTTCTTTTTTTTAAAAATCCTAATGCTATTAATTTTTCAGGTTTTAATTTCATTTTGAGGCACGGATTTGCCATGTCAGACTTTTGCACTCCATACTTATTCCCTACTTTCCCTACTTTTTTATTGGCTGCCGTTTCCCAACTTAGCTCTGATGATGATGAAGATAAAGATGATTGTATTTTATTATGCACCCTGTAGTCATGTCCTCTCAGGACTCTGTACAAAGGGCTGCAACTCTTCTCTAGTTTTATTGCTCCCTCATATAATCTCTTTAGTAACTTAACTGTAGTGAAACTGGAAAAAGACGATTGTTTTTGACTTTTTCATGTCCTCTCAGGACTCTGTATAAAGGGCTCCAATCACAGTCCAAAATTAACACTCGCCTAGTGCCAAATGCTAAAAGAGCAGCATTTAGAGCATAATTAAAACCGGTTGGTAAATTGATTTGATTTATTATAATAAAGTACTTTTTATAAATTAAGAGTAAAAATAATTACCGTTGGTAATATTTCTTTTGTTTTCCAATCACTCGTCATTGCCAGGTGTGGTAAAAAGCTAATTTTAGCTGCAGATCTTTTTTACTTTCGTTGCACCCTCATGTAATCTCTTTTGTGTCTTAATTGTAGACGCTGTCAGTGAGGGCTTGTTGTTCATCTGTAGCTCTATTGTATCGCTATTGTTGCTCTCTTCATTGTGGCCTCCCTTTGTAACAGTCACCACACATTCACGGTTCTGCTTTCTCAATAACATCAGTGTCTATATGAACGCCTGCATCCAGCAGAGCTGTTGATTTAAAGTCGTAGTGACAGACACAAGCAGAGGTATTTTTTTTCTTTCTCCTTGTCCTTCTCTCGGCCTCTCTCCCAACCCATGTCCTTAATCTGAACCCTGATTTTGCTCCCTAACTGAACCTTTCTGGATCTCCTCCCTCTTTATCAGCTTACATCCCTTCAGACATCCTCTTGTGAAAAACTCAATCATTACAGTACACCAACTTTGTAAACCCAATGGTCTAGAAAACCGGTCCTGTGTTTCACCAGCAGTGTTGCAGCATCTTTAGATTCGCTCCTTGATGACAAGGGTCCTGGTTCCTAAAAGTCATTGAACAATCGGTACACTTGTTGAAGTCCATTCCAGCTCAAATCCATCTCAAGCTCAAATTAGAAAGTTCTGTACTCCCTCTAAGATAAAAGGAAGTGGTGCTTACGCTTACGGACCTGGTGGTCTTGCAAATGGCCCTCTGCCTTGGTGCCAGTCATGTCACCCCATGTGACCGTCTGATTTCGGTGGGTGGGTGGGTGCGAACAATGACACACGCTAGTAACCCAGCTGTGTGAGGGATGCGTCACTGTCTGTCTCGCCGCGAGCGATTCTATTTACAGTAATTTCCCTGGACGTTACCTGGCTGTGGTCTGACCCTGCTGTACACCTTCTGTTTTCAGACAAAATGGGCACAAGCTATAAAACTATATTTATAATGGTTCATTCTGGGGTTAGATGCCCATGATGCCAATAAATTATTAAATTAATAATTACCAATATTATTATTACCATTGTACTTTAATGTCAAATGAATTGAAATCATTCAAACCTAATTAGTCATTGAAACCTAATAACTCCGTTGTTTTGTTGCTGCAGATCGCTATCTGTGTGAATGCACCTTAAAGCCACAATATGTAATTTTTCGCCGCTAGAGGTCGCTTATCCAAAACAAAGGTGTAGCTTGATGACGCCTTGATTTCGCGGAGCTTTTATTATGCCGGCGGTGACCGCTTCCGCCTTTTCTGCTTGTGTATGTGGCGTAACGCAGCGCTGTTTTATCATATTAGATACATTTGAGTGTGTTGAAAGGTATGTTATAATGATACTCTGTGCGTTCGCTCGGAAGCTACTTGACACTTGTTGCACAGTGCAGTGAGCTAGACCGATATTAGGCATGGTAAAACATGGTACTCACGGTAAATCAAGAAAATCAGATTGAAACAATAAGACTAACTGTGTTGAGCTGTATAACAACGATTCGTTTTCTGTCAATGAATGTCTCCAAACAGTTGCTCACCTGTCTAATAAAACACATCATATATTAAAGCGTTTTTGGTGTTTCCATGGTTTCTACAAAATACAACTGAAATTGAGGGTAACGCGCATTATTTCTCAGTTATTTCTCGTTTTATTTTGTATGATGTAATTGGCCGACGCACAAACACATGTCTTGGTTAAAATAGCTTATTTCTCTGGATTTTAACATTCTTTGAAATATTTGGGATAATGTAAGTACTCAAGTCAACAAAATATATAACATTGTTTTAATGCTTTTTGGATATTTTAATCCAAAAATCTTATATTATTGTGCCTTTAAGATGCCCGAATTTAATAACATTCTCCATAATATCATGCATGTTATCTATATATTATTTTTCTATCCAACGCTCTCCATTGACTTTGTATTGCGTGAAGCGGCCTCCTTGTCATTTCTGACTTATAATAAAAAACAGAACAATGTCTAAAAGCTGATATGTGACAAGGTGTACAGCAAACAAGCTAAAAAACATAGAAGTTTTTATAAGCTGTCGGCCCCAAAGGAGACAAAAGTGGATACAGGCAATTAGACGTGAAGCTTCAGCAGGACGAATGGGTACATTTTGGGATCCTGACACTCAGTATGCCTCAATATGCCTACGTGTGCAGTAAACATTTAGTCAAATATCCAAATGTCAGTTTTATATATTATATTTCCCCTCCACTGGGCGTAGTTCTCAGTGTAATATAACATTTTTATTTTTATTTTTTTTTAGCTTGTTTGCTGTACACCTAGTCACATATCAGCTTTTAGACTTCACATTGCCGCTTCACGCAATAGAAAGTCAATGGAGACGGTTGGTTTTTCCACACCCCCACCCGGTGGGCGTGGTTTTCAGATTATGATGCGTGTCGCTCTGTCTCTATTGCTGTCTTCAGGATTTTTTTTGGGTGGGGCTAAAACGGTGGCTCTGACGCACTGGAGCCACTGAACCTGGCCCCTCCCCTAACACGATCATAACTAGAGCACATTCGCATCAGTTCGATCGCGAGTTACTGTCAGTACCGTTAGTTACTACAGCCTACAGCTTACAAAACAAAAATGATGATATCAAGAAGAGGTGGATTAATTCTGTGAACAGCTACCATGATGGCGAGTTGAGGATCACCACCAACACCTGCCTCTGCAGTGACTTTACACCAGACAAACTTTCATCGGAGACGACTGGGATTCACTAATAATCGAACCGATTATCTCCTGCGGCGGCCTTCATCCTCCCGTGCCGCCGTGAGCTGTATGTTGTGTGCCTACGGCAGCTTTCCCGCGAATGGGACGTGCTTTCGGCACCGACAGCGGACACGCCCACAGCACTTGAGAGCAGAGAATACCGCTTATTTTTTTCAAGATTTTGATAAGCTATTTTATGTACTCGACGGATTTTTTTTTTTATGATTCAAATTTGGCTTGGTGGTTAACACATTTATCTGTGGTGTGAGAAACTCAAAACTGACTTTACAGGGACTTTAATGTGCAGCACAAGTCTGCAGATAGGCTACATAAAATGTATAATGTGAACATTATAATTGTGTGCTTGGAACATGGATTTAATGGTGAGACCTTTTTGTAATCAGGCTCTCAAAAAGTATGTAAAATTTGGATTTATCGGCTAATGTATCGGTTATCGGCTTCCAAATATAAATAATCATCGGTATCGGACAAAGTTGTCATATCGGTGAATCCCTAATTTTCAAAGTATTTTCAAATATAATGTTTTCCTGTGGTGTCACATGATCCTTCAGAAATCATTCTAATATGATGATTTTCTGCTCATGGGTTAGGGTTAGGAAACATTTTGAGAAACGCAATACTTATTTTTTTCAGGAGTCTTTTGTAAAATTATAAATGTAATATCACTTTTGATCAATTTAATGCATCCTTGCTAAATAAAAGTATTAATTCTTATATTTAAATATATTATTGATCCCAAAGGTTTGAGCAGTAGTGTATGTTTGAATTTGTGTGCATGTTTGACAGGTTTGTGTGCAGGTGTAGTTTCATGTGCATGATTCATCTGTAATCCGCCCCACCGCTGTGCTCCCACACTGTGAAACAAACAGACCTGTGAATTATCACTGCAGCACGTTGAGTCTAATTAGAAACCAGTTATATCTGTTTATTTCCTCCTGCCTGTTTCACTTTTTGTATGAGGATCCTGCAGTCCTCGGGCCCCTGCACACACACTGACCACTGGGACCCCAAACTACTATTTTATTTATTAATTTTAAATGTTAATGTTAGTTTAATGTTAGCCTACCAAATTGATCTGTGGCGGCGGCCAAACGACGGCTCCAAAAATGCCTCCGGGGGACTTGGGGTGCCGTGACTCGGCTCTGGTCAACGGATCTGTAGTAGATATCTTATTTTTGAGGGGGGTTTTTGATGCATTTTGAGGGTGCTGATAGAGCGTGGTTTGAATGAAGCGAATTTGGTTTCCAAATGCATAATCAGGGCTTTGCAACATTTTGAATATTCACAATATATACATTGTTTTTGGTGCTTCTATTAAATTAAGCCTTGTGAATCTCACCGTGATTACAAGTTGTAGTACTACAGCCTACAACTTGTTTTGTAAGTTGTAGGCTGTAGTAACAATTTTTTTTTTATATTTAAAAAAAATATAATGCAATGCAATGAAGATTTAGAGATGAACAAATAAACATAAAGCCCTCAAAAGAGTATGATAATCAAGTAAAGTTGCTTAAGGTTTCCTCTTGAAATATTGCTAACAATATAAAAGTTATTCTTTCATTTACTTTAATTTACTTTTCACAGAAAACAGGCTATGTCCCTGAAGGGGATGTTTCTACTATTATACAAAAATGCCTTTTACTTGCTAAAAATTCAAAACTATCAAACAGACGACCATTTTATTTTTAATCCATTGCAATGGCTCTATTCAAAAATCAGATTTTAGTAGTGTTTATGTAACTAAATATCGTTTTTATATTGGGGAATTCAGTTTAAATAAGAAATTACCATTTTTAAATGCTAAAATGTATATCAAATATCTTCAAAGCCCAGTATTGCAATTTGTATATATTTTGTAAAGCTATAAGAGCCAGCCATAGTCCCAGCGCATGTTGTTTAGTCAGAGTGTGTACTTGCAGATAAGGAGCCCAACCCAGTTCACACACATGAACACACTCATGCCAGGAGATATAGACAAGCTCTTTATTTGGGAAAGAAATTCCCTTCCTCCATATGTTGTATAGACATGCGTAAGCAGTCATATTTTTGTGTCGTATACATACGCTCTCGGTATATACATGAAGGGCACAGAGCTTGAGCAGGATGCTGTCTATGTGGTCTTTCCACATATTGTCCTGTCACTCCAAGGTCATGAGTCTGGCCGAGCTGGACGGGTTTGTCCAGTCTGTCGAGGAGCTTTAGCCACAAGACGCGTTTATGTGGGTACAAATACACACAGCTGTGAGCATTTTTTTCTTTTTTTAGACATCCATTATGTCTTGATTTATGTGATGTAAAAGTTTTTGGCATGTATTTAGCAAGTAAACAGCTGGTTCATCTATCCCAAATGAATGTGTTCTATTTATAAGAGATGCTTGGAATGGAAAACTAGCTTGCTATATATTGCAGATAATTTTTTAAAGTATATTTTGGGGCTTTTTCGCCTATTTAGACAGGGCAGTAGTAGAACGGGCTGGGAAACATGGGAGAAGAGGGAAGGAAATTGGACTGAAAGGACCTTGAGCTGTGACTCAAACTCTGGTCGCCTAAAGTGCAATCGGTGCGATTATGCCCAACCCACGTGGCTATGGCTCGAACTCTCTTTAACTACATGACCTCATTACATTACATGCTTAATTCAGCGAGTGGCATCCTAATGTCTGTAAACCTTTATTTTGAAATGTTGTTGTTGCTGTTATTATATACATGTGCAAAAACGACTCTATGTATTGGCTTCAGTGTTATTTTAGTATTACTTGTTTACTAATATAGTATCTCTTTAATATTTTGAATTAACATGTTTGTTTTCAGACATTGCGTTGTAGTTCAAACGAGTCGGCAAGTGGATTCTGTTACAGGGGTTATGAATTGAGAAATCAACTTTTCAAAATTCACGTTTTGCTTGTTTTGTGAATGAGGCGTATTGGGTTTTATTCTGTGATTTTAAAGTGCTTGTAAGACTAGGTGCAGCCACATTTACCATTGTTTGGTGAATTTTTGTAAGCGAAATAGTGTTATCTTCTGTCAGCCGGTAAACTTGAAGAGCTTCTCACACACACACACACACACACTATGCGCCTCATGCTTTAAGATTCCTCTGCCTTGGGCTGAAGCTCTTGACTTCGTTTTAGAGTAGCAGTCTTGTCAGGTGATGTCATGACCTGTTCTTGACTAATCTAAAAAAAAATCTTCTTTTTCTGGAGAAACATGCTACGGCATGTTCCCTAACTCGTGCTCTGAAACTGATGGCCTATTTCAGCTCCAGTGAGTTTTGTTTTTTTCTTTCCTTTCTCTCTTTCTCTTTACACACTTTTGCATCACCACACCACTGTGCATGTGTGTTGACACAGCTGGTTGGTTTTGTGTGTTTGCCAGGCTTTGGCCTTGGCGTCGCTTGTGAACAGGTCAGGGAATTACTTTGATAAGACACCTTCCTGTAGCCAGAGGTCAGAGTCATGTTGTGCGTGTGCGTGTGAAAGTGTGCATTACAGAGCATGCGCTTTTTTATGTCTATGTTAGAGATTTGTAGTTCGCATAAGTAGGCATATAAATGTGTGTGTGTGTGTGTGTGTGTGTGTGTGTGTGTGTGTGTGTGTGTGTGTGCGCGCGCTGGCTTGACAAAGATTCTTATCAAAATTTTAAACGGTATCTCCTAGAGCTTTCAAGCTAAAACCACCAAATTCTGGTCAGACCTTCAGACTGTTCTGACTCAGTGTGCTAAAGCATTTAAGCTATCGTTAGCGAAGCTTAATGACTATCCTAGGACAACATGCTGAAACATGGTAGAAACACGTCAACGTGTTAAGTGTTAGCAAAATTATTAATGCTAACATGTTAAATCATGTTATCAACATGCTAATTCATACAAGCAACTTGTTAATTCATGCTAACATCTTTAAAATGCTAACGACATGTAAAATCATGCAAGCGAAATGTTAATGCTAACATGTTTAATCATGCTAACATTAATTCATGCTAACATGTTAAATTGTTAAAACAATTCATGTTAACAACATGCTAATTCATGTTAATGCTAACAATTCATGTTAAATCAGGCTAGCGACATGCTACTTCATGTTAATAACATGGTAAAACATGTTAGCAATGCGTTTAATCATGTTAACATGCTAATTCACATTAGAAGTGTTAACATGTTAATTCATACTATCAACATGGTAAAACATGTTAGTAACATGTTAAATCTTGGTACTTGTTAATTTTGTTAGCAATGTGTTAAAACATGTTAAATCATGATAGCAAAATGCTAATTTATGCTAACATAATGCTAGCAACATGTTAATTCATGCTAGCTAACCTGTTAAAACATTAGAAATGTCGCTCTTTTTCTCTCCACTTATAAAAACTAAGCTTATAAAACTTTCAAACTTTCATACGCCTGTCACGCCAACATCAAAGTTTGTCCCAACTAACATTTACTCATATGGTTTCCATTATTATTGTGTGCATTACACATTTTCTACTACAAGAGGTTGACTCAGACTACTGGATCAATCCACACACATGCACTGTGACCTTCAGTGCAAGTTGCATGACATGCATTGCGTTTTTTCACGTCAACACACCTGCCCACGTACACAGGGCTGTCGCATCAGATCTGGTATGCCAGGGGTGACGCATGAAGCAGTGTGTGCGTGGATTTTTAAAAGCAATGATGAAAGTGAAGCGATTGCCGAATGATCACACGCACATATATGTGCGCGCACATCTGCTAAGTGAGTGCACAGCCACCACGTGATGTTTAACTGCAGTGCACTGTGGGATGATGACACGGTTCTGCCACAGATGAGTTTTTGTAATGCAAGTTGGAGAGCAGAATTATATGCTTGAAATCTATAATAAGATGGACTACTTTATATTTTGTTTCATTGTCACTTTTGTTAAATTTAGTTGATTGTTACTTTATTGGGTGAGGTAATAACGCTTTTTATGATGCTGTTAGGTTAAATTAGGGATTTATTTGCATATAGTCCAGATTTGTGTGTCAATTTTTGGGAGTCTACTAGGGTTGGATATTGGTACAGATTTCACAATTTTGCTCTCCATTTGATTTGGTTCCGGTCTTGATTGATTTATTTGGAAATATTAGGTACATGTACATTTTTCTCAAAAGAGCATAGACTAAGGGGGCATGTACACTAAGGATGGGTATTTTTCAAAAATATTGTATTCAAATTAGGGTTAGTCTTTTTCAGTTTAACACATTACAAATATTTAGCGCAGTTAATGGCTGTGCTACAGTATATGATCACGCTATCGTTCATTCAAGTGTTATTAAACCATTCAAAAAATAAAACTTAAATCTGTCTGAATCTCCTGACACACACAGGACAGCGCACGGCCATGTTTAGTTCTAAAATTCGGCCCTGGACAAATCTACCCCATGCGACCCACAAGTTCCCCCGTGAATGTTTTTGCTAGGGTTAGGGCCTTAAATTAAAAACGAATTAATAAATAAAACTAGGACAGGGACTTTCGTCACATAGAAATGCACTGTATGCACACACTGACAGTAAAGCACTGATTTTGAGCTAGGATGTAGTAAATTTACTGCTATTAAATGCTGTCATCATTCACTCTCATGTCGTTTCAAATCTGTATGACTTGCTCTGTTCTGTGAAACACAAAAGAAGATATTTTGAAGAATGTTGGCAACCAAACCATTTTGCTTACCCTTGAAAAAACTAACAAAAAAAAACAAACAAAACCGATTTGAATTTTTAAAGAGTTAACACCTGATTAATGTAAGACACTGATATCAATCTTTCGTGAGGCTCTCATTGATTTAACAGTTTTGTGTGTTGTAAATATAATTTATTCTGGAGCAATATTCTCACCAGTGTTCAGTCAGCTTTGACCTATTTAATTCTGCATATTTGGGATTTTTACCTTTTTACAAAGGGCATTTTTTCCCCCTAATCTTATTAAATAAAGGCTATGCTTCAGTTTTCCTTTTATATTCTTAAAGGTGATCAATAAATTTAAATTAGAATAAGACACTATAGGGCTGTTACCAATCAAATTAAATAATTTACACTGAAAAATTACAACTGCATTAAATCATGAGTTTTTTAATTTTTTAAAAAAAAAATTTGTATATACAAATAAACATGAAACTAAACTGCTAGTAGGTGGCGCAGGTGACCGTCTTAATGTGTGAGTCATTGAGTCGATTCGTTGAAGTGGCTGATTCATTCAGGAATGAGGCAGTTGTTAATGAATGGGTCATTGAATCTTTGACTCAACAGATTCATTCAAAACACTGAATCATTCAGTGACGCACTGTTGCTGTGAGATGCGTTACGGTTCTGGTGTGATCTTTGTTTGGAACTATTTTCGCTGCTGAAATGGAACAAAAACAGTCAACATTGGATCTAAAATGTAAGTGACTTAATGTTAATGAATTGTTTGTGGAACTGTGAAATCTGTCATTTTCAATCGTGATGGTATTCAGGAAAATGCGACTACATATTATCTACATATTATCCACTATCGATCGCCACTTACACCAAACGAATGCAGGATCATTCTTGCATATTAGTGATTCCCAAGTTATTTTTGGTTATTGCCGTTTTAGTCCGGCTACTTGTCCGGTCGGGCAAGTGAAATTCTCAAAAAAATCGCAGACAAGCGTTAATGTTTAGCCGCGTGCGTGCGTGCGCGCGTGTGTGTGTGTGTGTGTGAAATGGCACAGCTTTTTAAATATCTGAACGTACACTCTTAATATCAGTCAATCAAGCATTAGACTGTTGTGATATTATGATAATCAAGCACTATTTAATGATAGAACTTTAGTAATTAAAACTGTTGGTAACCATGTATGAATGCATATTTGTCATTTAACTGTACTTTGGACTGAAGGTGCTTAAGATATTGTTGGTCATTTCAGTGTTTCTGTAAAAAAAAATTATAATAATAATTATGGTATTAAAAGATAATAATACTAACTAATTCTACTACTAATAACAATATATAACGCACTAGGGATTGATGGGCTTCTGGGTTCATGAATATTAATCACGTTGACAGCATTCGCTCAAACTGATTTGCTGAAATCAAAACGGGGACAGGAAATGTTACGTGTTAGTGAAGCGCTCACGTTGAGCATGTGTTACGAGTGTGTGTTACGTGTTAGTGGACTGGACCGTAGCGGAGGATTCGTTGCGCAACAGAAGCGTCAGACAAATGTCTTGTATTTCAAAATGCGCGTTCAGAACCAGCGCTCCTTATTCACAGAGCACGCACGATCACAAAATTTAAAAGTGAAAAGTAAACGGCACGCATTCAAACACTATTTCGATACGTTAGCGCTGTTTGAAAACGACTCCCTGAGGCATGCAAATTTCTCCCAATATGAAAGCTATCTAATTGTAACCATCTCTTAGCTCTGTATCATGTTTGAAGAAAAAATGTGGTCTCTATTTGAACTTTGAATATTGAGTACTTTGATTATGGTTGTTTGCATTGAATATCTATGATCAATTTGTGGGAACGAGTTCAGTTTTCGGAGGTCAAAAGAAGCTCGTGCAGTTCTATGGTCTGAAGAGACGATCATACAGGAGAGAAGACAGTCAGTTGAGTTTTTGGCAAAACCTTTACAGTTCTTGTTGTCTTTTACTGCATATGCAAATTCATAATCAAAGTATAACTGAAATTACATTCATTACAAGATGACGAGTTAAAACATTTAAAATGCACCTAGTCATGTATTTCATCGAGGATTTCTTAAAAATATTATGTAAAAATCTTGTCCCGTCTTGTGAAATAAGCGTCTCATCACACCCCTAGAAGTTTGAATCACTGGTGTTGAAGTCCTGCAGTTTCAACTCTCATTTTCAGAGTTGCTGCTTTGTGTATTTATCAGGTACTGTATAGTTTGTGTGTGCGAGAGTGAAAAAAGACACGGGCAGAATGCTTGATCGTGCCATCGGAGGATAATGTGCTCTTGGGACAGGATATGGTTTAATGCATCAGTGATTCAACAAATCGTTGTACCATTGTGTGCTTGTCCGAGTGAGAGAATCTAAGAGAAAAGTATTAATCTCATCCATCTTGGTCACTGTTCGACTGAGGGACATTGCTGTAGGTCCATGTGTGTCAGTATGACGCAGCTCACTCACCCTGTGCGTCATCCTGTGTGCTCAAGACCAGAGAGAAATGGAGAGCGTGATTGAGTGAGATGGAGAAGAGAGAGAGAGAGAGAGAGAGAGAGAGAGAGAGAGAGAGAGACTCCCTTTGCATTCCCTGGCCTCATTTAAGTGTTGTAAGCAACAACAGAATTTGGAATGGAGGGAGAGAAGGATTTACCTACAAACATTTGACCCAAGCAAATTCTATACCTACAAAAGAAAAAGTCATGTGTTAGACATTTCCCTCTTGTTTTTTTTTGATCAACGTTAATGACACAGACAGCAGCTGTTTTATATTAAGACCTAATGCATGGATCTAATATAATGTTATACATCCCCCAGCTGTTTACGTTCACTTAAGACATAACTGATTATGTTTACGTGAATATACGCTCCAAGACAGATATTTCTATATAATTTTGTGTATCTGACCGAGTGTCATTCTGTTAGTGAGAGTAACACTTTGAGATCTTTGTCATGGCTTATTGCGCTTAACTCATTTTAATGTCAAGAATGTCTCGCACTTTTTCTCATTCATGCATGTTATTTTCATAAAAATGAAGTTTTCCCATATATACGCTTTCAAGTAGACGTAAGTTCATGCACAACTCTTTATTTAAAATTACTTTTACAATGAAACCGTACATTAATATATATGATGTACATATATATTGCACAGTGCACAATGGCTGTGCAATTAATTGAAATTGATTTTCGATTTTGGCTTCCAGCAGTTATGAAAACAAGATAATTGAGGTAAAACGATTCTTGTGCCGTTGTCGCATTCCACCCAGCTCGCCATCCTTTCCTTCACAGCCTAAAAGAGGGTAAATGTAAGTCTATAGTAAGTACATGTAGTTAATTAATATCACTCAGTACTTGTAGTATTTGAGTAAGTGCAATGTAACTATGTCACCTTAAACTCAGAGACTGAGTGGAACGCATAAGCAAAGAATACTGTGAGCTTTGAATACGCAGATAAAAAATGGTCAAATAGCCTACTCAAAAAAATATCAAAATTCCGTTTTGGAAAATATCCTCGTGAACACCGTCGGTTAGCCTATGTCTTAAGTGAATGTAAACAGTTGACAAAGCACGTGTAACCGTTTATTGGATCCATGCGGCTCTTAAAGTGACATCAGCCTAATATAATTGCTGAAGTCTGCGTGTTATCATGTTAATCAACAAAGACAAAGAGAAAATGACTTGCTGCTTTAAGGATTCAGTACAGAGACCCTAAGGTGGAGGTGGGCACTTCCAGTCAGGGCCGTACCCGACAATGAGTGCATTTACATGCACGTTCTTAAGCCGATTATGCTTAATAAGCCGACAACGCAAGTGGTCATGTAAACGCGGTAACCCGATAATCTTTTAACGGAGTAAGGTCATAAATGGCTTAAGCATAAACCGGTCGACACTGGTAGTTTTTTGCCTCTTACCCCGATTTCGCACGACATGTAAATGCATTAACCTGCTTTCTGTGGACTTATTGAAGTGTGCGTTTGTGATACGTGACAGGAACGCATCCTTAGTGCAGATTTAAGCGCATCCAGACAGAGCAAGCGTTTTGCAGGAAAGAATCATGACCCAGAAAATGTGTTCTCATCTCATGCAGCAGAAGTAGAACGGTTCAGTCAAAACACTGCATCTGTAAATGCACGTGAGGAACATATGAGCTGGAAGTTCCTGCTGACATGATGTTGAAAAGCTTTATTTAACATTATAACTGACATAACCTATGGAATACTCAAAGTCATGTACACAAATTGTTTTGATGTCACTACAGGCAAATAACCTGATTTATTAATAAGTCGTTTTTCATTTTTACATATTAGGCAGATGAAAATAAGAGTGATTGGGCTTCATTCATGAAACACAAGCCGAACAAAGTTTTGTGTAAATCGTTCGTAAAGGAAGTCGTTCTGATGTAAATTTTCGGATTCACGAAAATATCGTAGTTTGAAAATTTTAGTTGGTACGAAAGAAATGTACACCTGCTCCCTACCACGTGTAAACGGTGCATAAATGTTCTGTGTGTTCTAATTTAGGCAAACTGATGACATTGCACTTTGATGCACTTGAAAAATCTTTTTCCTGTGCAATCACAATAATACTTGTACAACGACTGAACAACAATGAAGGAGTTACTGGTTACTGCATTTTTATATTCAGTAATATTCTTCAAAATGAGATACTAGTAACACATTACTGCCATGGATATTGGATATTCTGTATCATAGCAACCAAAGTATCTCCGCTGGAAAAACGTTGTGCTTGCAAAGCGCTTTCAAGCGCCACCAGCTGGCAGTTTTCAGAAGAGCACCAGGCATTTTTTTAGCTGGCTAAAAATGCTTTGGTGGACACACGATTATTGAATATTTATTGCTAGGCATATGGCCAATTAGTCTCTTTAGCATGTATGCAATATACTGGAGCCAAACCAGAAGGAAGTCCAGAAGATTCCACAGCGTTCCTGGACACACAGTTTGCGTAGTTGTAACTCATGGGTGGGGATTATGCCAATTATGAATGCGCGTGACCGTGCGCCCCATTTACGAATGTTCGGAATTCATTAATATACACGCGTTTAACTAGCGAATCCGTGGTATACGAGAGTTTTCGTAAAGTTCCTTTTTACATGCAAATTACTCCGAATTAGCTCGTATATTTACGAAAGTTTCATGAATGAGACCCAATGTGTGCATATTTAAAAAATATAAATTATCTGCAAAAAGTTTACATCATAAATACTATATAACAATAATTTAATTCCTTTAAATACGTTATTGCGGTGCATTGTGGGATTGAATGAGTGCACTTAATAACGTCCACTATGGTTTCAGACACCAGCACAAATGGCTGTCCCCTCAAATAGTGCCCTATTTAAGGGTATAGGGGGCGTTTTCGGATTCAGCCCAGGTTATGGACTTGACCCGGTCAACCCGGTCCTGGAGGGCCAACCCTGATAAAACTCACCTGGTTATAGCCTTCTAGTAATCCTGAAGACATTGATCAGCTGTTTCAGGTGTGTTTGATTTAGGGTTGGAGCTAATCTCTGTAGGACTGGAAGTGCCTACCCCTGCCCTAAGGGGACATGGTGATGGGGAAAAAATTTGGAAAATTTTTAAGTCAATGCTTTTGTGTTCTCACATGTTGCACTCGCTTGCAAATTGTTTGCATTCCCCCAAGAAACCGCGTTCGCTCGCAAAACTTTTGTGTTCTTAGCGAGTGAGTAATTTCTTTCTCTACATTCACTGTCCTATATTTAGTTTTAAATTAATTTTATTCTGCCCGTTTATTACTATTTTCTGTATTTGTTCAGTTTCAAAGTTTCTCTTTTGTTATTTCTCTGGCAATACAAAACAGTTTTTCTCATTCAAGTAAAGCTTTAAATTAAGTTGAGAGAGAGCAAGTCGAGGGGTGGGAGTTGTGCGTATCCTTGGGCTCATCACTGTATCCTAATATGGTGTCATCACAAACCACACAGGACACACTCTTTTGCTCTCTGTCCTCTTCTGCTCGTCTCTTCATTCCTCGCCCATCTCTGAGAAAGCAAGAGAAATGGAAACCGAATTATCAGCAGAAGAGCAAGGACACAGTTCACGGAAGACACATGTTGGAAAGAGAGCTGGAGACAGGAAGTCGGAAAGAAGAAAGAACGAGGCTATTGGACCAGTGGAAAAGACTGAGACACATTCATAAAGAGAACCAAAGATGAGCAAACAGGAAGCGGCATGAAAACATATGGCCTAGAGCTGACAAGCATCTTTCCATTCAGCTCAAAATGTAACACGTGACCAGGTTGTGCAAGATAAACCACAACTGATTGATCTCCAAAAAAATCCGGACTGAAATGTCTTTAAATTCGTTTAATGCTTTACACACTGACCTAGTCTGTTCAATTTTATCACCTCTTTGCATTGTTCTTTCATCTTTGCTACCATTCCCTCTGTTTTTGTCTTGCACTAGAAAGGTTGCCAGAGCAAATGGAAACATTATGGTTGGCCACAATGAGAGAGAGTTGGGGAATGTGAGAGAGTGAGAGAGAGTGGGAGTAAGTTACTGCCATCTTTGAATCTGAGGAAGAGACGCATTGAGATATGAGGACAGGTCGTCTTGCATCATGCTAATTGGCTTGTTAAATTCCACTGGATCCTTTTATTAGCCAAAAGATGTGTTTTGGCATAAACACAGGCACTAGATGCGTAAATTTGTAGTCTCTGGAGTTGCAGGGCACGTGACCCAGCAGGGCAAAGACCACAGTTGCTTGGGTCGAAGGTCATGTGACAGGAAGTGAATGCAGGTCAAGCTTGCTGCGGTCTGTTAACAGTACAGATCTCACTACGAAGATGCTCAGAAGCATTGCAGGAAAACCGCAAAATAATCAGTGACATTTTAAAAGTGCTTCCTAGGGCAAACTATTGCTAATACTTATGTTTTTGATTTTGCTCCAATCCCCAAGATTATTAAAATTTTGGGCAATCTCACTAGCCAGAAAATCCCATACACTTGAAGGAGGAACCTCAGTCATATATAGGTGCCAAAATATCCTAGAAACTAGGATACTAATTGGACAAAATGCAGAATTCTATTACTTTGACCTGGTAAGTTTAATTTTCTGGAGGGTTCCTGCTCTTCCTTCATTCCTTCACTTCTGCAATGAATGGAGTAATATGAAGGGATTGACTCTGGAGACTTTGGATGCTCATGAGGAATGTCACAGTCAGTCCATGTGAAGAGGCAGTCTCTCAATCTCTCTTTCACCTGACCTACCGTGGGCATCCTGCCCTGACAAGACGAGATTTATCTTTGGTTTTCCAAGCCAAAAACGAGAGTGTGATGGTGAAACAGTGATTAAATAAGCTTACAAGACAGAAAAGTGCACTTGCAGTGAAACATTAAACTGATGTATTAAGATTTTGTCAGAGATAAAAGGGGTTATATTCTACACTTTTATAGCATCCTCCCCCCACTTAGATGGTTAGTCAGGGTTTGGTCCATTTAAAAACATCATATTTTATATGTACACATCCATGTTTTGACCCTTTTAAACACTTAAATCAGTGCTTCCTGGAGGCAGCAAAAACTGAACATTGCTTTGGATGTCTCACCAAGACCGTAAATTGACATGTAAGATTAAAGAGGCATTCAAAATGTCTAATTTTGGGAGGCCTTTAGGAACAGGAAGTTTAATAAGTAGTTCTCTTTTTTTCATGGTAAACCAAGGGAAGCCAACCCTGCTTTTGCAGAGTTCTAACTATACTCTAACACACCTGCCTGTTATTTAAGTAATCCTGAACATCTTTATAAGCTGATTCAGCTGTGCTTGATATTGATTGGTGTTCAACTCTTCAGTATGGTAGCCCTACAGGAGCGGGGTTTTCTACTCCTGTGCTAAACCCTGCTCTTGAAGGGTTTCCGTCCTACAGATTTTAGTTCCACTCTGCGCCAGCACACCTGCCTGTGATCTGTAACACTTTGATTATCTGGCTGTGTTTAATTGAGGTTCAAGCTAAACTTTGCTGCTGGAAGGCCACTATGCTGCGAAGTTTGAAACACCTGCTCCGGTGGGTGACCAGGTTTAGGTTGCGATATCCAATTAGTTTGATCCACAAGAGGCACCTCATGTAGGCCTAGCCTAGCTCGGACACATGTGGTGATGAACATTTATTCCCCCAGGTCTCAGATTGTTCCTTCTTGACTTCTTGTCTAGGTCTTTGCTTTTTGATTGCCTATCTATATTAGTTTTAAGGATACCCACCTGTGCCTTCAAGTGGGGTCAAGACTTTGCCTCATCAAGAAGTCCTTGACAACTCTCAGCCTCTAGCCGTGTGATTTTTAAAGATTGTTGCAGAATTGTAATCAACTCTATTTTTACAGAGGCAACATCTGCCTTCCAGCTGCTCACTGCTGCTTCAGTTTGTGGTTCAGATGCCAGCTTTATGTTTGCTCTGTCAATCAGAACATGGCTATAGTGACTTCATTTCCATTAGCATGCAACTCACTTGATCTAGCCGAGGCGTAAACAGCATGATAGTTACTAGCGAAAAGTTGGGGACTGGATTTGCTTGTGCTACTAAAAGGGCATGGACCAGCTGAGCAACTGCCATTGAGATGAATGGGAATGTTAATAGTTAACTTTCTCTAAGTGTTATAGATCTCATGTATGGAATGATAATCCGGACAATATTCAAAAGGAATTGCAAATTGTATTTACAATTGCATTTTCAATTTGCGCATGCATATGCTGTGACATAATGGAAACACAAATGCATGATTTGCAATTTGCTTTTGGATTTTCTTTTCCATGCATGAACATTTCTGCCAATTTTCAAATGGAACCGCAAAGTTTGCATTTGCATTTCCACTGTCTTACAAGTTATGACCCTGCCATTTTGGAATAGGAATAGAAAATCACCCATTTGCTATTTCACTTCCTCCGCATCCTGGTCCAACCGTCACAAAGTTCAAATGGAATTGCAGTCCCCTTTGCACTTGAATTTTCGATGCCTAACACAGTCTTGAGTAGTCTGATAAAGTATGCCTCAAGTGGTGGAAAACAAAGCATCGTTTTCATTCCTTTAAGGAAAACGGGGGAAAATATTGAATTATTGTGTCTGCATCAAAATATGTCGTAAAACTGCTGTGTAGCTTTTTGCACTTCAAACAAAGCCAAAAACCTGGAACTATGTATTTATCGCCTGCCAACCAAACAAAATGAAACCTAAAAGAAGACTGCTCTGGTTGCAAGCAACTAGTCGAGAAGAAATGAAGATACATCTGTTGAACCCCACAACTAAGCAGCATGTGTATGTCTGAAAATGTTTTAAATGTCAAAATAAAGATACAAATATAGTTGAATGAATGAATTAATAAAAAAAAAAAATTATGTTGAATAAAATGCTGAAATGATTCAACACACCACTCACATCAGGTCAAGTTTCTACAGAGTCTCTGATTTTAACACATTCACTGTGTCAGCCGAAACTATGATGATGATATTCGTCTGATACTTGCCGACTGCAGACACAGCATTTTTCTTTTTGCTTCTTTTTCTGGTTGCCAGGTGAACATAAAATCAATTCTGGATTTTTGAATTTGTATTTAAGTGAAATAAAATGTGGCATGTTTTATTGCAAAAATTCCCCCTTTTCCATCACTTGAGGGCGTGGCCTACTTTCAGACCATATCAATAAACCCCGCCCTCAAGACTGATTGACAGTTGACTGTGTTGGGCATCGGAAATTCAAGTGCAAAGGCGATTCCATTTGAATTTTGTGAGGGTTGGAGCAGGATGCGGAGAAGGTGAAATAGCAATAGGTGGTTTCCGGAATTTCATTCCATACTCATGGTTTGATCGGTTAACCGTAAAATATCAGCATGGGTCAAAACCTTTACTAATCCACCGGGATGCACCAATATGAACATTTTGGCAGATACCAATAACTGATAATTCTTAATATTTGAAAGCCGATAACCTATATTGGCAAATAAATCTAAATCCAACCTTTTATATAATTTTGACAGCCTGATTACAAAAACAAAAGTCCCACCATTAAAAGCCATGGCCCAAGCACTTAAGCATTAATCAAATATATACAGTACAGTAAAGTAGCATAGTTTGAACCTAAGTTTTAAAATTGATTTTACACTCCTATGGCTAGCTTTCTTTATTAAAAAAACAAAAGAAAAAAAACTTTTACAAATAAAACAATGCCAATAATGTAAACCAGTCTTTGGATATCATTTACTTGAGTATAAAGAATCAAAATTCATGTGCCATATTTAAAGTGTAATAGCCTATGCATGAACAATAATAAAATAATTTAATTGAAACCCTATTGTAAACCGAAGTGCTTTACTACCACGTAAATGAACTTGCCAAATGCATCCTATATGAGATGAATCAGATTTTTTTGTCCTCAAAGTTGATGTGTTAGAAGCAGGAAAAATGGGCAAGCGTAAGGATTTGAGCGAGTTTGACAAGGGCCAAATTGTGATGGCTAGACGACTGGGTCAGAGCATCTCCAAAACTGCAGCTCTTGTGGGGTGTTCGGTCTGCAGTGGTCAGTGTCTATCAAAAGTGCTCCAAGGAAGGAACAGTGGTGAACCGGAGACAGGGTCATGGGTGGCCAAGGCTCATTGATGCACGTGGGGAGCGAAGGCTGGCCCGTGTGGTCCGATCAAACAGACGAGCTACTGTAGCTCAAATTGCTCAAGAAGTTAATGCTGGTTCTGATAGAAAGGTGTCACAATACACAGTTCATCACAGTTTGTTGTGTATGGGGCTGCATAGCTGCAGACCAGTCAGGGTGCCCATGCTGACCCCTGTCCACCGCCGAAAGCACCAACAGTGGGCACGTGAGCATCAGAACTGGACCACGGAGCAATGGAAGAAGGTGGCCTGGTGTGATGAATCATGTTTTCTTTTACATCATGTGGATGGCTGAGTGTGTGTGTGTGTGTGTGTGTGTGTCGCTCACCTGGGAAACACATGGCACCAGGATGCACTATGGGAAGAAAGCAAGCCAGCAGAGACAGTGTGATTCTTTGGGCAATGTTCTGCTGGGAAACCTGGGGTCCTGCCATTCATGTGGATGTTACTTTGAAGCGTACCATCTACCTAAGCATTATTACAGACCATGTACGCCCTTTTCTGGTGGTTGTGGCCTCTTTCAGCAGGATAATGCGCCCTGCCACAAAGCAAAAATGGTTCAAGATTCAAGATTCAAGATTCAAGAGTTTTATTTGTCACATACACAGTTATATACAGAATATACAACCGGCAGTGAAATGTAAACAGGTCCGCTCCATGGACAGTGCAAATTCACAGTTAAAAACACAAGGAAGAAATTATAATAGAAATAGGATATAAAAAAAAAAGTATATATATATATATATATATATATATGTCTATATCTGTAGAATTATAAATAATCAAGTCAAGAGAAAAAAAAAAAAAAGGTAACAAATAAGGATAAAGTGGAATAAAATAATTGAAGTAGACTTTGCAGTGAGTAAACTGTAGACTTATAAATATGTGGTTAACAAATGTATAAGAGTATAATGTGCAAACAGGTTTATGACAGGTTGTTACACAGTAACAACGAGAACAGAAAGTGCAGTGCAATGTCAGTGTATCGATGTTTATCCTGGACGTGAAGTCACGTGATGTTAAGTTCAGGAGTCTGATGGCCTGGGGAAGAAGCTCCTCCTGAGTCTCTCAGTTTTGGCCATCAGGCTTGGAAGCGCTTACCAGATGGTAGCAGCGTGAAATGAGGGTTTGCAGGGTGATTAGAGTCCTTGATGATCTTGGTAGCTCTACCTTTGCAGCATTTGGTGTAGACGTCCTGCAGAGACGGAGAGCTGACCCTGAGATACGCCGGATAAGCGCACTACTCTTTGCAGGGCTTTGCGGTCATGACTGGTGCTGTTCCCATACCACGCTGTGATGCACTGAGTTAAAACACTTTCTATCGCCCCTAAATAGAAAGTTTTCAGGATAGCTGGTGAAACCCTGAATTTCCTCAGCTGGCGCAGGTGGTACAGTCTTTGCCTGGCTTTTTCACCTGTGTCTGAATGTGAGCAGTCCAGGTCAGGTCCTCGGAGATGTTTACTCCCAGGTACTTGAAGCTGCTCACTCTCTCTACTGGTGACCCGCTGATCATGAGAGGGGAGTATGTCCGTTGCTGTCTCTTCCTGAAGTCCACAATCATTTCTTTGGTCTTGCCAACATTCAGAGAGAGACAGTTGTCCTGGCACCATGATGTTAGATGCTCCACCTCGCCCAAGTATGCCGTCTCATTGTTGTTGGAAATGAGGCCCAGGACAACAGTATCATCAGCAAATTTGATGATAGAGGTGGAGCTGTGTGTGGACAAACAGTCATGCGTGTAGAGAGAGTAGAGCAGGGGCTCAGGACACAGCCCTGTGGAGCTCCCACACTCAGGGTGATGGAGGTGGAGGTGGACTGGCCTATTCTCACCACCTGAGGCCTGCCAGTGAGGAAGTCCTCAATCCAGTGGCAGAGAGAAGGATTCAGGCCGAGATCCAGGAGTTTGGAGGTTAGCTTGGTGGGAACTATGGTGTTAAAGGCTGAGCTATAGTCAATAAATAGCAGTCTTACGTAGTTCCCACTTTTGCTGTCGATGTGAGTGAGGGAGGAGTGGAGGACATGAGAGATGGCATCTTCAGTCGATCTATTGGGACGATAGGCAAACTGAAGAGGGTCCAAAGTGTCAGGAATGAAGGCGCAAATGGTGTTTTTAATGAGTCTCTCAAAGACCTTCATGACTATAGACGTGAGAGCCACTGGACGATAGTCATTTAGGCAAGAGGGTTTACTGTTCTTAGGGACAGGGATGATGGTGGATTTTTTAAAGGAGGTGGGGACCACAGATGTAGCGAGGGACTCATTAAAGATAGATGTAAACAACCCGGTGAGCTGATCAGCACAGGACCGCAGAACACGACCTGAAATACCATCCGGCCCGGCAGCTTTCCTAACGTCCACACGCTTGAGTGCTCTCCGAACTTCATCCTCCGAGACAGAGATCACGTGAGTCGCGTTGCCGCGGTTACAGTCAAAGCGAGCATAGAAAGAGTTTAACTCGTTCACGAGCAACGGATCAACGCTTGCCTCTGCAGAGGATTTAGATCCAAAGGAGCAGATGGACCTCAGACCTTGCCACATGCGCCGCGAGTCGTTGAGTTGGAAATGAGACTCCACTCGGTCTTTATAACGGAGTTTTGCGGCTTTAACTGCTCGTCTGAGAGCATAGCAGGACGATCTGTATTCAGTCATGTTCCCTGAATGGAGACCGGCGTTGTAAGCAGCAGTGCGTCGCGTTCACTGCCGCGGATTGAATTGTCCACCCACGGTTTCTGATTTGAGAAGGACGTTATTGTTATTGTTTGCGTGGCTTGCTCTGTAAGCGTGTTGATGAAGCAAAGCGCCACTTCTGTGAACTCGCTTACGCCAGCTGAACTCGCCGAACATGTCCCAATCCACATCGCCCAGAGCTGCCTGTAGCGCGGTCTCTGAGTGGGGTGACCAACGCTTAACTTCCCGCCTCACCGGGGGTTCCTGGAGGAGCTTTTGTTTGTATTCGGGAGTGAGGAAAATGGCGGCATGATCCGATTTGCCAAACGCTGGAAGTGACCGCGCTTTATAGGCGTTCTTAAGCGAGAGTAGCAATGATCCAGTGTGTTTGCTCCTCGTGTGGGGCAGGAGACGTGCTGATGAAAGTTTGGCAGGACTTTCTTTAGGTTTGCTTTGTTAAAATCGCCCGCGACAATGAATGCCGCGTCGGGATGTTGGTTTATGACGCCGCTGGCAACATCATGAAGGCCAGATAAAGCCAGCGCTGTGTCTGTCTGTGGTGGGATGTAAACGGCGGTCGCGACAACCGCAGAAAACTCCCTAGGCAGATAGAATGGGCGGCAGATGATTGTTAAATGTTCCAGATGAGGTGAGCAGGACCGCGAGAGAATGGTGATGTTCCTGGGATCGCACCATTTCTTGTTGATCATGAAACACACTCCACCGCCTTTGGATTTACCGGCCTCGGCTGTTCTGTCCATCCGAAAAACAGAGAAGTTCTCCGACGGCGTCACAGCTGTGTCCGGGACCACGGGCGTGAGCCATGTTTCGGACAAACAATAGATATTACAGTCTCTCATGTCCCGTTGAAAACTTATCCTGGCTCTAAGATCGTCCATCTTATTATCCAAGGATTGAACATTTGCTAGAAGAATGCTCGGGAGAGGAGGTCTGAATGCCCTTTTCCTCAGTCTGTTACGGATACCAGCACGTTTCCCACGGTGTTTCTTTGTTCTACGCCGCTGGCTCTGTCCATTGTTCAACTCGGCGTTCCGAAGGATCTCAGATGGCCACAGAGGATCGCCGTAAGTGTCCTGAAACAGTCCAGTGTAGAGGTAACCAATGTCCAAAAGAGTTTTGCTGTCGTAGTAGATCAATGCAGATGATAAGTTTGTAAAAACTGAGAGTAAAAGAAAGTAAAATAGTAAATAAAAGCACAGTCTTCGCGGAGCGACCTGAACGGCGACCAAACACAGCGGCGCCATTTGAGTGAGGTTCATGTTCAGGAATGGTTTAAGGAGCACAACAACGAGTTTGAGGTGTTGACTTGGCCTCCAAATTCCCCAGATCTCAATCCAGTCGAGCATCTGTGGGATGTGATGAACAAACAAGTCCGATCCATGGAGGCCCCACCTCGCAACTTACAGGATCTGCTGCTAACATCTTGAGGCCAGACACCACAGCACACCTTCAGGGGTCCTCGATGGGTCAGGGCTGTTAGGGCAGGAAAAGGGAGACCAACACAATATTAGGACATATGTCATAATGTTTTGCCTGATCTCTCTCTCTCTCTCTCTCTCTCTCTCTCTATATATATATATATATATATATATATATATATATATATATATATATATATATATATATATATATATATATATATATATATATATATATATATATATATAAAATATGCATGTTAGTCATGAAGGTGTGGATGCCCTCTTCCCACAGCACGCTAAAACACAGGTGCACAAAGACTTCACAACATGTTTTCATTATAATTTTATGTAGCTTGTATGACAGACGGCACATGTTGTACTTAAAAGTATTTTCCTTTTCATAGTGATTCCAATTGTATTTCAAGCAATTTAAACCATCATGGAACAGTGTGCATCAGAAGTGCCTCAGCTGATGGAAATAATCCATTTATTGCTTTAATATATTGGTCTGATAATAAGATTAAAACTGAACATATATTGTGCATCCCTATTTAAAAGACTTAGTTCTTTTCGTTTCAGATACAAATTCCAAGCTGAACTTTTTGCTGAGGCTGGGTGGATGCTTCACTCTGTTAATGGCAATCAATAAAGTCCATCAGGAGATAGATAATTCGCTCTCTCTGTCATGCAAATGGTCCATCCTCCTCTGATCAATGACCACCTACTGATAAATGAGCTGTAGATGGACACTGACCTGCTTTTTATTAGATCTTTTATATTAATATTTAAAGTCATACTTCCTTATCTTTTTTCTTCACCTGCTGTTGTTCATCGTTTGCTGCAGTGCACAACAACTAATGAAAAAAATCCATTTGAGCCATGAGGAGGAATCAAGGAGTCAGTTCTGCTTGGTATAATGACACATTTCTTGTGTTTTCTTATGATACTTATGTCAGTTGTGATGCTACTTTACAAGGTTCCCAACTGCATCCATATTAAACAGCAATTGATGCAACTAGAGAGGAAATGGCATGTTGCAACTCTCAGAGGCAAAGCACCTGCCTTTAGTTCTGATTGCTTTTTTCCCCCTGAATTCCACTTTTTGTCAGTGTTTCTTATACAATCTTTTTTTTTTTTTTTTTTTTTTTTTTTACCACAATTCAGTAGTAAATCAGTCACTGTTAGCTTGACTTCGTCATACTTGGATTCTAGTCAATGCACTCAATTGGATAGACCTACAACCAATGAGAGCAACGGAGTAAGTGACGAGCGGCACGTAATTGTCAGCAGAACTCAACTGCACGCACGCTGGAAGAAGTAGAAGAAGATAATGAGTGTAAACCACTGATCTATATAGAGATCAGTGGTGTAAACGATCTTTGCCGGTGTTGTAAAAGATTTTAAGGATACATGGAGTACTTACCAACACGATCATCATTTTGAGAGAAATAGTAAAGGTGAATGCATATACGAACAAGTTCTCCGTTTGGTAAATGAATTCAACCCAAGCGCTCTTTGGTGACGTGGATGATTACGTTACTGTTGATCATCTGTCCATCATTGTTTAAAGCCCGCCCTGACAATTTGATTGGTCCAAACAGCTCTGGTTCAAGCATAGTTGCTCCACAACGGATCAAGTCCAGACCGACATGGATATTTTCATAAGGGTATGTCTGTGCTATACATTGTGCAAAAAAGTTACTAAGCAAAAGGACAGTTTAAATTCCCACATTAAAATGATATTAAAGAAACAAAAACACAAACTCAATGTTACCAGATTAGAGCAATGTTCTGCAGGAACACACGCAAAGTACCCCGTTACTGTCATTTCTTTATCCTGTAAATGGGTTATAAGAAACATCTTACATTTATATTCACTTACACGCTGTTATCTTTTACAGTTACTACTCTCATAAAATACTTGAATTACATGTTTTATGTGTTACACGTTTAACCTAAATTTAGCATCCA
Source organism: Paracanthobrama guichenoti (assembly GCA_018749465.1). Lineage (NCBI taxonomy): Eukaryota > Metazoa > Chordata > Actinopteri > Cypriniformes > Gobionidae > Paracanthobrama > Paracanthobrama guichenoti. The sequence continues at coordinate 17,499,427 of CM031964.1, forward strand.
ACGGCAGATATTTCAGCTAAATTAATGTTTTTGCGCTGAATATTATACGCCGGATACGAGCGCGGCTGCCACTCCGGCACTCGTTCAGTGAAGTTTGAAGTTTAACACAGACTGTCAGGACGCGCTTTCATGCAAAATGGAAATACTCATGTGAATTAGTAGCATTTACTGATGAGGATCAGTGATATAACCTGTACAAAGAACGTTTTGCGTTGAGGACGCATGACAGGGTGTGTTAAACGCTAATGCATTCGCTTGAAGCTTAAAATAAACAGTTCTCATGTTTTGGACGCTTGAATCATGTACCTTTCCTGCATCAGCTCACTCTGTTTCCACTATTTCTAGATGCACATTTTGTCCATAAAAATGCATTATTCAGTGCTGTCATTGGTGCGACTGGTGGAAGTTTCAGCACAGAGTGCAAGACCCGACTAATCGATAGTGAGAATCGTTATATCGATTATTATCACTTTTATCGATTAGTTGTTGCAAATACTATCATCAAGGGGCAGCAGACAGGAAGGTGCCACTTTGTTCCTGTACTGTTACTAATGAACTATGGATGCACCTTCTTGAATGTTTACATGTTTGTGGCTGCATATGCTAATGCGTTTCAGTGGAAAATGTAGTCCGGGGAACCTCACGGTTTAATCTCAGGCTGGGATTCCCAGCTATGTTGAATTTATTTTATGGCAGTTCCCTGGAAGAAGGCAGTGCCTCCGGGGTTGTGTGTACTGCAAGAATATCCCCTGATCCCAGCCTGCTTTCAGTTCCCATGTTTGAGAGGTCAAAGGACTATTTATGACTTCCTTGAATCCAGATCTCTTGGGAGGAGCGGGCCCACATGGCCATCCAGCTCAGACAGGTTCTGACCCAGAAGCTCATTAGCTCTGTTCTGAATTGTGGCTCAGGTCTGTCTCTAGGCACAAAGAGGCTAAAACGGGCTTGATGTTCGTGAATGGCTCATTGATGTGGCCTCTGCAGACCCATTGTGTTTGAACAACGGTCAATTTAATGTGTACGGATCTGTATGTTCTTTGGGACCGAGCTCGTTCGGAAGTGGCCCTGTGTTTGTGGCTCATTGTAGCTGAGCATGAAACAGTGGTTGAATATCAATTTGCATACTTGTGCTATGTGATGGGAAAGTACATACTTTTGCCACGTCCTAAAGTTGCATCTTCAGGGTTTTTCCTGGGTCAAAAATGGTCTTCAGTGGTGACGGACAAACACTGTCATCCACAGTGCAAAGTACCCAACCCATTAAATTGCGAGCCCAGTACTGACAATAAATCCAAAATAAATGCAAATAAAATGTTTGTAATATTAACTTCCTATTTATTCTTTAAATTAAATAAAACATCTGTCAGGATTAGGGATGTCAGTTTACATATTCCCATGATCGATCGTTGTTTAAATGAACAATCGATTAATCATTAGAGTTAATACTGCAATATGCGTGTACAGCAGTGTCTTATAGCCGGCAGCATGGCAGGGTGTGCAAACGCTGCTCAGAACGCCGTGCTCCTCACCCCAAATGAATGAGAAGGGTTTTAGTCTAAATTAAAGGGCTAGGATTGTAAAATGAGTCGATGTGATTTGATCATTAAATTAAATTACTTATTTAATAATTAAATATAACAAGTAATACAAGGTGTCACCAACACCGTCTCCGATGCGATATTTACTTTTACTTCATTTTACTTATTCTTACTTGCTTGCTTTTACTTACTAACATTTACTTGCTTACTAACTTTTACTTACTTACTTTCCTACTTTGGTCTCACTTTATATTAGGTGGCCTTAACTACTATGTACTTACATAAAAAATAAGTACAATGTACTTTATTGTGTTCATATTGTATTGCTGTACACTTTTGCTGATATTGAGGTGGGATACCGGTAAAGTTAGGGACAGGTGTGGTGGGATGGGTAAGTTTAAGGGTGAAGTTAGGGACAGGTGTGGTGGTGTGGGTCAGTTTAAGGGTAAAGTTAGGGACAGGTGTGGTGGGATGGGTAAGTTTAAGGGTAAAGTTAGGGACAGGTGTGGTGGTGTGGGTAAGTTTAAGGGTAAAGTTAGGGACAGGTGTGGTGGTGTGGGTAAGTTTAAGGGTAAAAATAGGGACAGGTGTGGTGGTGTGGGTAAGTTTAAGGGTAAAAATAGGGACAGGTGTGGGGGTATGAGTAAGTTTAAGGGTAAAGTTAGGGACAGGTGTGGTGGTGTGGGTCAGTTTAAGGGTAAAGTTAGGGACAGGTGTGGTGTATGGGTCAGTTAAAGGGTAAAGTTAGGGAGAGGTGTGGTGGTGTGGGCCAGTTTAAGGGTAGAGTTAGGGACAGGTGTGGTGGTGTGGGTCAGTTTAAGGGTAAAGTTAGGGACAGGTGTGGTGTATGGGTTAGTTAAAGGGTAAAGTTAGGGACAGGTGTGGTGTATGGGTTAGTTAAAGGGTAAAGTTAGGGACAGGTGTGGTGTATGGGTTAGTTAAAGGGTAAAGTTAGGGACAGGTGTGGTGGTGTGGGTCAGTTTAAGGGTAAAGTTAGGGAGAGGTGTGGTGGTGTGGGTAGGTTTAAGGGTAAAGTTAGGGACAGGTGTGGTGGTGTGGGTCAGTTTAAAGGGCAGTTAGGGACAGGTGTGGTGTATGGGTTAGTTAAAGGGTAAAGTTAGGGACAGGTGTGGTGTATGGGTTAGTTAAAGGGTAAAGTTAGGGACAGGTGTGGTGGTGTGGGTCAGTTTAAGGGTAAAGTTAGGGACAGGTGTGGTGGTGTGGGTAAGTTTAAGGGTAAAGTTAGGGACAGGTGTGGTGGTGTGGGTCAGTTTAAGGGTAAAGTTAGGGACAGGTGTGGTGGTGTGGGTAAGTTTAAGGGTAAAGTTAGGGACAGGTGTGGTGGTGTGGGTCAGTTTAAGGGTAAAGTTAGGGACAGGTGTAGTGTATGGGTTAGTTAAAGGGTAAAGTTAGGGACAGGTGTGGTGTATGGGTTAGTTAAAGGGTAAAGTTAGGGACAGGTGTGGTGTATGGGTTAGTTAAAGGGTAAAGTTAGGGACGGGTGTGGTGGTGTGGGTAAGTTTAAGGGTAAAGTTAGGGACAGGTGTGGTGTATGGGTCAGTTTAAGGGTAAAGTTAGGGACAGGTGTGGTGGTGTGGGTCAGTTTAAGGGTAAAGTTAGGGACAGGTGTGGTGGTGTGGGTAAGTTTAAGGGTAAAGTTAGGGACAGGTGTGGTGGTGTGGGTAAGTTTAAAGTTAGGGACAGGTGTGGTGTATGGGTTAGTTAAAGGGAAAGTTAGGGACAGGTGTGGTGGTGTGGGTCAGTTTAAGGGTAAAGGTAAGGACAGGTGTGGTGGTGTGGGTAAGTTTAAGGGTAAAGTTAGGGACAGGTGTGGTGTATGGGTCAGTTTAAGGGTAAAGTTAGGGACAGGTGTGGTGTATGGGTTAGTTAAAGGGTAAAGTTAGGGACAGGTGTGGTGGTGTGGGTCAGTTTAAGGGTAAAGTTATGGACAGGTGTGGTGGTGTGGGTAAGTTTAAGGGTAAAGTTAGGGACAGGTGTGGTGTATGGGTCAGTTTAAGGGTAAAGTTAGGGACAGGTGTGGTGTATGGGTTAGTTAAAGGGTAAAGTTAGGGACAGGTGTGGTGGTGTGGGTCAGTTTAAGGGTAAAGTTAGGGACAGGTGTGGTGGTGTGGGTAAGTTTAAGGGTAAAGTTAGGGACAGGTGTGGTGGTGTGGTATAAGTTTAAGGGTAAAGTTAGGGACAGGTGTGGTGGAAGTTTAAGGGTAGGGTTAGGTGTAAGGGATGTGTCAACAGTGTAATTATAAATGTAATTACAGAAACTAATTACAGATGTAATTATATGCAGGTCATTTTTAAAATGTAAGTACAATGTAAAAACATGTATGTACACAATAAGTGCATTGTAACAAATGATTAATTAAAATGTTAGTACATAGTAGTTATGGCCACCTAATATAAAGTGGGTCCAGTTAGTTATTCTCCTTTGGTGCTTTTCTTTTTTATTATTTTCAACAATACAATGAGGTTTATATAAAATTAAATATATAAAGTTTATTACTTTATTATTATTAATAATAATAATAATAATAATGATAATAAATATAATTATCATATTGTTATTATTATTAATAATAATAATTATTATTATTGCTGTTAGTGTAAATTCTTTTAATATTTAAAATACATTTTTAAAATATACTTTTTTTCACTGGAAGCATGTGACTTGCCTTTCAAGTGCACAATAATGTTATCACAATTACATGTACATACCAAATAATCCTGTAGACTAGAGTTGCATGGTTGTGCTACTGTGTTGATGTGTATGAGAAACAGCAGAGCTGATCTTTATGAGGGTTTGTTAGGCTGGACGCTCACAACTCCTGTGAGTTACGGCCGAAAGCACAGACCTGTTTATTCTCAGACGTGTCTTTCATGTCTCGAGGAAGCTGCTTGAGGAGCTTTTGAGAAAATGTTCCTGGAGGCTATGCAATGTAGTTTGTGTACAAATATGCACAGACATTTCCCTGGAGCAGTGTTAGCGCTGACACTTAGCCTCTGTGTGTTTTAGGAGATTATATATGAGCGTAACACGGTTAGCTTGTAAGCCTTATGTTTGAACAGGCTGATAGCCCTGCTGTAATCACTTTCTGTTTGCTTTTGCCTGTATTGGTTCAACAGATCTTCTCCTCCGGACAGTAAAGTGTGTGTGAGTGTTGGCACAACAGAAGCGCTCATCCTCGTGCTTAGTATTGTTTAATGTAAACACCAGTGCTGAAACAAACCTGCTCAGGTGCTTTCAAACGCTTGATGTGTGCCTGTGTAGGATCAGCCGGGGATCAGACCTTGTTTGCCCTCATAGGAAAAGTAGATTTGAGGAAACGAGATTATCCAATTACTGTTCATTTTACAGTAATAAATCATTACTCGTGTAGCCTAAAGCTAGATGTTTTATAAGAACCAATTGCAATTCAGTGTCCAGTTAAATATTATAATGACATTGAGTGAGATTGAAAATAGAAATAGATCTATAGATTGAAATGGAAAAAGTAAACAAAAAAAAACTTCCTTTTAATGTTTGTTCCGTAGAACCAATGTGTCTTTTATTTTAAAATAAATAATACGATTTTTTTTTTTTCAGCAAGGATGCAACGTTTTTATTCAGAAAATATATTAATGGTTTGTCACACATCACATATTAAATTGAAAGATTCTATGTACTTGTTATTATTACTGTTGTTGTTAGACAAAATTAAACTATATATTGATGTAAAATGTTTTACATAGTGCACCTTTAATTTGATATTACCAGGCACTTTTTTAACAGTAACAAATAACAAATCTGCGTATAGATGTGTGAAAAACTTTCTAAAGACTGCTGGGAAATATGTAGAGGAAATTGTCAAAGTTTTTCTTTGGTTTGTAGGTTTAAAGACGTATCTGATCTCGGGCCGGAAGATGGGCTCACAGTGTGGCTATTCCCAGCTCAGCTTCGGCCGAGACTATGGCGAAATGTTAAGTCCTTCCTCAAACACGCACACTCCAGATCTCACACACAGCGCCATCACAGAACCGCTCTCACACGGCAAGGTACGTCCCTCAACACGCACAGAAATGTTGTAGTAATTACACAAATGATACACAAAAATTCTGTCATTATTCTGTCATTTCAGTAAATTTTTAAGTCAACTCTCCTTTTTCTTTTTGTTTGTCTCTTTCTCTCCACAGCCTGTGTGTAGCATCTCCATAGATGCCGTTGTCAATCCGATAGCAGATGAGGCAACTCGAAATGGCTGTCAGGATGAACATAGAGCCAACAGCAGCAAGGTACATAACTAAACTAACAGTTAGGAACACCAACAAATAAACCTCAGTAAATTACACAATGGAAGCACACACCTTTGCATAAAAACCCATGTACTCAATTTCAGCAGGTGTTCATAAGCAGATAATGAAATGCCAGTCTTCACTGGCTTTGGGTAAATAAATATATTGTACAATGTTAAATTCGATGGAATTAGTAGGAGTATAACACTTAAGATGAGATGTACCTTTAGGCTCAAATAAGCTCAAGGAGATGGACGATTTTATATGGCATAGCCAAAACGCTGCAGTTTTCCATACACGTTACTGAAGTGCAATCAATTAATCAACATTAGAACCAGTTCCTGGACAAATAGTTATTTTGGATCAGTCGACCAGTCGAATCTTCAGTTCGACCACTGCAGTCTGATTCCTGAACTGATGAATCTTTCAAACTGATACTTTTTTAGTGAATCAAAAACATACAATGTGGCCAATGTAGTCTGATTCCCAAACCAATGGCACTTTTGAGCTGCTACTTTTAGTGATCTACATTGGAACAGATGGCTCTTTTGAACTGGTTCTTTTTGAGGAATCAAAACCTCAGACCTACAGCATGGCCAGTATAAGTCTGATTGCTGAACAAATGAATCTTTCAAACTGGTTCTTCTCAGTGGCCAGTGTAGTCGCATAATTGATCTGCACTAGGAGCGATTTCTGAACAAATGGATCATTTTGATGAATATAACGCCTCTAGTCCAAATTCCTGGATTAATGGCTCTTTTGAACTAGTTTGTTTTAGTGATCTGCAGTAGAACTGATTCCTGGATGAATGGCTCTTTTGAACAAGTTAATTTTGATTAATCAAAAATCAAAAAAAGTGTTGTCAAAAGTACAGACTTCGGTACCAAGTCGGAAATTACATTTTAAATATGTGACGCTTTGAGCGCTGTTGAGCTGGAATCATAAACACCCCTGATTGGCCATTGTGCTCACATGCTCATCAAATATGTCTGTGATTGGCTACATGATCAGCGCCTCAAAAACATAAATATACATCAATGCTGCTTTTCACGAGCGCTTGCACAAATACACACAGGAGCATATGAAAGCAAGCGTCGATCAGCGTCTATCATATTCGCATTAATCTATGTGGTTTACACCGATTTTAATCGCAATAAACAGGCATGTAAACACCTTAATCTCATTATTACCGCTCTGACCAAAGTGCGCATGTGCTCGGACGTACACGGATGCCATGTGTTGTTCACACAATTTCATGAATTAACTCTTGAAGATTTATTCTGAAGTTTTCTCTTCTCCAAATCACTAAACTCTGTCAACACAATTCGCTGCGCAGTAGGGATGTGACGATACACTCGTGTCACAATACGATACTATCGCGATACTAACATTGCGATATTTACATTTCTGCATTTGGCAGATGCTTTTATCCAATGCGACTTACATTGTATTCAAGGTACACATTTTTACATTTTGTCAGTTCTTGCTTTCCCTGGGAATCGTTGCTAGCGCCACGCTCTTATTGTTTGAGCTACAGGAAAGCAATTTAGTAAACCAGGATTTTTTTATTATTATTTAAATACTATTGTTATTCTATTATTATCAGGGCACACAAACTTTTGAACTAGTTCATTTTCATGAATAAAAAACCTACCTCAAAACCAGTGTTGTCTAATTCCAGTCTGCTGTAGTCTTATTCCCGAAGAATGACTCTCGAATTATGTTCTGTTACTTTTGCACAGTTTCCTGCAGGCCGTAGCCCTAAAACCCTGAACGGGCTGTTGAGTCCTCTGTGCGAGGAACGGGTGGGAGTCAGCCAGTCGTCTCTGTGCGACAAACTCCAGGAGAAGGACAGGAGCTGGGCAGGAAGTCTGACCGCAGAAGGAGGTGGCAGCAAGGACCACTCAGCGATCCTCCCGCTGCGCTCCAAAAACTTTCGGGAGAAAAGTGACGCACACTTTGTGGAAGTGATAAAGGAAGACAGGTGAGCGAAAGAAGATTTGTTTGAATAGTAGTTATGTTATTCAGTGTTTCATTTCCATTCTTTCTCGTTCTCTCCATATTGTGTTTGTGTTAGTCTGATGAAGGATTACTTCTTCAAGCCACCCATCAACAAGCTGAGTCTGAACTTCTTGGAAAAACCTCTGGAGTCAGCATACCGCACCAGCTACCACGAGGAGGTACGAGGCAAACCATAAAAAAACCTAAAATATATTAGAGTGATTCTATTATGCCCTTTTACAAAGTCTTGATTTTGGGGTCTACTAGAAGGTTTTCATGCCTGAACGTTCAAAAACATAATTTTTTCACATATTTGACATTGTTGCAGCACCTCTTTTCCAGTCTGTCAGTAATGTTCTGGTGTGCGTTTCCCGAAAGCATTGTTAGCCAACTATGGTCGCAATTTCCACCTCCTGAAACCATAGTTCCAACAAACATTCTCAAACAGCATCACAAACTTACGAGGTCAAGCTGTGGTTAGAAGCTCCTTGTTAAAATGACATGTGGATTTAAAGGCATGGTAGGCAATTTTCGGAGCGGCTAGCAATAGCAAGTTAGCTTTAAAAGCATGAGATCCCACGAGATTTTGTTTGCTCCCTCCAGAGCATCTCCAAAGCTACGCCTCCTTCAAAACACATCCGCGGAATTATTATTTCATTTCACAGATGAGTTGGTTTCTATATAAAAATGTTGCATGATACAATGTAAAGTATTTGCTCTGGCTTTTGTTTTAAATAATTTTTTTCCGTTATTATGCTTGTTGTCATCTGTTGACGTTGTACAAGCAGTTGGTTGGTGTTGTATTTGTCCCGCCCCTCCTCCACTGTGATGGGATGGCTGGTTAAAAAGTGACAGTGATGAGCGCTGCGTTTTACCCAAAGCTGAACATTCTTTAACTCTCTGCGACTGGTAAAAAAAACGTTTTAGTGCTCATAGACGCTCATTGCCTCGTTACGCGACTGGTGTTTTAATAATGTGGTGCTCCCTTTGGAAACAATTGGAAAAATCTGCTAGCCTTGGGAACAAACTGGTGGACTACACAGTCTTAAAGAGCACTGACCTGTACCACCTGACTGCTGCAGATTCATTTCACAGTCGATAGTGTTGCCTTTGAAACACATACATTCGAGTCATGAATCTCTTCCAAATTACAGTAGTTATGACGTGAACGCAACATAAGCTTGTTGTTTTGGTTCAGGAGGAACCTTAAAAGGCAGCTGCTGTTTCAGTCGCAGTGCTTGGTGAGTGACGTCTGTCTAACACTGCATAACATGAAACGCTGTTGACTAGTGATGTCTGCACGAGCAGGTGCACGGAGGTATAAAAATACATACATGGCAGGCAGGTAGGACCATAAAATGTTCATCCAATTGTTGCAGTCGGACCGAATTCAATGATTGGACGAACATTGAATTCCATAGACTATATATACATATAAATACAGTTAGACCGCTTAACTCAACTTGATTGCCAGTCCCTCCAGAAAAACGTGATTATGCGATCGCAGAATTCAATGCATAATCAGCCAAAGTCCGCATATTTATGTGGGGGCCGCATTTTTTTAAAATACGCTGCACTTTCTCCGCATAAATTGCCGATTTCCGCGCACAAAATATGCGGGGTTGCATGATTTCATAATGTTGCAAAAAAAAGTCACATATCTTAGCAGAAAGTTGAAAAAATGTTGCGATTACTTCACACAAGCGCAGCCATTTCCCCCTATTGCCATGGAAACGTTATGAAGCAACGAATTACGTGACGTGAACATCATCGAAAAGCTGCAAACTCCACCAGTTTTAGAGGCTACGCAGTTATAGGCTGAATCCGAAATCACCCCCATACCCTCAGTTATTTGGCATTATTTGAGGGGACGGCCATTTGTAGTGGTGTCCGAAAGCATAGTGGACGTTATTGAGTGCACTCATTCAATCCCACAGTGCACCGCAATAACGAGTGTACAGCCGATGTTCACACAACAGTCCCATTCACTCCTTCAAGTGAACTGTATTAGTGGACTAATGTAGGGAATAATGATTGAGGTTTTAGGGGGAGACTGTTGTTTCATTCAGGAGTTGATGCAACTTTACAGTTGTAAGATTGCACGTTTTTGTTACCAGTGGGTTAAATCATACTAGTTTCAAAAACCTTACAGTTGTAAGTATATTAGTAGTATGTAAAGGTACAGTAAGAGATTGCACTTTGTGCATTGAAAGCACTTATTTTAACAGAAGATGTCTGTTTTGGAAGCATACATTTGGAAGCACAACAGGAAGCACACATTTTTTTAATTTATTTATTTTTATAAATTTTTACAGAAGTTGTAGCATATTCCTTTTGTAAAGCTATAGAACTTGTTTGACTCATCAATGTTTTGTAAGTTTGAGCCATGGGTTTATTAAGGTCTGAAATAAAACGATGAGAACTTTCTGTGATGTAGTATGCTTGCTTATCATAGGAAGTAAAAAGAAATGACTCTTTACATTAAGGTAGTAGCCTAGTGAGAACAGGGTGTTGGGGTAATCACTTTTTTTTTTCTCTTTTTCATCAAAACGCTGTTATATTTATATATATATATATATATATATATATATATATATATATATATATATATATTAGCGTCAACATCAGCGTATATGCATAAAATCCACAAGGGAACTCCGGAGTATGACGTATGAGGGAACCCGCAATGCCATGTGTTTTACTTCAACATCTCGGAGATCTTGAGTAGATTAATAATCAGTCGTTATTACTCCTTTACCTGTGTGTGATTTCATTAATGACAGTGCTATGTTGTTGAACCAATGTGGTTCAAATGATAGAGGTGCGACCATGTTACCACAGTTTCAGGAAACAGTTGTGACTAGTTGGTTAGTTTCTCCAACAATGCACTTTATAATATGGTAGTTAATCAGCGAGCTCCATTGTTGTACGGGAAACACACCCCTGTTTAGTTCTGGTCTCTATGAAGCCCCTCCTTCTGAAAAGCATAATGTGCTCTGATTGGTTAGATGCACCAGTGTGTTGTGTTTGGTCTTCTGCTTTGAGTATGGAAATGACTATGACTGCCATGCACTATGATGCTAATATAATGCATTTTAATGAATAAAGAGAAAATTAATAATTTTATTATAAATCTTGTATTATATTGTTGTTCTCCCTATGGCTTCCAGGTTTTAACAAATGAATTAGACTTGAATTGTAATGATTTATGACTGCTGTATATGCAGTGGTGAAGCTTTAATGACTGAAGGTAAACAAAATATAAAGATTTTTAAGAAAAAGTGTCTTTCTATGGCTTCCAGATTTCAGCAATTCAATTACAAATACATTTCTAGTGCTATGTATGCCCAATTTTTCCACAGTAACGCACGTTCCACAAACATTGCAGTCCTACTGTACATACTAGCGATATAACACCAACTATAGAAGATTATTCACAAGACGAACATGCTAATCCACAAGAAACTGTGAAGTAAACTTTCATAAAACTCTGAACGGTGGCCACTGACGTCACTGCCATTATATGATCCAAGTTCAGCACCTTATCTCCCAGTAATAAGACAAATTATCTCAAAGATGTTCAAATAAAACGGTGGCACACCTAGATCTTAAAACAGTCATGCATAGACCTCTTCTGGTCACTCAGAGTACTGCAGTCTCATCAGATCAGTGTCCAAATATGAATGTCTTCTCTGCGTTTTCTCCAGGTGGTGAATCACGTGCCGGTGCAGACGTTTGCGAGTCCAGTGTTCAGCTCTCTGCTTGATGTTTTGCTGTCTTGTGCTGTTTTTCTCGCCCTGACCATCGCCTGCTTCCTGTATCCCCTTGTTTCCATGGAGACGCCCCTGGCAACCACGCTCGGACTGGCAATCACTGCCGCTCTGTTGGAACTGGTTTCACTCGTTTTGTCCATTCGGTAAGTTGGTCTTGAAAAAGACGTGTAGAAAACATATTTCAACGGGGTCAAATCATGGAGAGTTTGACGTTTCGCCCATACAGTTGATGAAAACGATCATTCAGAAATCATATGACAGCACATGTTTACATATCATATGGTTATTGGTTGATTTTGGATTAAATGTTCGTGCTCATTTCCCTTTTTACAATTAAATTACATTTAAAGTATCACTTTATCAAATGCTCACGTAAATTAGTGTTTTTAAAAATTTACTTTAAAGGGATAGTTCACACAAAAATGAAAATTATCCCATGATTTACTCCCCCTCAAGTCATCCTAGGTGTATATGACATTCTTCTTTCAGACGAATACAATCTGAAATGTCCTGACTCGTCCAAGCTTTATAATGACAGTGAATGGCAGCCCAAAAGTTGAAGCTCAAAAAAGTGCATCCATCCATTATAAACATACTCCACATGGCTCCGGGGGGTTAATAAAGACCTTCTGAAGTGAATTGATGGGTTTGTGTAAGAAAAATATACATATTTAGAACTTAAAATATCTAGCTTCCGTGGACCGCCGATTGTATTCGTCTGAAAGAAGAATGTCATATACACCTAGGATGACTTGAGGGGGAGTAAATCATGGGCTAATTTTCATTTTTGGGTGAACTATCCCTTAAAGTTATAATTTTATTATAATTAAACTGATAATTTAAATAATTTATAAATACATTATTAGTGTAAATTATTAACACTAATGATTAATTATTTATTACAAAGCCCTGCATGTCATGTGGAAAAAAAATTGTATAGTAGCCACAAATTAAGAACTCATTCCCTCGTTTTACTAAATTGTGGCCATTTTGTACTAATTCGTTCCATAGTTTTGATTGAACTAAAACAAGGGAATGAATTATTACAATGTGGCCATGATTTTAAAAAACAAGAGAACGAATTCTTATTCGTGGCCTCAGTATATATATTTGTTGTCTGCATGTCAAATGTGGGGCTCCATAATTTGTACAATAATTTAACCATGAAATGTAATCTTCAGCAAATCTTAAAATTAGTGTCCATCTTACATACTCTACATTACATAATACAATCTGAAGCATTTGAAACTGTTGTAGTTTTTAGTTTATAATTATAATAATAATTGTAACGTTATCAGACAGAAATTGAAAATAATGTACACTTTATCAGTTAGTGTTGTCAAAAGTACAGACTTCGGTACCAAGTCGGAAATAAAATTTTAAATATGTGACGCTTTGAGCGCTGTTGAGCTGCGCAGTAGGGATGTGACGATACACTCGTGTCACAATACGATACTGTTGCGATACTAAACCCACGATACGTTTCTTTTTTTTGTTTTTTTTTACAAACCCGATTCCAAAAAAGTTGGGACACTGTACAAATTGTGAATAAAAACAATGCAATGATGTGGAAGTTTCAAATTTCAATATTTTATTCAGAATAAAACAGATGACATATCAAATGTTTAAACTGAGAAAATGTATAATTTTAAGGGAAAAATAATTTGATTTTAAATTTCATGGCATCAACACATCTCAAAAATGTTGGGACAAGGCCCTGTTTCCCACTGTGTGGCATCCCCTCTTCTTTTTATAATAGTCTGCAAACGTCTGGGGACTGAGGAGACAAGTTGCTCAAGTTTAGGAACAGGAATGTTGTCCCATTCTTGTCTAATACAGGCTTCTAGTTGCTCAACTGTCTTAGGTCTTCTTTGCCGCATCTTCCTCTTTATGATGCGCCAAATGTTTTCTATGGGTGAAAGATCTGGACTGCAGGCTGGCCATTTCAGTACCCGGATCCTTCTTCTACGCAGCCATGATGTTGTAATTGATGCAGTATGTGGTCTGGCATTGTCATGTTGGAAAATGCAAGGTCTTCCCTGAAAGAGACGACGTCTGGATGGGAGCATATGTTGTTCTAGAACTTGGATACACCTTTCAGCATTGATGGTGCTTTTCCAGATGTGTCAGCTGCCCATGCCACACGCACTCATGCAACCCCATCCCATCAGAGATGCAGGCTTCTGAACTGAGCGCTGAGAACAACTTGGGTTGTCCTTGTCCTCTTTAGTCCGGATGACATGGTGTCCCAGTTTTCCAAAAAGAACTTCAAATTTTGATTGGTCTGACCACAGAACAGTTTTCCACTTTGCCACAGTCCATTTTAAATGAGCCTTGGCCCAGAGAAAACGCCTGCGCTTCTGGATCATGTTTAGATATGGCTTCTGTTTTGACCTATAGAGTTTTAGCCGGCAACGGTGAATGGCACGGTGGATTGTGTTCACCGACAATGTTTTCTGGAAGTATTCCCGAGCCCATGTTGTGATTTCCATTACAGTAGCATTCCTGTATGTGATGCAGTGCCGTCTAAGGGCTGAAGATCACGGGCATCCAGTATGGTTTTCCAGCCTTGACCCTTACGCACAGAGATTGTTCCAGATTCTCTGAATCTTTGGATGATATTATGCACTGTAGATGATGATAACTTCAAACTCTTTGCAATTTTTCTCTGAGAAACTCCTTTCTGATATTGCTCCACTGTTTTTGGCCGCAGCATTGGGGGAATTGGTGATCCTCTGCCCATCTTGACTTCTGAGAGACACTGCCACTCTGAGAGGCTCTTTTTATACCCAATCATGTTGCCAATTGACCTAATAAGTTGCAAATTGGTCCTCCAGCTGTTCCTTATATGTACATTTAACTTTTCCAGCCTCTTATTGCTACCTGTCCCAACTTTTTTGGAATGTGTAGCTCTCATGAAATCCAAAATGAGCCAATATTTGGCATGACATTTCAAAATGTCTCACTTTCAACATTTAATATGTTATCGATATTCTGTTGTGAATAAAATATAAGTTTATGAGATTTGTAAATTATTGCATCCCTTTTTTATTCACAATTTGTACAGTGTCCCAACTTTTTTGGAATCGGGTTTGTATTATTTAAATACTATTGTTATTATATTATTATCAGGGCACACAAATATTCCCCCTATTGCATTACTATACATGATATTTAACATTTATATATAGTATTCTAAGTATTTTATATATATGTTTTTCTCATGCAGTACTCACACAGACTCTCCCGGTGCTTGCTATTTTCCACCTCTCCTACTATTAATGCACAATACATATAAGAATAAACCATCTAAAACACTTTAAATAATCATACTACTAAAACTAAATGTGATCTGGTGATTTAAATGATGTTTGCGCTTCCACTTTGAGGAGTGTCACTCTGGCAGCGCGTGTGCCTCAGATGATCAATGCAATCACAGTTCTAATTTCAACAAAGTGTGTCAAAATGACTATTACCAAACTCTAAATATTTAGTTCTGCATTTACTCACTCTCATGTTGTTTTCGCGTGTCACATTACGTTTGACTGTCCTTGTTTACTACAGCATGGGCATCATTGTGAAATCTGTTTATCATATAAAGCCATCGTGTCTCTTCAGAAGACTTGGATTTGGATTCGACCACTCAGTTGATTATTTTTATATTGCTTTTGACATTTTTTCTATCTTTTAAGTTTGAGAGGAATGGACTTAAAATGGAGGTACAGAAATCTGCAGAATACTTCAGAATACAGAAGTTAACTTGAAATCTTATAGGTTTGAAACGACATGAGGTTGAGTACATGATGACAGAATTTACATTTTTGAGTGAATTATACCTCATAAATACAGTAAGCTGAGCTTTGGATAAAACTAACTCTGTATCGCAAATTATATCGTTTACATCAACGATATATATCATCGCATTTCTATATCGCGATATCTTGATATACAATGTATCATTACATCCCTACTGTGCAGTGTCTGCTCCGTATTTTCATCCATACAGCACAACAGTGTAGCCAAGCCCGCCGATGTTCATCACGCTGCCAAATAATATATAGCATGTCCATAATTTATTTTGAATGTGATGAGTTTATTAAAACAATGGCCAGTAACATGCATACTGTATGCCTATCTGAGTGTGGAATAACGAATTGCATATAATCAGAATAATTGCGAACTGTAGACCTTACGCTGCATTATTGGTGCACATGTAAACGTAGTCAGTGTAACTTTTCTAATCCCTGTCTTGCAGTATGATCTTTTGCCTGGATGATGTACAGAACTGTACCCGGTCTCTGTTGAAGCTGGTCTCTGGCTGGATCCCACGTCATGTGATTGGGGCTGTGCTCGTTTCACTTCCTGCTGTGTCGGTCTTCTCCCACCTGGCTTACAGTCCGCAGCTCCAGGTGACGTCCTCAACATCCCTCCTATTTTGTATTTGTAATAAATGCTGTTATTCTTTAACTTTCTATTCATCAAAGAATTATCACACATTTTATTATGCAGAGCTGTTTTCGTCATTGATAATAATGAGAAGTGTTTCTTGAGCAGCAAATCATCATATCAGAATGATTTCTGAAGGATCAGGTGACACTGAAGACAATTCAGCTTTGATCACAGGAATAAATTACATTTTAAAGTATGTTAAAGTTATGTATCATCATCATTGTCCCGTGTTCTCATTGGTTTGCTGGCATATGGGGGATTTCATGTGCCGGGTAAAGCTGTCTGCGAATCGCTCGTCCAGGAGGAAAAATTAGCTGTTACTGCAAGCTGTAGCTGCAAGATCAATGAAAATCATATTTTATTTGATACAAAACAAATTTTAAAAGTAACTGAAACTATCTTCATAGTATTTAATTTTATGGATTTTTTTTCTTTTTTAAATACGAAAGCCTATAAACTGTTAAAGACCTGGTGTAAGTAACTGTAACTATAATGGATTGTTAATTGATAGTTTATGCGTTTGTTAAAGTCATCAATTTGCATTATTTTAAATGATTTTTAAAAAAAGATTATTTATTTTTTATTATACTTATTATTAGGGCTGCAACTAACGATTACTTTGATACTCGATTAGTTGGCCGATTATTTTTTCTTCTTCGATTAATCCGCTAAAAAGGCAATTTTTTATTTTATTGACAGAACACATTATTCCACATCCTACCCAATGCTGCCCTTCAAACAAAGCGTGTCCGCTGAGTGCAATGAAAACACACATAGTGAATATACGTATCTACCCTTACAAAAATTAGCCATGGTTTTACAATGAAAAAAACAATAATAATAATAATAAATAAATAATAAGGTTATTGTGGGTATTCAGTGGTAACCACAAATTAAATCCACAAATTAAATCCTGTGGTTCTGCTTTAAATCCACAGTTTAACTATATGGTATTTGTGTGGTTATACAAATGGTAATCAATACGCCAAAAACATGGTTTTACTATAATAAAAACATGGTTTTACCATCTAATAGAACCATGGTTAATTTCCATAAGTGTATATCTGTGCTATAGCCTACATTATGTGCAAAAAAAGTCACTCACTCACACACTCACTCTCTCACTCACTCACTCTCACTCACTCTCACTCACTCTCACTCACTCTCACTCGCTCACTCTCACTCACTCACTCTCACTCACTCACTCTCACTCACTCTCACTCACACACTCACTCACTCTCACTTACAGACTCACTCTTACTCACTCTCACTCACTCACACACTCTCGCTCACTCACTCACTCACTGATACTCACACTCACTCTCACTTACAGACTCACTCACTGATACTCACTCACACTCACTCTCACTCACTCTCACTTACAGACTCACTCACTCTTACTCACTCTCACTCACTGATACTCACACTCACTCTCACTCACTGATACTCACTCTCACTTACAGACTCACTCTTACTCACTCTCACTCACTCACTCACTCACTCACTCACTCACTCACTCACTCACTCACTCCACCACTCCTCACCACACTCACTCACTCACACTCACTCACTCACACTCACTCACTCACTGATACTCACACTCACTCTCACTTACAGACTCACTCACTGATACTCACTCACACTCACTCTCACTCACTCTCACTTACAGACTCACTCACTCTTACTCACTCTCACTCACTGATACTCACACTCACTCTCACTCACTGATACTCACTCTCACTTACAGACTCACTCTACTCACCTCACTCACTCACTCACTCACTCCTCACTCCTCACTCACCACTCACTCACCACCACACTCACTCACTCACTCACTCCACACACACTCACTCACCACTGATACTCACTCTCACTCTCACTTACAGACTCACTCACTGATACTCACTCACACTCACTCTCACTCACTCTCACTTACAGACTCACTCTTACTCACTCTCGCTCACTCACTCACTCACTCACACTCACTCTCACTTACAGACTCACTCTTACTCACTCTCACTCGCTCACTCACACTCACTGACACTCACTCTCACTTACAGACTCACTCACTCACTCACTCACTCACTCACTCACTCACTCACACACTCACACACACACTCACACTCACTCACTCACTCACTCACTCACTCACTCACTCTTTCTCACTCACTCACTCACTCACTCACTCACTCACTCACTCACTCACTCACTCTCTCACTCACTCACTCACACTCTCTCACACACACACATACTCACTCACACTCCCTCACACACTCACTCACTCACTCACTCACACTCACTCTCACTCACACTCACGCTCTCACTCACAGACACTCACTCACACTCATTGACACTCACTCTCACTTACAGACTCACTCACACTCACTCACTCTCTCTCACTCACTCACACTCACTCACACTCACTCTCTCGCTCTCACTCACTCACTCACTCACTCACTCTCTGTGTCACACTCACTCTTACTCACTCACTCACTCACTCACTCACTCACTCACTCACTCACACTCACTCACTCACTCACTCACTCACACTCACACACACACTCACTCACTCACTCACACTCACTTACAGACTCACTCACTCTCTCACTCGCTCACTCACTCGCACTCACTCTCACTCACTCACACTCACTCACTCACACTCACTCACTCACACTCACTCTCACTCACTCACACTCACTCCTCTCACTTACAGACTCACTCACACTCACTCTCACTCACTCACACTCACTCTCACTCACTCATTCACACACATACTCACTCACTTACACTCACACACACACACACTCACTCACACACACTCACTCACTCTCTCACTCACTCACACACACACACACTCACTCACACTCACTCACTCACTCACTCATTCACTTACACTCATTCACTTACACTCACTCACACACTCACTCACACACTCACTCACTCTTTCTCTCTCTCTCATCTGTAGAAACAAATTACATTTATATTCACTTACAGGCTGTTGTCCTTTACAGTTACTACTCTCATAAAATACTTGAATTACATTTTTAATTACATAGTTTTATATGTTACACGTTTAACCTAAATTTAGCGTCCAACGGCAGATATTTCAGCTAAATTAATGTTTTTGCGCTGAATATTAATTATGTCCCTCTCGACTGCGTTCTGTCTGTTTGACGCGGATACCACTCCGGCACTCGTTCAGTGAAGTTTGAAGTTTAACGCAGACTGTCAGGACGCGCTTTCATGCAAAATGGAAATACTCATGTGAATTAGTAGCATTTACAGATGTGGATATAACTACTGTTCACTGTATAGATCAGTGGATATAACCTGTTCAAAGAACGTTTTGCGTTGAGGACGCACACGCATCTGTCAAAGCGCATGACAGGGTGTGTTAAACGCTAATGCATTCGCTTGAAGCTTAAAATAAACAGTTCTCATGTTTTGGACGCTTGAATCATGTACCTTTCCTGCATCAGCTCACTCTGTTTCCACTATTTCTAGATGCACATTTTGTCCATAAAAATGCATTATTCAGTGCTGTCATTGGTGCGACTGGTGGAAGTTTTCAACACAGAGTGCAAGAGTTGGTTGTTGCAGCCCTACTTATAATTATATTTGACATATTTATATAATAGGCTACTAATATTATACTTTTATTAATATATTATATACTTATATAGTTCTTAATATTAAATAATACTTCTGTCATACATTTAAATTGAAGTCTTTTACTGTGTCATAAGCTGATGCGCTGTACCGTTTAAAGGTGAAGCATTTAGTTTCTGTGACATTAGTGCCACCTAGCAGAATTACAAAAATACAGCATATTTTGCTTCTTTTTTTTTCCGGGTGGCTGGCTTATCCAGTTGTTTTCAATGGGAGTGCCATGTTTTTAGAACGCCATAAGCGTAACAAAGCGCTGAGCATCTATTTCACGCTGAGGCACTGATCGATCTGCATTTTTTACCAGTCGCCGAGAGTTGAAGAATGTTTTGAGTAAAACGTAGCGCTCATCACTGTCACTTTTTACCCAGCCAACCAATCACAGTGGAGGAGGGGCGGGACAAATACAACACCAACCAATTGCCACATTCTGCTTGTACAATGTCAGCAGATGATAACAAGAAGCATAATGACTGAACAAAATTATTAAAAACAAGAGCCGGAGCAAATACTTTACATTGTATCGCCATTTTTATATAGAAACAATACAGAAACCAACTTTCTGTGAAATGAGATACTAGTAACACTTCTGCAGATATTCTGTATCATAGCAAGCAAAGAGTCTCAACTGAACCCTTTTTATTAAAGGGGCTTCTTTGCTATTATGTTCTAGTTACTTTGTTTTTTATTATTATTATTTTAGCATTTAATTGGTACCCTAGATCCCTCACTTTTTTATTCTTCAAAAGCTGCATGCAAATCAAAGTAAACACTCTTGTGAACACAAATACACACCATTTACCATCAAAAGTGGTCACACAAGCTTAATACAGTATATCTTCATCTTAATGGGTGTTAGTTTTCCCCAGATTCTTTTGATCAAAGTGTATCCCTGAAGAATTGGGTAATTAGAGGAAGAGTTTTGAAGCTTTGAGGATGAGTTGAGAACACTGTTACTCTACAGCAGTGGTTCCCAACCACGTTCCTGGAGGCCCACCAACAGTGCACATTTGTCTCCTTTGTCTGACACAGCCACATCAGATTTTGTAGTCACTACTAATGAGCTGATGACTTGAATCAGGTGTGTTTGATTGAGGAGACATGCAAAATGTGCACTGTTGGTGGGCCTCCAGGAACGTGGTTGGGAACCACTGCTCTACAGGATAAAGCTGTAATGTGACAGTGCATTTAATGCATTGAGACTTTTGTATTTCAATTAACTGTATGCTGACAAGGTTCAAATGCACAGAAAATCCCACAGCCCAAGTTTGTACAGTAAATATGTGTATCTGTGATTGGTTCACTGTTTAAACTTGCACTCTTTCTTTGTCTGGTTCTGTAGGTGACCATGTTCCTGTGCTGTGCTCTCATTATTGCTATTATCCAGTACTGTAATTTCTGCCAGCTGAGTTTCTGGATGCGCTCTGTTTTGGCTACTGTAGCTGGTTTGTCTTTACTCATCCTGCTCTACAGCGCCACCACCAGCCCCAGGTCAGACATCCTCAGCTTTTGTTACCAGTTCAACTAGTTATACTTTTACCAATATCAACTTAGTGTTTGAATTAATTACATAAAAACTGTATTATAGCTTTAGAACATAGGCATAAAAGTCAACAAAAAATGATGGTACATGTCCACCGATACTGAAGAAATATTCACAATACCACCCTAAACAAATGTAAAATGTACAACGGTATGGGCATTCTATGATTGCTTACAATACATGGTTAATAAAGTCATTTATTATTGAAAGCAATCATTAAAAGTAATTTTTCAAGTTTTTGATGCTCTCTGGTCAATCCCACAATTCGTCACACACTACTGCCATTCAGCTTCTATAGCGAGTGAATTGAAAACACCCGCTCATCACCGGTGGACATGTACGGTGACTGTCAGATTGTACAATTGCTGTAGAGAAATCAGATTTATGATAACTGTTTTTTTTTTTTTGTAGTGTCACAGACATTTTTCCAGCATTTGGGTGAGTGTTTCTTTAACTGCTTCCTTGAGGCCCCCGATATACTCACAGCAAAGTTCTTTTTTGTTCTTCGTTTTGGGGTAAAATGAAGTTCAAAATACGTGAGCAGAGATATATACTGTTAGTGAACATCCGTCGGCACTGTGACAAGTGACAATTAGATGATTATCTAAATACACTATATTGCCAAATGTATTGGGACAACCCTCCAAATCATTGAATCACTTCCATGCTCACAGGTGTATAAAATCAAGCACCCAGGCATGCAGACGCTTCTACAAACATTTGTGAAAGAATGGGTCGCTCTCAGGAGCTCAGTGAATTCAAGCATGGCACCGTGATAGGTTGCCATCTGTGAAATAAGTCCATTCGTGAAATTTCCTCACTACTAAATATTCCACGGTCAACTGTTAGTGGGATTATAACAAAGTGGAAGCAATTGGGAACAACAGCAACTCAGCCACGAAGTGGTAGGCCATGTAAAATCACAGAACGGGGTCAGCGCATGCTGAGGTGCACAGTGTGCAGAAGTCGCCAACTTTCTGCTGAGTCAATAGCTACAGACCTCCAAACTTTGTGTGGCCTTCAGATTAGCTCAAGAACAGTGGGTAGAGAGATTCATGGAATGGGTTTCCATGGCCGAGCAGCTGCATCCAAGCCTTACATCACCAATACCCCTTTTCCACCAAGGCAGTGCTGGTGCTGGTGCTGGTTCGGAGCCAGAGCCTAGTTTCAAATCGGTCCTTTGTCTTTCCACACCCAAAGCACCAGCTCCGAACCAGGAAAAGTGGTTCTTAAGTAGCACCAAAAAATTTCTGGGCTAGAAGTAAGAACCACTTGTTGGTTACCGTGACCAACAAGATGAACACAAACTTGTGACCACCATGTTTGAAATAACATAATAGCTAATAGCTGCACGATTATAATCTCTGTCTATACAAATTATGGCGACCTGCACGGATGCGTTGGATTCGCTGTGTTTTAATGCCGATGTAGGATCGCCGTTGTTGATGGAAGGCTTGTTCGAGATGCATCGGCGCTGTGCAGACCAATCGCCGTATGACATCAGAGTACAACGAGAGCATACGACTCCTTATGCATTTGAATCGCTCATGCTGTATTTTGATATCATACACGGATCGGTCTGCGCAGCGCCGATGCATCTCGAACAAGCCTGGTGTGTTTGTGTTTCCCGCTGCCTTGCTAGAGTTGCTGAGAAAGATGAGACGTATACAGTGACGTAAGACCTGGCTCTGTGGTGGCTCTCTAGCCCGTGGAAAGGCAAACCGGTTCTTAGAAGGCTTGTCAGTCGAACCAACTCCAAACTGGCACTAGCACTGGGTCTGAACTAGCACCCGGTTCATTCTGCTGGAAAAGGGGTACAAATGCAATGCAAAGTGTCGGATGCAGTGGTGTAAAGCACACCGCCACTACTGGACTCTAGAGTAGTAGAGACATGTTCTCTGGAGTGACCAATCACGCTTCTCTGTCTGGCAATCCGATGGATGAGTCTGGGTTTGGCGGTTGCCAGGAGAACGGTACTTGCCTGACTGGTGCTTGCCTGACTGCATTGTGCCAAGATGTGGGGATGATTTTTAGGGATTGGGCTTGGCCCCTTAGTTCCAGTGAAAGGAACTCTTAATGCTTCAGCATACCAATACATTTTGGACAATTTCATGCTCCCAACTTTGTGGGAACAGTTTGGGGATGGCCCCTTCCTGTTCCAACATGACTGTGCACCAGTGCACAAAGCAAGGTCCATAAAGACATGGATGAGGGAGTTTGGTGTGGAGGAGCTTGACTGGCCTGACCTCAACCTGAAAGAACACCTTTGGGATGAATTAGAGCGGAGACTGTGAGCCAGGCCTGACCTCACAAATGTACTTCTAGAAGAATGGTCAAAAATTCCCATAAACATACTCCTAAACCTTGTGAAAAGGTAGGTGTCCCAAAACTTTTGGCAATATAATGTATGTGCTGCGCGCTTTCCTCTCAATAACAAAATAAACACACAACAAAATGAAGAAAACAGAAAGCATTTTTTTAATAAAGCATAAGAAACGCATCTGATCATAGCAGCATGTTTGCACAAGCTCTATGGCATTCCAGTAAAGTCACTTAATGTTTATTTATATATCACATACAGTAGATTGCTTAAAATCAAACAGCTTTACCGTATTAAACATGAAAAACAGTGTCAGTGTCTCGTTTCATCAGAACTTAATTTTTCTACTTTAAAGTAGCTCTCTAGTATGTTCGTGCTTTCACTCATAGATGTCTGACCTCAATGGACTGAACAGAAGAAATAAACCAGAAAAGATTTCCATGTGAAAGATTTCCGCACACACCTACCTATTACGTAATCGCCACGGACCAATGGTAGTACGAAGGCGTTTACCAGCCGGAGCGAACTTTTCCGTTAGCTCACTTTGGCAAGCTGTTTCGAACTCCCAAAACGAACTTTGTTTCGGCCTGATTTTGTTAGAAATGCCCTCATATCAGTTCGTACTTTGATTTAGCTTGAAGTATATCGGGACCTTTATGCTGACTCTGATTTGAGCTGACATTTGGAGTCTCCTGCATAATTTGTCTCAGTCTCAGACTTAGAGGACTCAGGATTTTGTTTCAAGACCGGTCAAGACCACAATTGCTGGGATATTGCCGGTGCATTGTCTAATTTATTTATTGACATCATTAATGTAATTAGATGTAAAATTTACTACTTCAGATGCAATCAATAACTTATTTCTACTTTGATTTATTTATCAATTAATTAATTAATTAATACAAATGCTTACAAAATTCAAGATATTGTTGCAAAAAAGTACTTGTATGATATCTGGATTTTTATATTATAACGTGATATACTTAAGCAATATCAAGCAAGAGAGCTGTTTTCACAAATTTGAGCATGACTGGAAACATGATAATGCTTTTATACAAACATTCAATAAAAAAAAGTACATTTATTTATGTATTTGTAATTTACCAATTCAGATGCATCTTCTAAACCACCCTTTGCAGTGCAAAGATGAATTTTGTTGAATTTCATTTGATTGGTATAACAGCTCTATATAGTGTCTTATTCTAATTATGTTTATTGATTAAAAATGTATGAATTTTTAAGGGGAGCTGGTCTGGTCTTGGTCTTGACTCGGTCTCGCCCTGCCTTGGTCTTGTCTTGGTCTCAACACACATTGGTCTTGGTCTCAGTATTAGGTATTAGGTGGTCTTGACTACAACACTATTATTTTGCCTCAGTAAACTCTTAATTACTGTTTAATAATAGTAAGGTATTTGTTAAGTTTAGGAATTGGATAGGATTAAGGGATGAGACAGAATAAGACATTAATATGTGCTTTATAAGTACTAATAAACAGCCAAAATCATAGTAATATGCATGCTAATAAACAACAGTAGTTAATAGTAAGATTTGGACCCTAAACCAAAGTGTTACCATAACAACTTCCAATTGAAAGGGCATTTTTGAGCATCTGTTATTGTTGGTTTTGTTATTCTGTAGAGCTCGATACACCACTCAGTCAAATCTAAAATCTCTTTCCCTTGGCTCCAGGAACATGAGTAACCAGAGTATCAAAGCAGGTGAGTTGGACTCTGCGCCCACAGCTCTCGACCTGCTCGTCCTAGAGACCGTGTTCTCCTTCTTCCTTCTGCTGCTGCTGGTTTGGTTCCTCAACCGGGAATTTGAGGTCAGCTACCGCCTACATTACCATGGCAATGTGGAAGCCGACAAGCATCGCATCAAGATTCAGACCATGCGAGATCAAGCAGACTGGCTGCTGCGTAACATCATCCCCATCCATGTTGCCGAACAGCTGAAAGTGAACCAGAGTTACTCTAAAAATCACGACATTGTCGGGGTCATCTTCGCAAGTATTGTCAACTTCAGTGAGTTCTACGAAGAGAGCTACGAGGGCGGGAAAGAGTGCTACCGAGTACTCAATGAACTGATCGGAGACTTTGACGAACTATTGCGCAAGCCTGCTTTCTCCAATGTGGAGAAGATTAAAACCATTGGTGCCACCTACATGGCAGCATCTGGACTAAATGCGCAGCAGTGCCAGGAACAGCTTCACCCGCACGCTCACCTGCGTGCCCTCTTTGACTTCGCTCTTGAAATGATGCGCGTGGTGGACGATTTTAACAAGAACATGTTGGGCTTCAAGTTCAAGCTGCGAATTGGCTTCAACCATGGGCCCCTGACTGCCGGCGTCATCGGCACTACCAAGCTGCTCTACGACATATGGGGCGACACGGTCAACATCGCTAGCCGCATGGACAGCACAGGAGTGGAGTGCCGCATACAGATTAGCGAAGAGAGCCACTGTGTGCTCAGCAGAATGAACTACACCTTTGATTATCGTGGCACTGTAAATGTAAAAGGGAAAGGGCAGATGAGGACTTACCTGTATCCCCAAATGAACGAGGGCAGATCAGGGTCCACACAAAGCCTGGAACAATGCCAGGTGGACGGTGCCATTGGGCATTCAGAGCCCAACACACTCGCCAATACAACATCCGCTGCACCACTAAACCCTTCATCCACTTCTCCTAATGTTGCCTCTATCAGTGGCCACGATGTGCCTCAGGGCCATGTATTAGGCCCGTCTCAGATTACAGAGGAGTTGCACCAAGACACTTTTCCTGTCCTTGAGCTCAAAGAAAAGGATTACGAGAGTCCTTATCAACCACCATTGCTAAGTGGTACACAACCTCCGTCAATAGCGCAACTGTACGCACCGTTGGCCAGACCAGAGACACCTTCACAAGGAGAAGAAGATGAAGTAGATGAGCGTACAAAGCTCAGGGCAGTGGAGTGATTCAAATCTCCTCCTCACCTCAGCTGACCAGCGGTCCTTCCTTAAGAACCAATCAGCTGTTAAAATCAAGGCTCTACTTCCTTGAAGGGGCTTTTCCGACCACAACTGTTGGAGTTCCAATGAGTAGCATTAGCAGCCTGTATAGGGCATATGTGTTGATGATATGACCTAAATAGAAAAACGGGCGCGCTAAGCATCTGCTGTGTGGATCACAGTGTAGCACAGAGGGGAAAATGGATATTTCTGATGTTTTATAAAGTGCCTTCATGATATGTAAACCGAAAAAGATTAGTCAAATGAACAACTCAGAGATATTTGAACAAATATCCCCCTTAGTTTCAGTGTTTTTTTTCTCTCTTTGAGACAAAATAATCTAAAAGTGCCAGTTGCTAATTAGAAACAGGATTACAGGCTAATATATTATGGTTATTATAATGAATGTACAGCGTATTAGTTTCACTACTCATTGGGCCTACATCACATTCAAATAAAAGGAAGACGAGGGTGGATAGATGGAGATGGGCTTCCGTCTCTTCCATGGACGCTTCTGTCCACAATGCCCATATTAATATCCAATATATCTGGCCGCACATAATGTAGCTTTCATCAATAGGAGGTAAACGTGGCTCACGCACAATAGCACCCTAAACTCGTGAAATGAGACAAAAGGCACAATCAGCCTTGTTTGTTTGAATGGCAGAAACCGTGCTGTCCGATCGCTCCACTTCATTAGAAGACACAAGGGCCGGTGATTGTAATGCATTCAGAAATTCAGAGTATAATGTCTGTGGTAAACATGTTGTGTTCAATGCATTTTTTGGATACAAAAATGTTGGCCTCGTTATTTAATGTTTCACACAGGCCCGTAACACAATTATGACATAAAAGGGAGTATCCTACAGGATTCGAAGTTAAATCCGTGAACTACAGTTGCAAGATCAAGTATGTGAACCGCTTGCAGAAAATGTGAATACTTTTAACTAAATGAGAGATCATACAAAATGCATGTTATTTTTTTTTTATTTAGTACTGTCCTGAATAAGTTATTTTACATAAATGTTTACATATAGTCCACCAGACAAAAAAATAGCTGAATTTATTAAAATGACCCACTCAAAAGTTTATGAACCATTGATTCTCAGTACTGTGTGTAGTTCCCTGATGATCCACGGCTGTTTTGTTTTTTTGTGATGGTTGTTCTTGAGTGTCTTGTTTGTCCTGAGCAGTTAAACTGCGCAACGTTCTTCAGAAAAATCCTCCACGTCCTGCACATTCTTCAGTTTTCCAGCATCGTTTGCATATTTGAACCCTTTCCAGCAATGACTGTATGATTCTGAGATCTGAGAACGATTGAGGAACTCAAACAGTATTAAGACACACTGTGTTAAGAATCAATGGTTCATAATCTTTTGAATGGGTCATTTTAATAAATTCAGCTATTTTTTTTGTCGTGTGGACTATATATATATATATATATATATATATATATATATATATATATATATATATATATATATATATATATATAAATATATTTTTAATGTAAAATATCTTATTCAGGACAGTACTAAATAAAAGCATTTTGTATGATCTCTTTCATTTAGATCAATTATTCACATTTTCACAGATTCTGCATGCGGTTCATATACTTTTTCTTGCAACTGTATGTTTTCAAATAAGCATGGCACTTACAATATTTGGCAGAACGAGTGGCAGTTTTTTCCTAAACGTATCCAGTGAATTCCTGCCAATGAGGCCTTCGATGAAGTATTCAAGGGTTAGTTCACCCAAAAATTTTAATTCTGTCATTAATTACTCGTTCCAAACCTGCAAGACCTTCATTCATCTTCAGACACAAATGAAGATATTTTTGATGAAAACCCCTCCATAGACGGCTATTTAATGAACACTTTCAAGGTCTAGAAAGCTAGTGAAGACATCGCTAAAATAGTCCATGTGACTCCAGTGGTTCAACCTTAATGTCACGACGAGAAACAAACAAAAATAACGACTTTATTTAACAGTTTCTTCTCGTCTGTGTCAGTCTTCTACACGGTTTGCGTTGGTCAGCTCCTGCGTCAGCATCACTCGCGTGCGTCGTGGTGCTCACGTGAACGGCTTCGGCCAATGGTAAGCCGGCGTTCTGACGTAGAACCTGGAAGCGCTGCACTGTGTTTACCGCATCAACAATTTACGTAAGAGTCTGACACAGACGTGATGAAATTGTTGAATAAAGTCGTTATTTTTATTTTTAGCGCACAAAAAGTATTCTCACACTTCATAACATTAAGGTTGAACCACTGGAGTCACATGGACTATTTTAGAGATGTCTTCACTACCTTTCTGGACCTTGAAAGTGTTATTAAATTGATGTCTATGAAGGGGCAGAAATCTCTCAGATTTCATCAAAAATATCTTCTTAAAAATATCGGTCTTAAGGGCAAATAATGACAGAATTTTCATTTTTGGGTGAACTATCCCTTTCAGTTTATCAGTGCATTGTAATTAGTTTCATTCAGTGCCTCAAACTTTTTCACATCAGAATCAGTTATTTTTCACTGTGATCAGGCCAAGTTGGTATCGCCATATTTTTTACTGATCACCGCACACTTGTGATGCTGTTCACTCCATAGCTTTGAGGAAAATGGTTCTTGTGTTGCCATAGTCGGCGAGCAGCTTGAGTTGCAGTTTGGGTGTAAATCTGCCTACTTTCTTAGTGGATTTGTACGTTATAGCTGGTTTCTTTTATATGGTTTTTTTGTTTTTTGGAGAGAGATTCTGTGTGGGATTTGACAGTAGTGTTTTTTCCAACACAATTGTGCAGAGAAAATGGGATTTTTTCTCTTTTCCTGATTTTTTTGTCTCAGATGCATTCAGAACACTAGAGAATAATCTGCAGTATATCTTGAAATGCGTTTTACATTTCAATCATGAATCAAGCTTAATTAAAATTTCCTCTTTTAGTCCACACCGGGTTGGCTCAGTATCCTCTGCCGTCATGTATAATGATAAGCTGGCCTCTGAGGTTGAGGAACGATATTTTTTCTTCGTTTTGTTTACAGAGCAATCACTAATTTGTTCTCAGAATATGAAAAAATCCAGTGCCTTTTTGTTGACATCAAAAAAACAAACAAAAAATTGGTTGCTTCAGTGTCAAAATATCAGCTTTCAGAATATGTTATTGTATCATTATTATTTCCTCTTTGATGTGAATTATAATTCCAGCCTTTTTTCTTTCTTCTTTTTTTAAATGTACACTGTGTATCTTTAAATGGAACTTTTCGGGATGGAAAAGGGATTTGTTTTTGGTGTTTTATGGTGCACTGCTTTCCAGCCAACACATTCACCTTTTGAGT
The DNA here is from genome assembly GCA_018749465.1 of Paracanthobrama guichenoti. NCBI lineage: Eukaryota > Metazoa > Chordata > Actinopteri > Cypriniformes > Gobionidae > Paracanthobrama > Paracanthobrama guichenoti. The sequence goes on from CM031964.1 coordinate 17,529,313, forward strand.
TATTGTATCACTCCATTGGCTAAAAAAGCCCAGTGCTGACAGTATTGAATTACTTGTGCATAATGTATGTGGTTTTGTATTAAATGCATTCATATTTATTGGGGCTGTGCATGAATGTGCAGCCACAGAGCCTAATGTCAAAAGGGCATATTTATGAAAGGGAGCCACTTAAAGCAGGGAGGGGCGGGCCTTTACGACCAGTCCCACCTAACGTAACAAGCACCTGTTTTAGTCCTCAAGGCCTGAACTCTAAAAAGTGCCTCAGATTTAATTCTGCTAAAGTTTTATGATATTTGAACTAAAATGGAAAAGTGTGAAGTTAAATTAGTTTTTATGTATGATTGTGTCCACTTTCTCACCACTGCCACTGTATTTTAGTTTTAACGAGGCTTCAGTTTGAATGAATTTTTGATTATTTTGCCAATTAACGTCATGTCACATGGCTCTCACGTCATCATTTTTTTTGTATGACAGTGTAACAAATCTAATTGGTCAGGAGACATTAGAGTGCAAATCAAATCTAAAGTATTGGTGCTCGAATGTTAAAAAAGTGCCCTTAAATTTGATGATTTCACGGGCTGTTTATTCATTATTTGTGGCTTTTTGTGGGAATATGTGTATACCAAAGAATTTTAAGAGCTATGCATTGTGGGCAAGATGTTTTTTTGTTTTGTTTTCTTTCTTCCAAGCAGCACATGTTCTTCAATCATTTGTTTTTATGCACATGAGACACAGCAGGTATTGATTTATTAGCCATTATATTCAGGCAAAACAAGCATAATCTGTATACATTTGCACAGTGCACTCACTTTGTATGTACATATCATGTATTGTTTTATTTGATTTTTATTTCTCAAAATTGATGATACATGTGCATGTGCCAGATTTCGAGAGTAGAGAAACAATGAAAAGTTATCAGAAATGGTGTGTGTCTGTTTATTGTTCAAATTGTGAATATGCATGTGTAAAACACCAGGGACGCCATATTGAATTTTACATTGAATAAAATGAGGCTGTCGACAATGTACTAGATCATGTGGTTTTCAAAACTCATAACTTTCAAAAAACTGCTTTATGGAATTTGGTCTGTTCCTCACAGCCTCATTTTCATTCCTGTCAAAAGTGAAATATGGTGCTGTTTTGGGCTATACTGTTTTTATATACTATTTAGATTTTCTAACTTTAAATTTACTTCCATTATTAACCGTCATGGCACTTTTAAGAAGTGGCATGTGTACATATGTGACCCTGGAGCACAAAACCAGTCATAAGTCTCACGGGTATATTAGTGGCAATAGCAACAATACATTGTATGGCTCAAAATGATCGATTTTTCTTTTAAAAATCATTAGGATATTAAATAAAGATCATGTTCCATGAAGAGATTTAGTAAATTTCCTACTGTAAATGTATCAGAAATGTCTTATTAGTATAATATGCATTGCTGAGGATTTCATTTGGACAACTTTAAAGGCGATTTTCTCAATGTTTGGATTTTTTTTGCAGCCTCAGATTTTCAAATAGCTATATCTCGGCCAAATATTGTAAACTAACAAACCATACACCAATGGAAAGCTTGTTTATTCAGATTTCAGATGATGCATACATCTCAATTTAAAAAAAAAGTACCCTTATGACTGGTTTTGTGGTCCAGGGTCACATTTATGTGTGTATATTTAAATATACATATGTATATCCATAACGGGAATGTATATTTAAAATGAATATAATTTGGATTTAAATATAAGTGCAATTTGAAACTATTAGAGCTCTAATATTGGTTAAATTTAACGCTATTCATTTATTTAAAATTCTTGTCCTAAATGCGACTTTTTCCCTCACACAAGATTATTGACGCATTTGACAAATATTGAGGCTTAAATGCCCGTCCAGGACTGATTTGTGATCGTCTGCTGCCTCCAGCGGCCGCTGTGCGCATTCACAACAGGTTTGACGTAGGGCGTGATTGCGCTCGCGCTCCCCCTCCCCCTCGGCTCCGTCTATCTGGAAAAAGAAAAAAAAACTTTTTGTATCGAAGGAATCAACAGCCGCCATCTTGTCGCGGCTCGGAATCAGGATTTCGATAGAGCACTATTTTTTATTTTTGAACACGGAGTATCCAAACCGAGGTTTGACGACACCGTTCAGCGGAAAATGCCACCTTTATATCGCCGCGAAGGAATTTTTGGCGAAAAATCCTGGATTTAATCGGCGCTCGTCGGCCACGAAACCCTCGTATATCTGATTTCCCCTTCAGAGCGGCGCTTGCGTCCGTGTTTCGCTGCGAGCGGGCATTGTTTACCGGACGCTTTTGGAGGACAGACAGCGCCGAGGGGACTGTTTTGCAGAAAGATCTCATTTTTATGCAACCGTGCATTTTTACACGGAGCCAGAATGTTTTTGCACGGAAAAAATTGACGTCAGAAAATGGATCGCATTCCGTTGCAAAATTAACGACGCTCGTGCGCGAGGATTCCTGTGGATATTTTAATTGGGATTTTACGTTGAATTCGCGGAAAGGAGGCGTTTTCTCTTGGTAATATAACGATGATAATGTGGGTGTTGGGTGTTGGATTATCATGGGGTGAATGGTGGTGGCGACGCGGGGCGCTGTTGCTGCTTTTTTGAGAAAATCCTCCGCCGAGCCGCGCTCCACACTCCCCACGTCTTTCAAAAGTAAGGTAACATCTGTTCTTCTGACGAAAGGATCCTTCACTTTGCATTTCCCCACACAACATTCGGCCAGGAGCAACCCTTAAGCGCAATGGCTGAGAATGTGCTCGATGTTGGCCCTTCAAGCGCGAAGCGAGCGAAGCTGACAGCACCTGCTCCAGACGCACCAGGTAAAAGTCCAGCAGGCCTGATCCCAAACACCATCACACACTTTACTCATGCGCCGTGTGTAACGCAGCTGTCAAACGAGCCCAGGAACGGTTCCGTCAGCTCCACTGCTCGCTTAAAGCCACCTCACCTCGAGGTTAAGTTTGTGTCATCATCGTCTGCGCACCGCTAACATGTTCATTGAACGTTTTTCTAACGTTATCTGAACGTTAAAACGTCACGTTTGTTAAATGTTTCGTGAGCGTTTCACCTGGTTGTCATTACGTTTTATCATTTTGCAAACGTGTGTTCGCTGAACATAAACAATGCAGGAATAACGTTATTAAAGACCAGATAGCTCTGAACGAACGCTTTGGAGGAACGTGTGCTTCATGTTAGCTGGGAACCCTTCACAACTCGTGTGAAGTTTTCATTGCGTCGTTTTCCATGCACTGACTGTCATTTTGGGCTGTGCGTTAGAAAGCTAATGTTAGTGTCGTTCACTCGCCCTCAAGCTCCAGACCAATGCGAGTTTCGTTCTTCTGCTGAGCACTAAAGTTAGATATTTTGAAGCGTTTGGGTTGCCAAACAGTTGATGACTTCCATATTTTTAAGTCACTGAGCCCCATACGCTGTTTGGTTACCCATGTTGTTCAAAATATCTTCGTTTGTGTCCAGCAGAAGAACGAAACTCGTATAGGTTTGGGACAACTTGAGCGCGATTTCAATTTTGGGGTGAACTATCCCTTCAGTCCTACGAGTTTTGAAATACTACATGAGGGTGAGTAAATGAGGAAAACTGTCTTTTTCACCAATGTAGTGCTTGCAGTCCAGTTACTACTACTACTACTAATAAAAAGCTTAGCAAGAATGAAGTTGCTTTGCAAGTTTAGGGAATGAAGTTTAGGTCGACATGAGGTTAAGAAATAGTTACCAATCAAACTTGTATGCATGTACAGAGAGAAAAAGGCTGTCACATTTGTACCTTACGGGGTACAACAGCTTGTCACCGGGGCAGTACCCTTAACAGTGTACCTTTTTTACTCCTAAAAGGTGCATATTAGTACAAATACATATATTAAGGTACCACTTTTTGTGGTAAAAAAGGTACAAATATGTCCTTTTAAGGGTACTGCCCCGGTGACAAGCTGTTGTACACCGTAAGGTACAATTTTGACACCTATTTTCTCTGAAAAGTGCAACTGATCCTCTCAAGTTGCCCATCTAAAAGGACCAGATGTCACTTTCGTAACGCATTGCATCAGTCTGGCCGTGAAAATCATCACATCCATCCTTCAGGACTCTTTCAGATCTGCACATGGAAAGAGTTCCAGTTGAGAGTGAATGAAGGAAAGGGACGGTTCCATGAGACGGTCCCGGGACCATTTCTGAAAGTGAAAGTTTTCGTTTGTGGGCACTATGATGCAGTCATAAAGGTGCACCCAATGCATTTTGGCTTATTAGAAAGTTTACACACTAGAAAAGCCCTATTCGGACGGGATTCGTTTTTTACAAGGGTGGATGGAGTAATGCAGTTTTACCACAGGACGTCTGTAATATTAATGGTCAACTTTTGGATGAACGCATCAAAAGTAGGACGGGTCAGTACACTTAAAGGGATAGTTAAAATTCTTTCATTATTTACTTGCTCTCAAGTGAATAAATAGTTCACCCGAAAACGGAAGAGACAGAACTTCACAAAAATAAAACCATCTGTCATAGCGTCCTAAAACAATTATAATAAATTGATGTTAAATTGTATATGTTTCTCAATTTCAATTAATTAGACATGCTTTTTGACTAATACAATTTATTTTAACTATTAAAACGGAGTAAAACTAAAACAAAAAAAATACATGAAATGGATTTCATAGGGCCTCAAATTAAATTGCGTGCACTGCAAAAAAAAAAAAAAAACTTATTCAGGATTTGTTTTCTAGTACAAATATCTAAACATCTTAAATCAAGATACATTTAGGGTGCGTTCACACTCGGCATGTTTGGTTCAATTAAAACGAACCCTGGTGCGGTTCATTTGAACATATGTGAACGCTGCCATCCGAACCCTGGTGTGCACCAAACAAGCGGACCGAGACCACTAAAAAGATGGGTCTCGGTCCGCTTCCAAACGAACTCTGGTGCGGTTCGATTGATATATGAACGCAACACGGACCAAAGACATGTAAACGAACCAAAAACAGGATGCTACAAGTCAGCTGATTTGATGGCGCGGAAAGATCGGTGTATCCAAAATGAGTAGAGGGCAAACGTGGAGCAGTGAGGAGGTAAAGTGTCTCTTTGCTGCAGATCTTCGTTTCTGCATACAACAGAGGAAATCCTGGTGCTGTTTTGAACATTTGTTCTCAGCTGGTAAAAATAAAACCATATGTACACGCATAAAATGATCGTGTTTAATCCAGCACACAGCATTGTTTTGAATGTTCGGTAAGCAAGCTCCGTCGCGAAATATACGTCATAAAAGCCGACCAGTCAGGTTGTGACCGTATCCCTATGCCTTTGGTTCTGTAACTTTAGGTTCACTGTTAAAAATGCCAGTGTGAGCGCTAAGCGGACCAGGACTATATGTTTTGTTTTTGTTTTTTTGGTCTGGACCAAACGAACCGAACTACAAGTGTGAGCGCACCCTTACTTGGCATGCAAAATTAAGTCTTGTTTTCTGAGAAGTTAGTTAATGCTTAAAAGTATGTCAATTGGTATGAAAAATGTCTGTTGAAAGTTGATTTTTCTGAACCCATTGGCAAATATTCTTGTTTTAATCATAAAATCACTATCACAAGATTTCTTATCTCATCTCAAGTAAATGTATCTTGATTTAAGACCGGAAAACAAGACAACTACTGAAAACGAGCATCACTTTTTTTTTTTTTATAGTGTGATCAGAACATTCAGTAAAAGTTATTTCCATATTCTAGTGTTTGGGAGAAGAGCTTTGAACAGCTATTTTTATATTATTAGACTTTTATTTGTTAAATTAAGAAAATAATTAATAGAGATCTGTTGGAATTTGTATTTTCAAACTTTGAAGTGTTGCTAATACAACTCAATGTGTGCTTAGACACTTACATTTAGAGAACATATTGACGTGTTATGTTCCCTTCAATTCATTCCTTACATTTTCTTTAATTGGCCTTAAATGTACCTTCATAAAACCTGCAGAAACCCTGTCTAGGTCCTGCTGCTTTGTTGACTGGGATGAATTATGCTCAGTTATCATGTTCAGAGACATGGGATCATACTGTTTAAATCGGTAGCCATAATAGTTGATAATTGTGTGGTTTGATTAATTAACCTGATTGGGATTTGTTGTATTGCTCAGTTAGCACAGTATGTTCTCACTATTTCTCCATTACTTTGAACAGACCCATTTGAAGTGTCTTATGACGCATTACGTCAGCTTGTCATTAACCACATAAATGGCTGTAGTGACGGTCGCAGTGTGCATGCTGTAGATTTGTGCTCGATTGTGTTAAGAGCTGTCAGCGCACACAGGCTGCATAAAGTTCAACATCCCCTCGCTTACACTAATCAGCATGTAATGTGTCTGATTATCTGTCTGCGGGCAGCTGGTGTATTTGTATGTAAACTTGAGCTCTCGGTTTAACAGCCGAGAAGTCTTGTTTCACCTGTAGAGACTTGTTTCTCTGGCTTCTGTTGGACCATCACACGCTTCAGCATCCATCTTCCCTGCGTGCGTTCAGACTACACTACTTAATGATCCGGATGAAGTGTGTCAGTTGTTTCAGTCCGAACTGTTCTAGTTGCATTTGCGATTGAGCAGTGCCAGTACAGTGCCTGTTTACGTGCACTAATTTTCATCAGTCCGATTGAATCCGATCCGATTTCTTATTCTGAAAGTCACCAAAGCTACTGAGAGTTTCTACTTTTGCTTTGATGACAAATATGTCAGAAGAGCTTGTTTTAAAGCAAATATTTAGGACATTTTCATTCTCCTCCACTGACCAACCAGTTTATTAGACATAAATGAACATATTCTCGTTCATAGGAAGTAAAACGTATGTAAACAGATTTATTCCCGAAAAGGCCTCTGGTAATGTGTGCAACTTGCATGAGGTATTTTTGAGTCAGATTGAGAAGAGTCATGTTCAAGCATATTCATGCTTGGTTTTTTTTTTCTTCTTGATCGGATTATGTCAGGTCTACACCACCAGAACCAAAAAAAAAGTTCCGTTTGGATCGAGCTCAGTTGGATCAATTGAGGTGTTTACATGTGTCTGTTTCAATCCAATTACTAACAAATTATTTAATGCCCTGTTTACACCTTGTATTAAGATCACAAGTAGGTGAGGCAGACACATTCCTGTTTACGCCTGGTGTTTTAATCCGTCTCTTGTCCACTTTCTACCACTTCTGTCCTGATTTCTTTCAGGGTAAATGTATGGGCTTTTTCAGATCTTTCGACTTAATGGTCGAAATAAGGCTGCGTTTACACTTGGCATTAACATGCGACCTGTATCCGGATGTTGTACACATACACATTGAAAAGACGAGCTTCTGATCGGAATGTTATCCGATCAGCGTGTCCTGGCCCAGAGGTAGTCGAGGACGCATTGATCGGATCTCAGTGTAATGTAAACGCAATCCAGCCATCGTATCTGCATTCAGAGGGCGACGTCATATAAATCCACACCCAGTCTCACAGCGTGACTCAGAAAATATTGGACAGATGCCATTTTGGTAAGAAATTAAACTTATCTGAATTTATAAACGTCAATCTTTAGAGCAGTTTATTTAGACTTACTTAGTGTTTTTTTTTTTTTTTTTTTTCATTTTAATTGTGCAACACTATCCGAACGAGGCGATCGCCTGTACAATCACAGTCATGACATCTTAATGAAGAGCTGCACGCTGCTTTGCCAGAGGAATAATCGGAATACACTTTACATTTTCTTAATGTTTTAAATGCTGTATGTTTTTGTTTCAGCGTGTTTATTAATCTCCCATTTCTGTCAATATTGCACTCTATAACCTTAAAGGTTTAGTTCACCCAAAAATGAAAATTAGCCCATGATTTACTCCCCTCGTTTAGGAGGCTAAATACAATGTTAAGTGACCTTACGACTTTCAGTGATTGAGTGATTACATGAGTTATGATACAGATTTCAGATTTTCGTTGCGCTGCACGGAAAGCCCACGCTGCACAGAGAGCACTGACACATCAAATGCATGTTTAAAACACCGACAGCGAACGGTATGAATACAGAACACTTAAGTACATGTTGCCAAATCATTATAAAGTAATTAATTTGTTGACTAGATGCTGCATTAGCAGGTAAAGAACAGCAGTGTGTATGTACTTTGTCATCGAGACTGAGAGGACTAACATTAGCAGTACCTCAAGCAGTTCAAACGATGTAACAACTAGTGATGTGAGAAAGCAAACTGTATCGTCATGCAGCCGACAGGAATATAAAGAAATCAGAAACGCTTTCGATTTCAACACATTTTTGTTATTTTGATTAGATAATCGTCAAGTGTTCTAAAAAAGCATGGCTGTTTGGATTTATACGAAATGGTAACACTTTACAATAAAATTCCATTTGTAACGTTAAGGTTAATAAATGCTGTAGATTTATTGTATAGCCTACATAAAAAAAAAAAAAAAGTTTTTAAGAGTTTTTATTTTGATCTGTTGACCTTTAGTTAATTCATTGTGAACTAACATGAATGATCACGGTACAATTGTATTGCTCATAATGCATATCGTTCATGTAAGCTAGCTAATACATCCATGTTAACAAATGGGACTTGCAAAGTGTTTCTAGGTTATAGCTAAATAAACATTTATTTATAATTATTTTAATGTTTAAATGATTTTCTGTAGAATTAGTTCTGTTAGAACTTCTCATTTTAATATATTCATATTTACATATGTGTTTCATTTAGCACATTTTCATGGTTTCAGCACTGTTTTACTTAGTGGTATGGTTTTATTTTTTTATCCAGTATCCATTTGAAAAACTATCAGTTGGTTTTAATCGGTTATCGGCAAATGCGGTCCAACCTAGTTATCGGTATCGGTAAAATCCACTATCAGTCAACAGCATTTATTGTTTGAATTTCCACAGAATTTGAAAGCTGACACTTTGTTTCTTTTTAGAAGTAACAAAGCACAGTGCCATTTGCGATTTATTGGATGAGAGGCGTGCTAAAAATAATGTTTAATGTAGGAAAAAACTGCAGACCTGGCAACCCTGGTGACACTCACTCTCTCACTCGCTCACTCACTCACTAGTATCACAGTAGTATCACTCACTCACTCCCTGGATGCAGACCTGGCAACCCTGGTGACACTCACTCTCTCACTCACTCACTCACTCACTAGTATCACAGTAGTATCACTCACTCACTCCCTGGATGCAGACCTGGCAACCCTGGTGACACTCACTCGCTCACTCACTCACTAGTATCACAGTAGTATCACTCACTCACTCCCTGGATGCAGACCTGGCAACCCTGGTGACACTCACTCTCTCACTCGCTCACTCACTCACTAACTAGTATCACTCACTCACTCCCTGGATGCAGACCTGGCAACCCTGGCTTGAGCTACAGGTGATTCGTAGGGTCGAATAGATCCTGCCTTTATGTAGCTATTTTTTCATTGTTAATGCGCTATTGACATGTTAACTTGCCCTAAATTCAACGCAAGACATTTTCTTCACACACACACTGATTATCCTGATTATCACCTGTTTAAAATAATAGCTTTTATCAGCCGATACATCGGTGCGTCTCTAGTAATTTCACGTAGGAACTTTTTCAAACCTAAAGTCCGTACACCCAGTTATTAATTTTTAATACACCCTTGTGCAATTAGGCTAGTTTATAATCAGGTGCACTAAAAGACTATGCATTTGAACCTTTTATTGTGCAAAAGCTGAATAGTCTTCACAAACAACAGAGTGGATCGAAGTCTGTAAAATGTAATTTTCTTGAAATTAGTTGTTCAAAATTGTTAATCGGGATTTTGATACAGCTTCTTGGACATGGAGTTAGCATTCTAAAAGTTACTGCTAAAGCACAACATGCTGTCAGCACGATAACATTTTTAGAGAATTTACTTCTCTAAACTTGTCTATTTTAAAATAATTAATCTAAAGATAAAAATCATAAGAATTAGCAATGCACACAAGTTAAGATTCTTGGCAGAAACCAACAATTCTGAACTCTGGGCTGAATATGCTTATTGAATATGAGCTGTTCTTTGGAATAACTAGTAATTCTGTTATTGTTACATTTGCTAAAGATAGTAAATTCAGTGATTTTAAAAATGTAATGTTGACTTTAAACATCAAACTTGCTTGACATATATGCTTTCTATTTCTGTCCAAACTCCAAAATGTTCAGATTGAGTTAAGTTGCTAAATCAAGTAACCTAAAGAGATAAATGCAAAATTCTTGCAAAATGAACTTTGTTAGTGAAAAGCATTGGTTCAAACCAAAGCAGGGATTTAGACAGAATGCAGTGTTTGTGAACTGGGATGAAAGGAGGAAACATGACACTTTTACAAGATGTGTTTCAGCCCAATAAAAACATTTAGTGGTAACCCACGTGACCAAACCAGCCCTGTGTTAACCTTCCACCGCGGAGCCAAGCGTCTCCTCGCGTCTCTCCTTCAACTCCACTGTTGTCTATCAGCAGCAGGTCTGGTCTAAACAGCCTCGTGAAACCTGAGACCGTCTGCTCAGATCCGGCACATGCTCGCAGTCTCTTGTGTGCAAACACTCCTAAACCAAAAAAGGAATTATAGGGATATATCACTTAGATCTTCAAATCCTGATTCACACTTTGTTCGGGGTGTGCGATATTGACAACAACAAAAAAGTCTCTATTTTCTGGGATTTTCTCGATAACGATAATTAGACGATATTTTGCTGAGTGTGTTATTGTGCCGGCACTTTGGCAGGTTTAGGACTGCCATGGTCAGCTGACTCCTAAAGTTTATGATATTCTTCATATTCTGTGTGGTGGTCGGTTCACAGAAGTGACAGAAATCATCTTTTTTACCTTGATACATTTATTTTTTACATCTTTTGTGTCAATTTCATGAATTTAATAAAAATTAATTATAATAAGACACAATAGCGCTGTTACCAATCAAATTAAATAAGTATCAACACAATTATTCTTTGCAGTGCAGAGGAAACACTGAAGCTGCATCTGAAGTGGCATTTAGATCATTTACACAGACTGTTTACTGTTTGATCAAGTGACAAATTAATAACCCGCAGCTATGCATAAATAATGTTTTGATGTTTAAAACATAAAATGTTGAATAATATTGATATTTGAAATGATTTAAAACACGAAAAGACACTTTAACTGTGAAATTAAAACCGCCAGTAGGTGGCAGCAAGTCACGTTTAATGAGTGAGTCATTGAGATTCAACCGATTCATTCAAACAGCTGATTCATTCAAGGAACGAAGCATTTGACTATCTTAATCTATCTTAGTCATTGAATCTTTGATTCAATTGATTCGTTCAGAAAGCTGATTCATTCAGTATGAAAACACCGCTGTGTTTTGCTCAGAGATGCAGATACAGTGCTGTCTCTTTGTTTTTAACAATTTTTCAGTGGCGAAATTGAGCAAAAACAGGCAACATGAAAGTCTAAACTGTAAGTCACTTAATATTAACTTATAGTTTGTAAACTTGCATAAAATCAATATCACATTTGAAAAACTGCAATCTTTGTGTGCTATCTTATTAACTAACTGTTATATGATATAGAGTAATGTTGCTTTCCAGGCAGGTTTTTGAGCCTGTAAGTTACGACTTCAAACCACGACTCACGACTTTGTAGCGATCCTGGCAAAGACAAACTGCCTGAGCGCAAGGAATTGTGGTAACGTTAGCTAGATGTAAACAAAGCATAGCAGACCGTACGGGCTTATACTCATTTACAAACATTTCTATCGCCAAAGGTGCTTACTCCTTGCTTATTTGAGGGAAATGGAGGAGAAACGGCGCATAAGGCAAGAGAAGCTGTTATACCTTTTATTTTACGTTATTTGTATATCCGTAGGGGCTGCCATTGTTGTTTCGCGGGCTATGTGACGTCAGAGCGCGTAACTGGGAGTACATCGATCTAGTACGAGTTCACGGGTGGGAAGTCACGGGTTTGACTGCCGTTCCAGTGTACTTTCACGGGTAGAAGGTTGGAAAAACACAGGTTACGGGTTAATTATTATTAATATATATTAATCACGCAGTGAAAGCGTGTACTCTCTCTAATGCGCACCCGCACTAGTCTAATCAACAGAACTACATCACGTAGTGTATGCGTGCACTCTCTGGGTGTGTGTGAGGGATACTCGATAATGTTGGATCACACATTGTTAAAACAACAATTACGATATCGCAGACGATATATATCGCACACCCCTACTTTGTTCTTCTGCTCTTCTTGGGTCATAAAGTAGGGCTGGGTAAAAATATTGATTTGAAAAAAATCTTCATATTAATTCATAATATTCTAAGATCTTTTTTTTTAACTCTATGCCAGTGTTTCCTGCACCACATTTCACCATAGCCCTGCAGAGTTTAAACCGAAGTGTTTGTTTATAATTGTATAACGATTTTACCCATTGCTATAATACGTTTTACACAAGAAATGCAATTCAAAGTTTACTTCAGTTGGTATCCACAGAGCTTTTTGGTTATTGATTGTCTGTCTTGGGCCCTTTTGTTAAATTTTAAAGTCATATTTTTGTAATGTACCACATTAGAAGGTTCCCTGTGTCATTTACAAAAGGTAGCTTTTAACAAGTTTCTTAGTGTACAGTTTCATAGTGTATTTTCTTGCTTTCATTGCTGAAAGATTGCTGTCATTGCAGTATCTCCGCAATGACATTGCAAATTGAATGTCTTTTTGAGGCCTTGTCCACACTCATACTATTTCGCTTGAAAACGCATCTGTTTTGCATTCCTCTCTGTTTTGGCCTTCCGTCCACACTTACACTGTGTTTTTGTCCTGCGAATACGGATCCTTTTGAATCCGCTTTCCCAAGTGGATAAATTTGAAAACGCTGCTTTTGCGTTGTAGTGTGGACTGTGAACACTAAGGCATTTGAAAACGATGACTCATGTTTAGTCATATGACGCTTATTGAACCAATGCATGTTTATACTGGTATTGTCCTATTCACTTTCCCACTGTTGGTAAAGACATGTTACTTTGCGCACTCTTAATATCGCAGTCCTGCAAAAATGACAGAAAATGTACTCGCATTTGCTGTCCTGCGGCAAAACATGAGAGCAGTAGCATTTTAGACCAAACATATAATGGTGAGTGAGTGAGACCTGGACGCATCAGTGAACTGAAATGATCCTGCCAGAAGAATATCATTAGAACTTTATTACATCTGTATCATCTCAGTGAGCTTTTATGAGGGTTTACGCATGCGCAACAAGTTGAATTTAGCGTTTTCTGACGTTTCAGTGTGGATGAGAGACTTTTGGAAAACGCTAGTGTGGACGGAGAGCGTTTTGAAACGAAAACGCAGTTTTCAAATGTATCTGGATTAATGTAGACGTAGTCTGAGAATACTATAATTTAGTGTCATCCGATCTGCTCTTCTGATCAGCCTTAGACTACAGATACGAATATATAAAATGATTATCGGCTGATAACGATGGGTGACTGATTAATCGGAGCACCCTTAATTCTAAAATGCTGATTTGGTGCTCAAGAAACAAAAATCAATATTGGAAACTTTTCTTATTAGCAATATTGAAAGTCGTTCTGCTCAATATTTTTGTGGAATCCATGACACATTTTTTTTCGAGATGGCTAGCCAAGCTGAAAGTGTCCGTTCATGTGTATCCGTTGCCATCCTCCCCATCCGAGTGAAATCCCAGGCGAGGCACACCTGTCCCAGCTCAGACGGGCCGCTATCTTTTAGACCCTGTGAATGACAGCTGTGGTCTACTGCCATGCTGAGACACTATTTATATCCCACTGCGGAGCCACTATAACAATCTTCAGCACGATGATGGAGGGAGATATCTGGATCTCCATTGGGACTCTAGACTCCAAGGTGCTTCCAAACCTAAATGTTGCTTTGCATTTTGGCACGGCTTCAAGGTTGTAGGGGCCGGGACGTTGGCACTACACAGCTGAGTGTGTAAGCGAGCACGTGCACGCGTCTGGCTCTCTGATGTGGGTCATTAAGCAGCGAGCTGCCCTGTCAGGGAGCAAAAGAAAAGGGATGATCCCTACTCCTGCCTCCCTCGTGTGTAGCACCTGCTGTGTCTGGCAGCGTGTGTGTCTGTGTTTACTCCTGGACCGGTGCGACCTCAGTGCTACCCATGCTGCATCTCAATCAGAGCCGTGGATAGACTGTTTAATGTGGCTCTGGGAAATACCGCTCGCACGTTGTCCAAGTTTTTTTTCAGGGCTGCCAAAACATAGGCTCTTATCAGAACGGGTAACTAGTGTACGGCATATTGTATAATATGTAGTGTTCTTCCCACAATTTTATATAAAAAAAGACATGTGAAATGATATGCCACAGGAAAGATCACAAATGTTGTACACTACATTGTCATTCGACCTCACTAGTGTTCACCACTCTAACCAATATGTACTATATACGGCTTATGATTTTATAAAAATAGTATATGAAACAGTCTGCAGCAGTAAATGTGTCAGTCATTAACCACAGTGTGTGCAGTGTGTACTGTACAGTAGGGCTGAGTAAAAAAAAAATTTTATTTCTCGATTTTAATGATTAATTTTTACGAACCGATATCGATTCTTAAATCCCGAGAATCAATTATCCTGTTTTCAGTTGATGAATGAATGGAACATTGTAGCGTGCCTCCCATCCAATAAATCGCAATAAGCTTTGTGTGTTGCTACTTTTGATATGAAACAAAGTCTCCGATTTAAAATGTCTATTTTATTAAAGGGTTACTTCAGCGATTTAGCATTAAGCTTTTTATCAGTAGAAACCTGGTAGTATATTCAAATTATCGTTCTTGCCCCCCTCATATCCCCCTGAGACGAGAGATTTTTGCTTTTTATTTCTGGAAAAAAATCCTCAGACGCAAATATCGTCATTTTTGTTGTCCAGAGGCTAAAGACTACAGTCAGTAGAAGGAACTAGTTCCACATGTTTTCAACCCACCCACTGGGATCTCACTCACAGAATGTGAATGCACATGGCCGCTCGGCTTGGGCATTCATAACGGAGCGGTGCGGAGCAAAGTGAGTGTTTCAACTTTTCAAATGAATTCATATGAAAGTTAAGCTTCCATAGGCATGATCTGAACAAGTGCCGTGAATGACTGCCGCACTTACCTCAGCTCTGCTCAGCTCTTCGCTCTCGTGATGAATGACATCTGACTCCTGACGCGTTCAGTTTTTAATTGTAGTGTCTATTCTCTAACTGAACAAAATTTTTATTACTATCAAAATGAAAACAACGGTGGGGGCGGTGTCATGGTGGGCAAGCGATAACCATTGGCTGTGGCTTTGGGAGTGGCCTTGCTGGGCAGCGAAGAAAGTGCATTCTGGGAGTTGTTTTTCATCCACATGAGACAAATACATTTTCTGTTTTTCCTCAGTCTAGAAGGCACCAAATTCAAAAATAATTTCACATTTCTACTACATAAATGACCCAGTTTAAATACACATTCATCTTCCCAGCGCTGAAGTACCCCTTTAAGAAATTGTATGACTATGAGAATGAGTATGACTCGTTCTCATTGGAATAAATGGAGTGAATCATTATCAAATCCATTATTTTATAGCCCTCGCACCTGAATCGGTGGTGACATCATCTCTTAGCGTCCCTCCTGTTGTGTTGGTGGCATTTGCTCTAAACATCCTAACAGCTGTTGTTAGTCTCTCACAGTCGCGGAGGTGATGGAGAACGTCTCCTTCCTCCCAGCTGTTCTGCTATAGCAAACGCACTCCCATGTGTATATAAAGTGTCAGTTGTTCATTAGCAGATTTTAATAGATGAGGTGGATTTATTAGGGCTATTAGCAGACTCCGCTGCAGATCAAGCCTCATGCAGGCGTATTGATTTAGGCTGCTACTATCTCTGCTGTTTTCCCTCACAACATGGAGCTGCTAAAACAATATTTTCATGGTATCAAAACCATAGCTTACATTAGACCGTTTAATAAATATGAAATTTAATTGACCTTAGAGTAGACAGGATCTTTATTTTGCAGGAATGCAGGTGAAATTTGTTGTTCTGGTTACATTTTAGAAATTTAGAATCCACTTTTGCTAGTTTAACAATGGAAAAAATGGTCGGCTCATGGACACAGTGGAGTCATGAATGTGTTTTGGGCGTAACGTGCAATAAACCAGAGTCTCATCTCCCATTCCCTTTAAAAGCCAGTTGCGCTTGCTCCATGGCGGAATTTGCGAGCAGAAAGACTGAGCGCTTCTCCAGAGAGGAATCCTTTTATTTGGCATGTTTGTGTGCTGCCGCGCGTGTAATAAGCAGAGTGTATGCTTTAAATAACACAAAAAATACTGAGCTATTGACTTTAGACCAGGTTTTTGTTGGTCAATGCGCAGTCATTTTCACTTCCTCAAAATAGCAACGCGCCAAGACACACCTAGTTTTCAGACCAGTACGCCCATGGGTGAACGGATGGGCGTGAGTGCATTTGCTATTTTAACAATGTGGTGCTGGACATGAAAATGATAACGGTGTCGGGCTGAAACTAGCAAAAAACACTCGTTGCGCCTGCTGTCGCATTGTGCCGTGTGTATGATAGGGCCCAATGAGCGATAGTGTGTCAACGTGTTCTGGAAAGTAGTAATAGTCAGTCATCTGGGCAAATTGTTCTGTGACATAACCTGAGTTAATAGGTGCATTCGTGCCATGTCGAAATTATCATAATTATGAGATTCAACCTTGTAAAAGGCATTTATGTCCAAGTAGAAATTGTAATCATAACTATAAACTCTGAATTTGACCGTTCAGACTGAGGTTGCTTTGCAAGACATCAGACCTGTGGAAGTGGCCCAAAATAGAATTGAATCTGGTTTGTGCAGTTCACATTGTTATTAGGGAGATGAAAAACTGATCGCATATGAGCAAAATAAATCCGATTTGCTCCACTTTTGCTTGCACTCTGAATGTAGCCTGAGGCCTTGTTCAGACTGTCAGGCTAAATCAGATTTTTGTTCATATCAGATTGTAATACGATTAGATGTAGCAAGTGTGAACAACGAAAATCACATAATCTATTTTAAGTTACATTCATATGTGGTTTGAAATCCTCTTCAAATCTAATTTCTGGAAATCCATTTCAGTCTGACTGCTGCTGTCATTGGTTTTTGCATAGATTTTTTTGGGACATTTCCTCACGCCATGTAAAATGTAAACATGGCAAACGTAGTAGTTGTGTTGGTTGTGTTGTCAATGTGCAGGTTGCTCAGAAAATAGGGGGAAAAAAGCATTTCAAATCGCGCAAAAATGTGAGTTTCACTGTGGGGAAAAAACTCCTGTACACTGACTGGATTGTCATACATTTATTTAGAGAAGAAATATTTTCCTATTTTTTTACCCAAAAAAGGATGGAGTGAGTACTGCTGGGCACTAAACACACTCATGTTTCATTCATACCTGAGGCCAGAGGGCGCCCTCGAGCAGAAACGCCACATTTGCCTCAGAGAGAAGTAATATAATGACGTTTGCAGGAAATTCCTAATGTGAAGCTTGCGCTGTGTAGCTGAGCTGAATGAAAAGATAACAAACAAACGACAACAAACACGACTGAGACAATATATATAGTGTATTTGAGTCCATTGCTGTAGAAAGTCAACATGGATTTCCCAGAGAATGAAAGAGCCCCACGGTATGCACAATTCTGATCCGAACAGTTGCGATACACTGTGCGGACAGTCAATCATTTAGATCAGATTCCAGTTGGATACACAAATAATCAAATTTGGACTGACAGTGTGAACAGTTAGAAACTCGAAATGCTATGTTAGTCAGTTAGAAACTATGCTAAATAACCATGCACAGAATTAAATTTCTCCCTCTCGTTCTTTCCTCAGAGTTGGGTTCACTTTCCTGGGATGACCTGGAGAACGATCTTCCAGATGAGCTGATTCCTAACGGAGACCTGGGGCTGATGTCCATGCCCTCTAACGGTGGGGCTGCTGGTACAGGCGGTCATGGCCCCATGGTCCCCGATGCTGCTGCCAAGCACAAGCAGCTCTCCGAGCTCCTACGGCCGGGAAGCAGCGCTGGGATGAACTCGGCCAGTCTGCAGCCTGGCGGCATCGGACCTCAGGTGGGTGGGCTTGGAAAGAGTCCCCTGGGCCAGGGCTCCCCTTCTCACCCGTCTCAAACACAGAAACCAGGTGGTAACCCAGGGACGCAGGGCAATAACGCTGGCTCAGCTGGCATGGGACTCAGCACAGGATTTAACCAGGCCATGCTGAACAGCAGCATGATGGGACAGAATGCGGGTGCTCAGCCGGGTCAGGTGATCAATGGAACTCCTGGGACTGTAGGCCGCGGTCGAGGTGTGCCAGGGATTCAGTACCAGAGTGCCGCCATGCAGGTGGCAACTTCTGCAGGGGCAGGAGGAGCAGCGGGGGTGGCAGCACCAGGAGGAGCGGCGAGTGTCCTGGCAGAGACGCTCACACAAGGGGCACAGCAGATGGGCATCAACAGCCAGCAAACCAAGGTGAGATGACCAGTTTCCTTTGCTGTGGTTTCACGTTCGCTCGTTCATAGCCGTGTTAAGATTACACAAATCTTTTTTTTTTTTTTTTTTTTTTGCTTGTCTGTTCTCATTAGCCAGGTTTCCATTCAGTTATTTTTACGCAAACTTTGGGATAACTAAGCTGATTGGCAAGAATGTAATAAAAAAGTGCAAATAAAAATTGGAGGTAGGTAATTTTTTTTAATTTTTTTTATTCATGCACAATTATCATACAAATTCCTATATGTGCATCACAAAAATCATGCAACTGTAATTCAGGTCATGTCACTAAATAATTTACCCAGATGAATGGCTGTTATTGCTTTCCAGGACATTCTGACACAGAAATAAAGCATCTGCTGCCAATCGCTAGCAAACATGAAGTCGTGTGTGTGTGTGTGTGTGTGTTGTTTAATTTTTTTGGAAACCACACATGATTTGATACATTTAATAAAATAGCTGTGGTGGTTTGCCCAGTGGCTACAACTTCCATTTCTATTTTATCCATAACTAATGATTTTGTTCCCCCTGGGATGGAAATGCTGCTTTATTCTCAAACTGTTTTGTGATATTCTGCTTTTTACCATTTCAGTTATTGTCTGATAAATTAATTTACTTTATTTTATTCTAATTCACACCGCACAGACAAACGCCAACAAACAAGTTGGCCGTTGGATTTAGAATTTGATGAAAAATAACTGTCATGTTCACACTGCCCCAACAGACACGACAAACTCGAGCACCCACAGAAAAAGACGAGCTATTCTTCATTAATATTAACCAATAAAAATAAAAGATTGCAGCTTTCAGACATGACTTTCTTCTCGTTTTGTAGTTCATTTGAGGCCGTTTGTATGGCGTTAAATGTCGAGATCACATTGTAACGCGAGAGTGCATCCATGTAACGAATCTTATTTTTACGCGTGCAAACTCAAACTTTGTCCAGTGTTCTCTCGCAACTATCTCCTTGCACTTTCTCTAGAACTGTCTTCTGATTTGTCCGGGAACCTGACATTTTCACTACAAGGATAATTTACTAAGCATGCCCAGCACCTACACGCAGTCTCTGCAAAGGCCTTGCCTCATCGTTATGGCAACAGTTCCTGTCCAGGTTAGATTGCGTCAGACTTTGTTGTCTGTTGAAAAATCATACCACACTGCTCAGACATTTCACGACCCAACAAACACAGATTGAGCATGTTCAATCAGGTGAAAACAAACTCCGATTAAAGAATTTTAATATTAAGGTATCCCTGCATTTAAATCTACATGGGTACCATTAAGTCCCTGTTTCACTCAGCAATAAGTTATGTCCGTTATGTTTGGTGAAATCTGTTTCATGTCTTTTTTTTAGAGCTCTAGTATGCTGGTGGAATCTGATCAGTGTGTAAATCAGGTTGTCCGCCCAGTTTCATCTGCCAGTGTAGCAGCAGACGGACTCACATTATCACTCTTTATCTGGAGCCGCTCTTTGCTGCCTCATTGTTTGATTGCATGACTCATTCCTGCACTTGTGTTTTTTATTAGGCTTAAATGCTTGTGTTACGAGAGCGTGCGTGCCAGAACGCTCTTAAACTCTGCCATTTTGTTTGAAGGCCTGCGATAAGACAGCTGCAGAATTATGCTGGATGGGAAGGCAAATGAAAAGCTCTCGATGTAAAGTGCCATGTTACATGCATACGCGTGCTCTATCATCCGTGCTCTATGCAAATTTGATGAATAGAACGTGTCTCTCTGTGATGGATGGGTTATTGACTGATTGGGTCTAAAAGCAGCACTCAGGTGTCAGAAATGGCAGGTTGTGCATTTGTATTACAAATTCAAATCCCAATGCGCATATATAGCTAGTGATTTATTGGGGTTAGAGCTGGAAAATGCTTTTATTTTGCATTTCTTAAAAATGATTCATTATAACAAGTAAATAGGGGTGGAATGGTTTACATTACTCACGGTCGGTTTTAGGGTCACTGTTTCAGTATGCTTTGGTATGTGCTATGTTCAGGGTAATTAACAAATGAACAAAATAAGAACAAAAATATAAACCACAAGCAACAGCACAAATACATACAATAGAGCAAATATGCATATAAAATAAACAGTGCTTTTCAGGTTTTACGGGTACAGAAATTGAATAATCAAATATAAAATAACATTGCATATTATTATAATCTTCACTGTATAAATTAAGAGTAATCATTATTGAAGTTATATAAGCTATTCAGTCAAGATCAGTGAGTGATTTCTTAGTATTAACATTAAAAGCACAGACAGCAGGAAAAGGCTTCTTTACCTTTATAGGATTAGTTCACTTCAAAATGAAAATTTCCTGATAATTTTCTCACCCCCATCTCATCCAAGATGTTGGTGTCTTTCTTTCTTCAGTCGAAAAGAAAAGGAAAACATTTCAGGATTTTTCTCCATATAATGGACTTCAATGGCAAACAAAATGTTGAAGGTCCAAATCAATGCAGTTTCAAAGGGCTTCAGAGGCTCTGCACGATCCCAGCTGAGGAATAGGGTCTTGTCTAGCGAAACCATCGGTCATTTTAAAAATTGGTGTTTACAAAGTGCTTGTGCGAAGACGAATACAAACATCCTTTAGCAAACAAACGTTAAACAATGATATCGGACGATTTTGAAGCTGGAGACGGAGGTTTTTTTATATAGGGCATTTGTATTATTCTTCGCACATTCCCTTGGGCGGTGCTTCCGCCTACATCTAGCGTGACCTTTCTGAGGTGATTGCATAGAGCTCATAGAGCTTTAGAAAATGTACAGTACGTTCGCATAGAGTTGCCAAAAGTACTGTCTTCGGTACCAAGTTGGTACTGAAAAAAAAAAAAAAGAGACGATACCAGCATTTCCCACTAGCATTTTGAGCGCTGTTGAACAGATTCTTAAACTCCTCTGATTGTAAAAAGTGGTCATGCGCTCAACATATATGTCTGAGATTGGCCATTGTGTTCATGCGCTCAACATATAGATTCAAGATTCAAGAGTTTTATTTGTCACATACACAGTTATATACAGAATATACAACCGGCAGTGAAATGTAAACAGGTCCGCTCCATGGACAGTGCAAATTCACAGTTAAAAACACAAGGAGGAAATTACAATAGAAATAGGATTACATATATATATATATATATATATATATATATATATATATATATATATATATATATATATATATATATATATATATCTGTAGAATTATAAATAATCAAGTCAAGTAGAAGAAAAAGTAAAAAAATAAGAATAAAGAAGTGGAATAAAATAAGTGAAGTAAACTGTGCAGTGAGTAAACTGTAGACTTATAAATATGTGGTTAACAAATGTATAAGAGTATAATGTGCAAACAGGTTTATAACAGGTTGTTACACAGTAACAACGAGAACAGAAAGTGCAGTGCAATGTCAGTGTATCGATGTTTATCCTGAAGTGAAGTCACGTGATGTTAAGTGACTGAGTTCAGGAGTCTGATGGCCTGGGGGAAGAAGCTCCTCCTGAGTCTCTCAGTTTTGGCCATCAGGCTTCGGAAGCGCTTACCAGATGGCAGCAGCGTGAAATGAGGGTTTGCAGGGTGATTAGAGTCCTTGATGATCTTAGTAGCTCTACCTTTGCAGCGTTTGGTGTAGACGTCCTGCAGAGACGGGAGAGCTGACCCTGAGATGCGCTCGGATAAGCGCACAACTCTTTGCAGGGCTTTGCGGTCATGACTGGTGCTGTTCCCATACCACGCTGTGATGCACGGAGTTAATACACTTTCTATCGCCCCTAAATAGAAAGTTTTCAGGATAGCTGGTGAAACCCTGAATTTCCTCAGCTGGCGCAGGTGGTACAGTCTTTGCCTGGCTTTTTTCACCTGTGTCTGAATGTGAGCAGTCCAGGTCATATACATCTGTGATTGGCCATTGTGTTCACACGCTCAACATGTATGTCTGGGATTGGCCCATGCTCAACATGTATGTCTGGGATTGGCCCATGCTCAACATGTATGTCTGGGATTGGCCCATGCTCAACATGTATGTCTGGGATTGGCCATTGTGTTCACACGCTCAACATAGATGTCTGTGTTTGGCTACACTGATCAACGCTCTTCACAGAGCTTACACGGATACACACGGGAGTATTTGTAAATAATATAATGTTTAATTATCTTGTGTTAAAATATAACACAATCCAGCGGGGGAGAGGGGAGCAATCGAACTCTGGTTTGGACCAGGCTATCGAACCAAATGTGAAAGCACTTTCTGGTTTGGTCCTCATGTTCTCCAGCATCATTTTGAGCTTCAGATAAAGACCATTGGACCGTCTCTCTGTCACATGATCAATGTGGCCAATTAAAAAAACAAACAAAAGATCAGCAAGAATATAGTCAATCGTACTTATAGCTGGTGGTGTCAGATGGGAATGTTTTCTGGCCTGTGGTTTAATGGGGTACCACCAGGAAGCTGTTGTACCCTTTCGGTTAAATGCTCAACAAGAGGCTCATCTGGAGTGGCTTTCGGCTGTGCAGCTCGCTCTTTTCAGCCACATTTCATCTGGAGTAAACTGTCCACTTGTATTGGAGCCCTGCTTGTAGTGTTTGTATTGCTACGTTCACACTGTGAGCCTTAGATCTCAATTCCGATTTATTGCTCGGGTCCGATTTTATTTTATTTTTTTTGTACGTTGTGGTTTTAAACGTGGCCAATATTGGATTCCAGTGCAAACAGATCATGGCCAAAATGATAAAAAGACGTCTTGCAGCACGCTGTCAGACGGAAGTAAATACGGAGGACATTAAAGCGATTTACATGTTTATTTATAGTGCGATCTTGCCTGCCAGTTTATGCGCAGTCTTGCCGTTTCCATCCAGCGTGTGTTGTTTTTTTGTTGTTTTTTTTTTTATGCGATATCCCAAAATGCACATAAATATAGGTGGATGGAAACGGCTATAGACGCTCAGCGCCTCGTAATGCTGCTGGTGTTGTTAAATTTGCACCGCTCCCAAAAATATGCTAGCCTTAGAAAAAAATGCTTTAGTTGACACGTGGCTTTAGAATGACGTTAAATTATTTTAGGTGAGCTTTTTCTTTATAGAATATGGTGTGTGCGATGGATTGGTTCAGAGTGAGGAAATCCTGGGACGATGCAGATCTGCTGTGAAAAAATCCTGGCTGCTCAGAGAGAGAGAGAGAGAGAGTGTGTGTGTGTGTGTGTGTGTGTGTGTGTAAGCAGAGAGAGCAGCGTGAGAAGTGTGTTGGTGTGCATGAATGAGTGAGCAGAGAGGAGGGGCTGTTGGTGCGTGTGCCACTCCGCTGGCCTCTTTTATCTGGTCTGCTGGAACGATGTCAACAGTGGACGGCCGGCACACTGCTGGAGATCAGCACAGAGAAACACAGGAAGAGGGAGGGGAGTTCGTCTGACGGACGGGGGAAGCCCTGCTCTGCTGAACAAAATGTAGTAACGCTTGGATCAAAATTATTGTGTTGGTTGATTGATATGCATGTGCGACTGTAACATTTAATTGGCTGTTTACTGCTGAGCCATGATTAATGAATATAATGGCATAAATATATAAAGTTTTATTTCAGCTAGTTGCCAAGGTAGCATTTCTTATTTTAATTTAATTAATCTGGTGTACGAAAATAACTGAAACTGGAAAAAAAAAAAAAAAACAACTCACCGGAAAAGGCTATATCACTGTCAGTTCATATCCGTGAATTTCTTTATTCATTCATCTGTTAGGGTGCGTGACATTTTGGAAAGATTTTGTGGACGGAAAAGGTCCATCGTTGTCAATAGCAGGGCTTGACGCTTACTTTTTTCACATGGAATGTCCACAAAATGTTGCCAAAATTAGAAATGTTAGGGGTGCAACTAACTTAACCTAATTTCTGCTATATATATATATATATATATATGTGCACACTGTAGGGATGATACAAGTACCGGTACTTCGGTACCAAGTCGGTACTGAAATTAAATTGCCCTGAAATTGGTACCGACTACTGGAATTTTGTTGCCGTGACATTCCTAACACACTGTATGTCTTTGCCATATTAGTTTTATTTTGGTATCACTGAGATACTATTGTAATTTTTATTCATATTTATATTTTATTCATATTATATATAAATATTTACTCATATTTTTATATTTTCTGCTTTCATTTTAGTTGAAAGTTTAAGTAATTTTGTTGTTTTTGTTGTGTATAGATTTTAATAAATGTTTATTTCAGTTTTAGTTTGGTACATCAGGTTAACTTCAACTACATGAAAATAAGAAAAGTAAAGTTTTTTATTTTATGTCAGTTAACATGTATTTATTTAAATGTTTTTTTTTATGGTTTTAGTTTTTGTTAACTAGAACAACACAAACGCTAGTAAAATCTATACATTTAATAATATGTCAAATAATATTAGGGTTAGAGTCTTTCCTTTCTGTGATTGGCGTATCCCAGACAGAAGCTACAGTAGTTTACTTTAAATGAAATGCAAACTAAATTTAATATCGTTTGTGTTGTATATAATAAGAGGGGTGTAAATTGGACACACTGCGTGACTTATTTATAAACGAGCCCGAAATACACCAGGGGTCCGTTCTTCGTACGTCTCTAACTCGGTTAGCTGGATTTGATTGTTGATGTTTTGGCATGATCTTGGATTGTTTGGTTCTTCGACGCTCATCCTGGACTTGTTGTCATAGCAACAGGTCCGTAAACTTAAACCTGCTTGCGAGCATCTTATTTCATGTAAACAGGATTACATCTTGAGGTGATACTTAAAATCTGTCCCAGCTACTTTATTACAAGAGTTCTTTACTGAACCTGGGGCAATAATAATTTTAAATAATAATAATAATAATAAAAAAATTCAACATTTGAAAAGAATATTATAATGTTGTGTGAAAGGTGTATAATACTATAGGCACAGCCACTTGATTGAGAGATTTATTTGTGATGGAATAATTACTTTATAATTTTATTGGAGTCTTACACACATGCTGTAACATTACTCTGAGCCCTGCATTAATTTGAGTGGTGTTTGATATTATGGGATGGCTTGATGCAGAGAACTTGAGCTTGACCCTTAAGAAACTTTAATGCTGTCACGCAACATATCTGCTTCAAATTGACTTAAAAATGAAATGAATTGCTAATTACAACATTGAAATAAAAATGTAAAGGGTGTACAAATACTATAAAATTGAGAATATAAATAATAAACAAAAAAAACCTTTATCGTTTATCTATTATAACTTTTATGTTGGTTTGGTCGTTTGGCTGTTTCCCTATAAAGTTTTTTTTCTTTTCAATTTGTCAAGTTTTTTGCCAGATGGCTTTTTTAATTATATGATGTCATTACGTTGCTGTCTTGCTGCCAGCCAATCGCTGCTTTATTGATCGTGGTTTAGAGTATCGATACATCTGCCTCTTCAGTAAACACTAGGAAGGCGCAGTAATCTCAGATAACTTAATCCAGATATTTTAATCCAATCCGCAAATTCATTTGAAGAACCAAATTAGCCAGAGATCAGTTATCACGATTAAAAGATCTGGGATGTCAAATCATCTCACATGCATTAAGCTAGGAATGAAGAACGGACCCCAGGACTCTTATTTTGAAATGTCTATGCTTTATTATTGCAGGCTGCGCATTCAAATTCAGGCGAGGGAGATAAAATATTCATTCTTACAACTGTGTACAACATATTACAATGTCAATAATTGATCAGCATTAATTCATGCGCATTCGCTTGACATAAATGTGCGCTATTCATTGATTGCGAACTGCTCTGAAGGGTTGTTGCGCGTGCCTGTAGAACGCACTACAGCGCCGCATTCAGACTCACGTTGATGTATTGAAATCTTTAGGCAGTATCGTGATTTTGTTTTTTCATCCCCAAAATATAAGATACCTTAAAATGATCATTAAGATGCCATTTAAGGTATTGAAGACTTTTATGATCTTACATTTAAGAAAACTGATTCTTTCACTCTGGAATTTTTTTTTTTTTTTTACACATGCTCCAAAATACATTTTACAGTTTCCACACATTTTTAGTCGCAAGTGCGAGTGAAATGCTTGCACTGTCGAGTGCTGAATAGTGTAGTGATGTGGGAAGCACATCTCACTGAAATCACTTTCATACCAACTAGTTTTCTCTTGGTTAACGCGGCATATTTGCGTGACCATCTTGAACTTGAAATGTTTGTGTTCTCTTGCAAAATTCTTGGTTGCATTGATTCCTGTTGCGCTGAGCAACGGTAAACTATCCTATACTACGATAATGAAGATCCTAAAAAAATCTTTCCGATCCACAAGGAATGTTGGCGGATCTTCCTAAGAGAAATCAAGTTTTGTGCTGTTTACCAGGTTTAATTTTAGATATGAGATTCTGTGTCTGGATCTTCTGATGACTCTGAAATTATATTTCCATTTTTCTTTTGTCTGTAGATGGGCATGGCAGGTGGCAACAGTCCGTTTGGTCAGTACCAGGGTGGAGGGCAACAAATGGGCACGACTGGCGTGAACGCTCAGAATAAAGGCGGCCTTCCTAACAGCCTGCCCCCGTTTCCAACTGACCTAAAAGGAGCGGCGGTCACCAGCGTGCCAAACATGGTGAGTTTCCCATCATGCACACATACTGGACGGAGCTTGCAGGCAAAAGTTAATTCGTCTGTCCTCTCGCCCGCAGCCCCAGCAGCAGCAGGTGTCGGTGGGGATGGTGGCAGGTCAGGGCGTGTCCGCAGGCCCCACGGCCGACCCGGAGAAGCGCAAGCTGATCCAGCAGCAGCTGGTTCTGTTGCTCCACGCCCACAAGTGCCAGCGGCGCGAGCAGGCCAACGGCGAGGTGCGAGCCTGCGCCCTGCCCCACTGCAGGACCATGAAGAACGTCCTCAACCACATGACACACTGCCAGGCCGGCAAATCCTGCCAAGGTGAGTCGACATTGAGGTTTTTTTTTCCACATGACTCTTGTATGGGCTTCAGTGCAGCTTTAATACGAGTGTCACGCAGTGTTAAGGTGATGATACACAAGGCAACTTTTTGAGCGATGTTGCTGGGCAATGTTGCCGTCAATGGGCAACCAGGTGAGACACCGGGCCCACGACCGATCTAAAGTATCCAGACAGAAATTTGTTGCCCATTCTCAATGGGAAAGTGCCTAGCAACATCACTCGGCAACATTGCTAAAAAAAAAAAGCCCCGTGTATCATCACCTTTAAAGGAAGGCGATATTATGAAGTTGCTAAACAGAAGGTCGCAAGAATAGACAGCACATAGTAAATAGTGAAAACAAACAAAAGGTTTACTGAAGATTTGTTGAGAATGTTGTTCTAACTGGTATTATAAGATATCCATTTACTTCCCATTCAAATTCCTAACACTTCTGGTTCCTTAATGATTCCATTAAGATTTATTTTAAGACCGTAATATTTGGGAAAATGCCATTTAATTTCCAAATGGTAAGGTTACATTTTTTTGTTTGATTTAAAAAAAAAAAAATGTAAAATTAAAAATCAGGTCAAAGACTTTTAAAAATATTTTTATAGTTAATATAATTAATGTTATGTTAATTTTGTTAATATTTTGCTAATTAATATTCATTTTAATAATTATATTCATTAACAGGAATTGCTAACACACACATATATACACAGTGTCAGTCAAGTTTGGAAACGTACACTCACCTAAAGGATTATTAGGAACACCATACTAATACTGTGTTTGACCCCTTTCGCCTTCAGAACTGCCTTAATTCTATGTGGCATTGATTCAACAAGGTGCTGAAAGCATTCTTTAGAAATGTTGGCCCATATTTATAGGATAGCATCTTACAGTTGATGGAGATTTGTGGGATGCACATCCAGGGCTAAGCTCCGTTCCACCACATCCCAAAGATGCTCTATTGGGTTGAGATCTGGTGACTGTGGGGGCCATTTTAGTACAGTGAACTCATTGTCATGTTCAAGAAACCAATTTGAAATGATTCAAGCTTTGTGACATGGTGCATTATCCTGCTGGAAGTAGCCATCAGAGAATGGGTACATGGTGGTCATAAAGGGATGGACATGGTCAGAAACAATGCTCAGGTAGGCCGTGGCATTTAAACGATGCCCAATTGGCACTAAGGGGCCTAAAGTGTGCCAAGCAAACATCCCCCACACCATTACACCACCACCACCAGCCTGCACAGTGGTAACAAGGCATGATGGATCCATGTTCTCATTCTGTTTATGGCAAATTCTGACTCTACCATCTGAATGTCTCAACAGAAATCGAGACTCATCAGACCAGGCAACATTTTTCCAGTCTTCAACTGTCCAATTTTGGTGAGCTTGTGCAAATTGTAGCCTCTTTTTCCTTTTTGTAGTGGAGATGAGTGGTACCCGGTGGGGTCTTCTGCTGTTGTAGCCCATCCGCCTCAAGGTTGTGCGTGTTGTGGCTTCACAAATGCTTTGCTGCATACCTCGGTTGTAACGAGTGGTTATTTCAGTCAAAGTTGCTCTTCCATCAGCTTGAATCAGTCGGCCCATTCTCCTCTGACCTCTAGCATCAACAAGGCATTTTCGCCCACAGGACTGCCGCATACTGGATGTTTTTCCCTTTTCACACCATTCTTTGTAAATCCTAGAAATGGTTGTGCGTGAAAATCCCAGTAACTGTGCAGATTGTGAAATACTCAGACCGGCCCGTCTGAGTATGAACAGGTGTTCCTAATAATCCTTTAGGTGAGTGTGTGTGTGTGTGTGTGTATATATATATATATATATATATATATATATATATATATATATATATATATATATATATATATATATATATATATATATATATATATATATATATATATATATATATATCAATGTTTAATTTTTAATGTATTCATTTTAATGTTTCTGAAAGAATTCTCTTCTGTTCACCAAGGCTGTATTTATTTGATAAAAATACAGTATAAACAGTAATATTGTGAAATACTACAATTTAAAATAACTGTTTTCTGTTTTATTGTTTTAAAATATGATGGTAAAGCTGAATTTTCAGGATCATTGTTTTATGTATTAATGTTATTATGTATTAATATTATTTATATAAAATATTAATATATTTATTCAGCAAGGATGCATTCAATTGATAAAAGAGACATTTATATTGTTACAAAAGATTTCGATTTAAAATAAATGCTTTTTTTTAAACCTTTCTATTCATCAAAGAATCCAGACAGAAATGTTTCCACAACAATATGAAGCATGCAAAAATGGTTTTCAATAACCATAATTGAGCACAAAATCAGCATTTTACTATGATTTTTTTTAACGATCTTGTGGCATTGAAGACTAGGCTTGTGCCGATGGACGATTGCAGGGATTGCTCTGTAAATTAAATTGAGAGTATAACTAATGCATATATGCTATTTTAAATACTGTAGTCTATGCCAGATATATGGCCTACATTTTGAAATAATAAACGAGTCTCAAACATCCATTTCATAAGTATGCGTGTTTATTTTAGCACTTCCGTCAGTGAAACAACACACTACAGCCTGTAAAACATTCAAACGATTATCAGTAAATAATGGTAACCTAAAGAATATAAGAAAATTAAATATTAGTTAAAAAAAGATTTGTTTCATAGTCTATTTCCCTGCAAAGATGCGTTGTCATGCCGCTCAATCTGCACTTTGAGATAAATGTGGGACACGAGCTGGATACATGCCTTTTCAAATATCTTCGTCTTCATGTTTTCTCCTGATGTTGCAAAGCAACACTTGTGTGAACTCTATCTTCCACAGGGTCAAGACATTTAGGCTGTGTTTGATTATGCACTGCCAGAGAAAACGAAAGTAAAATCATTCAAATAAACTTGACGCGGCTTACCAAGTATAATAACAAGCACAAACTGTGTTAAATAAAATTGTGAAGTAAAAAGGTATTCGTCCTACAGTGTTTTTTCTACTTTACCACAGTAAAGGATGTGAATGGGTATAATAGACTTAATTATAAGCAAACGAAAGGAAGAAACGTTTATAATTCCCTGCGAAAATGAGTGCGATGCGAGTGAAGATTTGGGAAAAGAAATGTCCAGTGGGATAAAATGGACTAATATTCACGTAAAACATTAACATACAAAACACTGGGTTAATAACGAAATGATAGTTTTAAGTTGAAGATGGTATTTATGTAGAGAGATATTAAAATAAAAAGAGCACAACTCTGCTTAAGTGGAAGAAAGCTACTTTTTTCCGTCGCGTGCAACCTAGCGCAGATGAGTCCACTTATTTGGGTTAGTAAAAGTAAGTTTAAGTAGAAACTAGTATTTATGTAAAGAGATGGTACATTTGTACATGTAAACAGATATAGTAAATTTAAAAAAAAAAAAAAAAAAAAAACCGGCGATATCATCGTCCATCGCAATTTTACTGTACAGTTTTACTGTAAACATCGTCAACTACCAATTTAGGGGACATCGCCCAACCCTATTGAAGACAGTTGAAGCAACGATGTTGAAAATTCAGCATTGACATAATTTAAATTATTTTAAACAGAAAACAGCCATTTTAAAGTGTAATAATATTTCACAATATTGTACGTATTTTTGATCAAAGAAATACAGCCTTGGTGAGCAGAAGAGACTTCTTTCAATTTCATGTCTCCCAACTTTTGGGCCGATACGGAATACATTTAATAATAAAACAAATAAAGTGCACATTTTTATCAGTGGTATTTTATACACATTTATGAAGAATTAGTCATGTGAAGAATTACCTACATGCATCAAAACAAAATTAATAATTGAAAATGTTACTTTCTTATTTTCATGCATGTATGTAATACAATATATAATTTATATAATAGGTTTGAACCGTTTGGGTTTGGAACAAGGTTGCGTGAAGAATGATTTCCATGCTCTGTGTGTGTGTGTGTGTGTGTGTGTGTGTGTGTGTGTGTGTGTGTGTGTGTGAGTCTGCTGTATTTTGTGGGTTGAGGTTTGCAGACCTGTTTTAATCTGCTGTCTGTGCTCTGTTTAGTCTCAGCGAGAGCGGTAATGAGATGCTTTTGTCCTGATGTGGGGTTTAGAGAATTGTGTGCGTCAGACACTCTAGTTTACTACTAATTTATATACCTAGCTATTTGAATAACATCCGATTTAATGGCACATTGGAAAGTAGCCCCATTGAGATTTGTTACCACCACAGTAATGGATGTCAAATATCACGTTTGTGCACTTGCAAAGAGAATATTTCTTGCCTAACACCTTTCAGTCCACAGCCAGTAACGTTTCATTCACCAACTCAGGGAATTTCCCAAGCAAATGCTTAACTCCGTCTCAAATATAACAGTCTATTTAGAAAGAAAATCGTGCCTTCATGGTATAATGCAGAATTAAGGAGTTGGCAAGCGGCAGGAGAGGGCTTGCGGCGGCCCGATGCTGCCCGGCTGCTTTGCTCTCAGTGCTGTAGTTGTTGTTGGACCTGGAGCACAGGGCTTCATTTCAGCTCAAATGCAAGCATGGTGCCAAGCGTGCCCTCCACGCTGCCAGCTCATTTCCTGTTGTTTCCTGCCCGCGGTGACACCCGTATCTCTCTCTCTAGGACTCCTGGGGAAAGGCATGTTTGATGCCTCCTGAAGGCTCTCTTGGAAGAACTTGCTTCCTTCTAAAGCCGTCAACATTAGCCACTTTTTCACTGTTGGGCCAGTGCGAGCCAGGGCTTTTAACGGGCCGGGCCGGGCTAAGAGCCTCAGACCTGTAGCACCGAGCCCAAAACCACACTACGTTTCCATCGACGGGCCAGAAGCTCCGCAGCGCTTCACTAAAACCCTCCCGTAACCCTCCTCTCTGGAACTTCACACAAACCATCATTTCACCAACAAATGGAGTTTTATCAGAAAACTGGAAACTAGCGAGATTACAAAACCAACATAAGCGGCCGTTTGTTGGCATTTTTGTTGTTTACCTAAAGATTTAAAACACAGGCATCGATGATTTACCACAGTTTTACAATAATGAGTGATACATTAATCATAATGAATTAATTTCTGTCAAGAAGACTGCACACTAGTCACACACAAATAAAGTTACTGTTATTTCACACAAGAGAGAGGACACACATACTTTGTAAAATGTCGTAAGATGGTATTTTACCATCTTACGAATGTCTTTGTCTCTTTCTGTTTATTTGTAGTTCAGGACAGTATGTTTCGTGTTTTGTTTTTTTCGAATTGTTTTCTTCAAAAAATTCTGAAATTTTGGGAATCGATTCCACACTGTTGTTTTCGATTCTTGTTTTTTTTAATGAAATTGATGGAGGAACCTAGTCCCGGGGTGACCACGGGATATAAGGATGTAGAAAGTATTCTTCTCTGAAACTTTATTTGTAAAATGAAGATGCATTTCGATAACTCTGATTGATTTTAAATTGTAATTATGGATGCTCCTGAAATGGCCCATAGCCCAGCAGTAAATGCAATTTAATAAATGGACAGGATAGCACATTATTCAAGGATGTGCATTTATTGCATGGTTAAAACTACATGACATGTCTAAAATGCACATAAAAGTGCACATCTAAAGTGTACATTTAAGTTAAATGACAAAGTTTGAGTGCTTTTGCACAGAATGTATGAGGCCAAATAACCACAAAATTAACAACAACAGTGATATAAGAGTGCACAGTCTATTTGTCAATCAGATGCGTGAGGAAGTTGCATTCGTTGCTATAGCAATAGTAGGCTCTCGGTCATTAATCTGTCCTCTAGGCGCATTTTCTTTCAGAATTATCATTGGATTATATAAAATAAAATAGAAAATGAAAATAAGACCCTCACATCTGCATCTGTTATCGTAGACCAAGCAGCGCTCAGAACCTACCATTGTGGACAACATAACCGTTTCATAATTTAAACTAAAACTATGGAGTTTTTGGGTGCAAAATGTAGTAAACTTGTCCACTATGCAGGATCACAGGAGGAAACAATGACAAAAACCATTAACCCAAGTGAATGAAAGGTAGGATAATAGTCAGCGATATGCGTTTATTTAAATGTTTCCGCATGGCATACCGTAAAATTAAGTTGTTAGAATTATGTTCTAGTGACGTCATTACACGATGACACAAAAGAACCGCTGAATTGTTTTATTTTTAACTGGTACGTTGAAACTAACTGTCCACAAGAACCTTTTGCAGAAATGAAATGGATTTCCAATCATTATTAGTGAGCGAGA
Source organism: Paracanthobrama guichenoti (assembly GCA_018749465.1). Taxonomy (NCBI): domain Eukaryota; kingdom Metazoa; phylum Chordata; class Actinopteri; order Cypriniformes; family Gobionidae; genus Paracanthobrama; species Paracanthobrama guichenoti. Next base: position 17,563,082 of record CM031964.1, read on the forward strand.
AACAAATTAATGCTAAACTCTGTAGAACTGAAAATGGCTCTTAAAGAGGAGTCGATTCCCCTCGATGGAAGCGATTCCCAACTTGGAATCTTGGAATTGAGGAAGCGATTCTTTTTGGAATCGATTCCCAGCCCATTGTTCACATTCAGAAAGAATGATAATTTCTACTAATGTTCCACCAAAACTACGACCTGAGGAGCTTTAGTGCTCTCTCCAGTGACCGTCCCAATACAGTTATATTTTCAGTCAAAGAAACAGAGGACGCTCACCGAAAAACCGGAACTGCTTTATTTTATGACATGCGGAGCTAAATATGGAAATCAGGCAGTCCGGTATAAAGAGACGAGACGCACTGACAGATGTAATAAACACACGATTGTGATAGCCTATGCTTAGTCTGATTTCTTCAAGCGGTCGTATTTACCATGTTTACTATAGTAATGGTTAGAGCGCATAGTCTTATGCATCGCATGTAAATATTTCTGCCTTATACGGTGATCAGAATCCACATCGGATCACAAACAGAAGTCATTTCAAACACTCGTTGCTGCCTGAAAGTGAGCTAAAATGATTTTAAAAGTCTTTAATGCTGATGTCAGCTGGTATATGAAATCATCCGCGGCGCTCCCGTCTCCAGACTCAAATAAACTCTGCATTTGTTCGTAACCTCTCCTTGAGCCCGAGCTGGGCCGCTTTGGACCATTAGGCAGGCCAAAAAACCCTGGCCCTTGGCTCTGAGGAATCCCCAACGAGGCCCGATCAAGGCGTGGAAGTGACAGTTGAAATGCAACTGGCACTAGCACGCCCGCTTTGGGCTCGACAGTGGAAACACGGCTAATGTGATTCTTGCATCTCATTCAAACCAGTAAATCACAGCAGCAATAAATCATAATTGTGTCTATACTGGAAACAAGCATCGCTGTGTATGATACAAAAAAGATACTTAAGTACAGTAACTAATTATATTTACTCAAATACTTTACACCACTGCCTCACACATACATAAGTAAAAAATATAAACAAGATGATTAGTTATTAAGCTGTCGCAGACTGGAATATTCTTGGTGTTTGAGGTGTAGATTTGTCTTTTGAGACGTTTGGCGAACATTAGAAGTTTTCAAAACAATTCCACATGTGTAGCGAGGACATTGACAATTATTTTGATGTGCAAAACTATTACCCAATCATAGCAGTGGACGTTTACTTCCAAGTGTTTGAAAGAGGGTCGAAAACAGGATAGAAAATAGCTTATTACTTCTAAATTAGGATTTTATTTTATGTAAAAACCCCTTTGAACATCAATTATGATCTATTTGGCTGTAGTATTTGACTTTTGTGGTACCTTTCAATTTCTGTGTGGACAAAAACATAACTTTGTCACAGTAAAGACGGGATTCTTCGCTCTGGGTTTAGCAGATGTGCGCGCGTCTGCTGCGTACAGTTCCGCAAAGACCTGCTTTCCCGCGGGACCTTTTTGCTCCCAGTTTTGCAGCATTTGTACTCTGGCTCAGGCTTTGTTCTCTGTCTCTGCAGTGGCTCACTGTGCTTCATCGAGGCAGATCATCTCGCACTGGAAGAACTGCACGAGGCACGACTGTCCCGTCTGCCTCCCGCTGAAGAACGCAAGTGACAAGCGCAACCAGCAACGTGAGTCTTTCCCGCATCAAACATCCTCCCTCTTCTTTACTTCACGATAATCTAAAATAATAATGTAAATGTAATAATTCTGTATTTTTATATTAATAATTATATATTAATCTAAAATGCCACTAATGCCACTAGCGTTACAGTATAGTACAGTACGGTAGGGGTGGGAATCACAGGGTACCTCACGATACGATACACGATACATGGCTCACGATACAGCAAGTCTAGGATTGCTAGACAATCCTATAATGATACATCACCATATCTAACTATGAAAACAAAATGCCTGTGGACAGGTTAAGTGCAGGTTTTCTCTCTTTATTCAAGTCCAAACTGTTCAAATTAAACATTTTCAATGAGATCAGGGTCTTTTGTTAATACAATTGAGTTGGTATGAGCCACCAGTCATTTAAAAATATACAAAATAACACAAAGTGAAAATAACATGGCCTTTTGGGGTTTATGGAAACAACAGTTACCATGGTGAATACACAATACTAACATGTACTAACTAACTTAATGAATAGAATGAACATCATATCTGGATGCAAATCCTTCCCATCTAACACGCATAACACAGTTATGTGATTTATTTGTACTTGACTTTTATTTCATGACTTGCTTATTGATAACATAACTACCTTGTTGCATGCTCATAGTTTATTTTGCGCTTTAGTGAAGTGATATACAGAGCGCACCACTGCATTTGCCCGTGCAATTGAAGAGTGCACGCTACGAGCCCAGTGTAACATCTGACAGGACAGGAAAGTTTGTTTTCTGAGGTGTGAGAGACTTTTTATTTCGTAACAAGTTACGGAAATAACAATAGAATAATGACAGTGATGTATAGCCTGACAACATCTCATTTGACCGCAGATACTGAATTGGGACCACACGTTTTTCTCAGGCACTCTGACAGAACGGTCAACAGCTTTCACACACGTTTTTTTTTTTCAAAATAAGTCACATCAGAAAAACATTTAGAATTATGTTTTTTGTTGTTGATGTCGTGTCTTTGGCTGCACACTCAGAACGACCCACCAGTTGAGAAACACTGGGCTAGTTAACTTGTGTTCACGTTTCCATCATTCATGTGTTGAATGCCACCTCGAGGAGCCATGAAGTAACGCTGGGAGCAGGGAAATCTATTTAAAGCGCCTTATTTTATTCATTAAAATAGCTAAATTTGGCGCCAGTGTATCGATTCTCGTATTGCACGGAGGAGGACGATGATATCTTGCCGTATCGATGTTTTGTCCCACCCTTACAGTACGGTACGTAATATTTGAAAAGTTGTGAATGGTACCCTAATATGTACCGTACCCCTTTTTTGGGACTTCTGTTGGGGTACCAGCACAGTAGTCCGGTACTAAAGGGTGAGGCTAGACACACTGTAGAAACAAGGCATAAAATAGTGTTACCGAATGTTTTATAGTTTAAATTTACATTAAATGCGATTTTATTGCTTTTTGATCCACTCAAGTAGGACTTAAGCACATCTTTATATTTAATTTCATAATTCTGTTGTCTTCAAAATATTGTACTGCTGAATGTACTGAAAAGCATTTATGGTAAACTAAAGTACATTTATATTGACTTTAAGGGTGTGTTCACACTTGGCGTGTTAAAACAAATTCTGGTGCGATTGCTCTGTTAGTGCGGTTCATTTGAATAAGTGTGAACGCCATCTGAACCCTGGTGCGCACAAAAACAAGCGGGCCGAGACCACTGAAAAGATGGGTCACAATCCGCTTCCAAATGAACTCTGGTGCGGTTCAACTGAAATATGAGCACAACACGGACCAAAGACATGTACGCAAACAAAAAACAGGAAGATGTGACCCTAAAAATGACAGAATGCTCAAGCATACCTGTTTTTCTCATCATAGTCGTGAGTTTGCCATCACAGTTCAGTACAGGCGTCAGCGTGTCTCCTCGCAGCAGATCTTCGTTTGCGTGTGACGGATCGAGGGATTCCTGCCGCTGTTTTGACTCCTTTACACATTTCATAAGCTCTACACGAGTTCTCAGCTGGTCAAAATATGTAGACTACAGATACATGCAACGAGCCTGTCTAGCCCAGCACACAGCATTGTTTTGGATGTTTGGTAAGTTCCCTATGCCTTTTAAGGTTCTGTAATATTTAATTTTTATTATTTTTATATTTTTTGTAGCTTTGGTGTAAAAATGCCACTGTGAACGCTAAGTGGACCAGGACAAATGTTTTTGTTTTTTTTGTGTGGTCTGGACCAAATGAACTAAGTGAACTGGACTACAAGTGTGAACTCATCTTAAATGCAATACGAAATACATTATTACTATTAAATACGCAAGTACTATACATGTGCTTTAATATGTCAGTTAAAATAAGTGTACTTCTTTAAAGAATGGCAAAGATTAAGTTACACTTTTTAAAAGTGTACTTGTGTGTCATAAAAGTGCAAACTCCTTAAGTACACTTAAGTGACATTTATTTCATTAATATTATATTATCTGCTAGGGATGTCACGGCACCAAAATTCCAGTAGTCTGTACCAATACCATAAAACATTTACGGTACTCGGTACCAATTTCAGTACCACAGCTAATTTTTTTATTTTTTTATTTAACCATTAAAAAAATCTTTTTAATTCAATGAGTTTATTATTTATGATAACCATTATAAGTAAATAATACATAAACATTTAAAGGCTGTATGCTGTTTAAAATAAACATTGTTTATAAAAAGATCAAGATAAAATAAGCAACCATCTAGGCATTATTATTATTATTATTATTATTAGTAGAGGCGTATTATTATTACATAGAGACGTAGCTAAATCTACTGTACAACATTTCTTCACGTTAAACCAAGCTTCTCTTTTGATGGGTTGCCGTGAAGACCTTTGAGTGTCTGTGTTCATGATATGACCGTTTTCTCAAATGAAATGGTAAATGCTCATGAAGTGACGGTTTACGCGTTCGGGTCCTCATAAAGACAGCGAGTGTCACGCGTGCGCGCAGAGACGCAGAACACGCAGGAGTAATATTTAAATAGTATTTTGCAGTTTAATATTCAGACACTAGTATATATTAGGCGCTACAGTCTGGAGCCCTGCGCTTAGATAAACACGGAAGCGACTGAACGCAGCTGCGGGTACCGGATATACTCGGGAGTCGGTACTACGGAAATCCTGGTATCCTCACTTTTTTTATTTTTTTATTTCAATACTGACTTGGTACCGAAGTACCGGTACTTGTCACATCCCTAGTATCTGCATACAATTATATTAGGCATACACCTTTACAGATCAAAATGTTTGCATGCTGTTTTCTGGATGTGTAGTTATTCAGTGATTCTGTAAGGAAAGACGTCTTGTAGTTCAGTAGCTGCGAGAGCATGAATGTTTTATGTGGCCCGTGTATGTTTGCGGACTCGTACAGCTGAGGGGGAGGGGCTGGAAAGATGAGGAGAATTGTGCCGCCCCGCTGGCTGAGCGGTGACTCATTAAAATCTCACGCTGTTACAGCTCCAGCAAACCTGCAAACTGCCTCACCCTCTGCCAAGCGTCTCTCATCATGACTCCGAGAGTGCGAGGCAGCTAAAGTGTTTGTTTTTGCGCTGGGTGATTTACATGTAAGAGAGTCTGCGTTGTGATATTTCTTCCTCATGCAAATGGCGTCTCGGACCCCCTCCCTTCCTTTCTACTTCCCCTGCTTTTTTTCCCCACAAATAGTGTTTTCTTCCAGATGGCTGTTTGGCAGGTTTTTGTACTGCTTTTTTTGTTTTTGTTTTGATGGGCCGATTCTGCCGAATGTTTAAGCAGAATCAGACACGAAATCTCACGCATATCTTGTTTGAAATATGCAGATGTTGTCTTCCCAGAAGGCTTCTAACATCTCTTTCCTGCATTACAGCAATGCTGAGTCCCCCCAACGCTGGTCTGCAAACCCCAATCGGGTCGGTCAGCGCGGGGCAGCAGACCACACCCACTCTGCCCAGCTCCACGCCCATCGACCCCAGCTCCATGAAGCGGGCATACGCTGCCCTCGGCCTCCCCTACAGCAATCAGACCCCCACACAGACCCAGTCCCCTGCACAGACGCAGGGCCCCGGGCAGCCGACTGCGCAGACACCGCAGAACCAGCACCAGCAGCAAATGAGACCCATCAATGCACTCGGTAAACACTTAATAGCTGTAGAGAAATATATTATTATTGATAATTATATTAATAATAATAATTTATATTTTAAATTATTATATTTAAAAAAAAAAAAAAAAAAATATATATATATATATATATATATATATATATATATATATATATATATATATATATATATATATATATATATATATCTTGTGTATATAGACTATATGAAGATAAAATATAAAAATTAAATATTGAATATTATTTATATATGTGTATATATATATATATATATATATTATATAATATTATAATATTATATATGTATATATATATATATATATATATATATATATATATATATATATATATATATATATATATATATATATATATATATACTGTAAAAATTTTTATATTGAAATATTATTTAATGTTATTTTATTATATGTGTATAAAGAATAAAAATAAACATGCATTTATTTCATAATAAATAAATAAATATTTATACATACATATTTTGGACATTTTGGAGATTGTTTCTTAAGACAAAATTGTTAAATTATTGTAAACAATGTATTAAAATATTATCATAATTATTTAATTAAAAATACTATTGATTTTGCCATGAATATAGCCATTGCTGCTGCTATGGCGTTAAATAAATAAATATCATTTACATATTGTTAAAATATATTGATTTTTATCTATAAATTATATATAAACTATATATAGAGTTTATATATACTTTTATTTTTTGTAGATGTATATTTATAGTTTTATGTATTTTATAGTTTTATGTATTTTTATTTATTTATTTTTTGTCCAGGCGGTGGGCAGATGAACCCAATCGGCGTCCCGACATCAGAACAGGCTAAGCTGCTCCCAGATGGCACCATGCCGTCAACCCTGAACCCAAACAAGTACGACACGGGCACACACCAACCAAAACACACCCCAGCTCTTAAGTGCTAAAGTTTTGCTAACCATGTCTCTTCTGATTCCCCTCACGTAGTCAGCTGATGTCAGACGGCCCTACGGTAGGCAGCATGGGTAACCTGCCCACAGCGGCCCCTCTGTCAGCCACCGGTGTGAGGAAAGCCTGGCACGAGCATGTCACTCAGGACCTCCGCAACCACCTTGTACACAAACTGTTAGTAATAGCTGCTCCGAAACTATATATATATGTATATTTTAAATAGTTTTGCTCACCAAGGCTGCATTTATATGATCAGAAATTCAGTAAAAACAGTAATAGTGTGAAATATTATTACAATTTAAAATAACAGTTTTCTATTTGAATATATTTTAAAATGTAATTTATTCCTGTGATCAAAGCTGAATTTTTAGCATCGTTCCTCCAGTCCTCAGTGTCACATGATCCTTCAAAAATCATTCTAATATGATGTTTTGCTGCTCAAAAACATTTCTTAATATTATCAGTTGAAAACGGTTGTGCTGCTTCATATTTTTGTGGAATATTTTTCCCAGGATTCTTTAATTAATTTAAAAAAATTAAAAAGAACATTTTGATGCTTTATATATTTTCACAAGAAGCACATGCTCCTAATTTAAAACATTTAGGAGCGCATAAAGAACTTTATTACACAATAACAATTGATCAAAAATTGATTTGTTTTTCCATAAAAGATACAAACAAAATGATTTGATTTATTTGAATAGAAATATTTAAAAACCTAGCACAATTTTTGTGCTTATTTAATAATGAATCAAATCATCGCTGTTTTCCGGGACCAAATTTAAGACCTCTTAAAGTTAAAATACAATTAAGACATTTAAGATGTAATGTATAATTTGAATTTAATGAATATCCAGTTGATCCAGGGGGATTGTTCTTTGTAAAACTAACTTTTGCTCTCTGTGTGTTTTTTAGTGTGCAGGCCATCTTCCCTACACCAGACCCCGCTGCCCTGAAGGACCGCCGTATGGAGAACCTTGTGGCATACGCACGAAAAGTGGAAGGTGATATGTATGAGTCCGCCAACAGCAGGGTGAGCGCAAACCAACAGTCAAGCTTTACACCTCATCCTAAAGGCCGATAAGTGTAATTCTTCTGTGCCCATTATGTTGATTTTAATAATGTAGTCTGTGTGTGTTGTATAGGACGAGTACTATCACTTTCTGGCGGAGAAGATCTATAAGATCCAGAAAGAACTGGAGGAGAAGAGAAGGTCTCGATTACAGAAGCAGATTATTAACCAGGCACCCCTGACTGCAGCGGGACAACAGCCCCCGGCCCTCAACCAGCCTAATGTCATGGGACCTCGGCCACAGAGTGAGTCATGTAACCCGAAAGCTCTCATTATGCTATATTACCACCAAATATTGGATTCAGTCTTTCACCTGCTTCTGTATTTCTTTCAATTAGCAGTTCTGTATTTCTTTTTGCAACTGATTGATTTGAGCTTATAGATTGCAATAGTGTCGCCCACTTTTTCAGCGCCGCTGGTTCCGAAAGTATTTTTCCATGAATTTCTCCCATAGGGATTTCAAAAAATTCTTTAAAGCGTTATAAGTCATAAACCAGCTACAAGGTGAATTATAACGTTACAAACTTTGATTTAAAGCAACAAAAAAAAAAGAAAATCTGACAAAAATACAAAGGTACAAGACAATGTACTTAACTGCATACTTGCATGAAGCATTGCGAACAGCGTAACTGAATTAAAAACGATTTGAGTAATGTAAATGTACTCATTTAAAAATGTTAATATACTGTAAATATAGTTTATTGCTATATATATATATATATGAGAGAGAGTGTAGGAATACAGAATTCGATTCGGAGCCAGAGCCTAATTTCAAATCGGTTCTTTGTCTTTCCACACCGAAAGCACCAGCTCCGAACCAGGAAAAGTGGTTCTGAAGTACCACCAAAACATTGCTGGTCTAGAAGTAAGAACCGCTTGCGTCAGGGGCTGGGGGCGGGGTTACCGTGACCAACAAGATGAACACAAACTTGTGACCGCCATGTTTGAAATAGCAGCTAATCGAGCTATGCAGTACCGATGCATCTCGAACAAGCCCGTGTTTTCCCGCTGCCTCGCTGAGAAAGATGAGATGTATACAGTGACGTAAGACCTGGCTCCGTGGTGGCTCTCTAGCCCGTGGAAAGGCAAGCCGGTTCTTAGAAGTCGCATTGTATTGTATTGTGTTGTCAGTCGAACCAACTCCAAACTGGCACTAGCACTGGCTCTGAACTAGCACTCGGTTCATTCTAGTGGAAAATGGGAATCTGATTGGTGGAGTTTTCTGTACAGCATCATGGGTAACGTAGTTTTTCACCACAAATTTTAAATCGAAGTTGAGAAAATGCAGGCTAATGACTTCAGCAAAGCAAATACCATCGATTAACAACCTCGTAACTCACATTAAGGCTGTCTTCAAAGTTTTATAAGGTATTGTTAAAAAAAAAAAAAAAAAAAAAAAAAAATGTAATGGAGTTTTTACTTCTGGAACAGACTGTTGCGCTCTATTGATCTGAGCTTATTCACCTCAAGAAAACGAAAGATTAATGAGGCCTACGATCAGTAAGCTCCAAAAATAAATACAAAACCTGTGGTAATTGAAAGAAAAGAAGTTAATAAAAAGATTGGATCCAATATTTGGCAATAACATATCATAATGAGAGATTTATACGGCTGGTCATTTTTGACCCTGAACACCACAAGTGTAGGTGGAATTAAAAAATTTTGGGGGAAGTTGTTTTACCCTATGCGAACAGAGTCTGTAAGTTTTAGTTCAATGTGTTAACATTAATTAGCATTTGCAGGGGGAAAAAAACTCTTTCGGTCAAAATAACCTGAACACGAAACACACAGACGCACAAAGTTTGGCAGTTTTCTGATCTCATTTCGTTTCCCTCCTTTCAGATGGACCCGTGCCTATGCCTAATGTGCCAAATCAGATCATCAATCGCATACAGGTGTCTCAAGGTACCTCGCCAGGCCCATTCGCTGCAAATCATGTCTGGGAAACGCATTTGTTTTCTCAACTCTAAACAAAACATTTCTGCGTTATCAATCTTGTGTGGTGTGTTTTCCAACAGGGATGAATCCATTCAGTGCAATGCCCAATGTGCCGATGTCTCAGTCTCCCATGGCAACACGTGCCGCCTCTCCAATAAACCATCAACAGATCAACATGAATCAAGTCCCCACGGTCAGTCTTCGTTTCTGGTTTCTTGTTCAATCAATCAATCAAATTTATATAAACGTACTAAATTAGTGTTATAAATCATTACAAGCAAGCCACACTCAAAAGGGGTTTTTCATTAAGGTTTAAAACTTTAAATATATTCTGTCTCATTTGATCTTTCTCTGCATTTTTTTGCAGATGAATATGTCTCCCACGCGAATGCCCCCAACGCAAGGTATGCTGGGAGCTCACGGTGGGAACATGGTGTCGCAGACGGCCAACCAGACACAGTTCATGGCTCAACCGCAGTTCCCTGCCAACACCAATGCCTTGAACGTCAACATGGGCCAGCCCAATGCACAGGCGGCCGTTTCACAGGTGCGCACATGCACTCGCGTTCCTAAAGTAATCTCATTCTGCATGGCGACATCCCCTCTAAACATGTTTTGTCCCTGCTTGTGTGCGTGCGATCTCTCCTTCCCCAGCAGCAGCCGAACGCTAACCTACCCCTGAATGCACTTGGCCCCTTGGGCCCCTCACTAGGCTGCCCCGCGCCCCCTCAGGCACCACTCCGCGCTACACCACCCCCCAACGCCAGCACCACTAACCTGCCAGCAGCACTGCAGCCCAATCAGGCCTCCACACCCAACCCCGCCCCTGCTCAGGGCACCCCGCCTCACCTGCAGCCCCAGATGGAGCTGCCCCTCCCAGCCCAGCAGCACCCTGGAACACCGGTGAGACCCACAGATCCATCTTTCAGCGACTGTTCCAGAATCTAGTGAGCTGCCCACAAAGGCAGCATCCTGACCCAAACAAAACCTCATAACCTACTCATTCAAGACATCAAGACCTCAAAAATTGCACTTTATAAGAAACTGCACTGTAAAAACATGACATGATCAATAAGTTATGACAACATGTTTTTACATTGCTTTAACTCATGAAAATAAGTTAAGCAATTTTCAACTTTTTTGTAAGTTATACAAGATTCAAATAATTTCAGTTAAAAAAAATAACTTTTAGCAAAATAAGTAATACTACTATTGTAATATTTCACTGTAAAATGTAAAAAAAAAAAAAGAGCCCAGGTTTGCGATGCTTGTTTTGTAGGGCCAAAAAAAAAGATTATATATCAATGACTATAAAATAATAACCCTAAACTAATAATTGTTACTAAATAAAATATTAAAACATAAGTATATTATATTATACTTAATATTACTTAATATAGAATATTGCTATCATGCTATTTTTCTGTAAAATAAAAAAATCTTTTTTTCAGTGTTTATGAAATAATATTGTCTTTAAAGGGATAGTTCACCCTAAAATGAAAATTCTGCCACTTACCCTCAAGTTGTTCCAAACCTGTACAAGTTTCTTTCTTCTGCTGAACACAAACGATATTTTGAAGAGTATGAGTGACCAAACAGTTGAAGGACTGCATTGACTTCCATAGTATTCCCCCCATACTATTGAAGTCAGTCATGAAATCGAGATAGCAAAAGATTTTCCCATGCAAATTTTGCAATGGATTGAAGTGGTTCACATAAACTTGCTGTGTTGACCAGAAAGTGGCTTCATGCATCACTACACAGTTGTCAATATACCATAGACGTTTTTGCCTAGGAAATTTCTCTACCGTTAGGGGGAAAAGGTGCACCTTTGACCTCAGTAGGCCGCTCACTAGGTTTTGGAACAAAGTTACAGTATTGTTATCAAACAAATGTATTGGCAAAATTCTAATAACAATTTTTTAAAGGCAGTAAATTGAATACTCTCTCTCTTTCAGAGTGGTGAGAACCGTGTACCCACCCCAGCATCAGCAGCCAGCGCCGAGCTGCACTCCCAGCATGCCGTGCCTGATGTACTGCCCAGTGACACTAAAACAGAAGATCAGGAAAACGACATCACCGTCAAAACGGAGCCCAAGATGGAGGTGTGTATTGTATTTATGTATGTTTTGTATATTTTCAGATACTATTTTTACTGCATTTTTGGTCAAATAAATGCAACCTTAAAGCGCATAAGAGAATCTTTCAAAAAACATGAAATTATTTTTTACCAACCCCAAACTTAGCGTTGAGTGTGTCAGATTCTGATGATTGTTCTGGCCTCTGTTAGACGGAGGACGACACAGGCTCCCTATTGGTCAAAAAGGAGGAGCAAGAGGGGTTGGAGGCCAAGCAGGAGCCAATGGAGACAGAAGACAAGAAGATGGACTTGAAGACAGAGACCAAAGAGGAGGATGAAAGCAGGACAAACGGCACAACGTCCTCTTCACCGCCCCAGTCTCGCAGGAAAAGTATGAACCGATATTTCTCTGTTTTTCCTCTTCTGTGAGTTCTACAAATCTATGCCGTTCTCTTGTAGTAGTTTATTTTTATTTTTTTGTTGCTTTCATTAAAGATGCCATATTATGCCCCTTTTTCAAAGTTTTGATTTTGGGCTCTTCTAGAATTAGGTTTTCATGCTTTAATGTTCAAAAAACACATTATTTTTGACATTGTTGCAGCACCTCTTTTCCCAGTCTGTCTGAAACGCTCTGTTTAGTTCCTGTCTCTATGAAGCCCCTCCTTCTGAAAAAGTGCACTGTGCTCTGATTGGTCACTTGGAACAGTGTGTTCTGATTGGCCAACAGCTTCGAATGTGTTTGGGAAATGTCTAGCCTCCTACCATAACCACAAGTTTCAACACACTACTAACTCACTAACTAACTAACCAGGCCTCGCCCCTTTATTTTGCATGTGACTTGGGCATGAATTATTTAAATGAGGATTATCGTGACGTATTTGTTCCCAGAGAAAAACGCAAGACTGTAATCAAGTGCTTCATGGAGTTTAGAAACAGTGCGCACTGATATAAAGAATATCTCCCTTCGGAGTGACTTTGTGCTTTGTAACTGTGCAGACCTTCATGCTCAAACCGCAACATTACACACTAGAGAAAGTTGAATATGTACAAAAAGCATAATAGGTCCTCATTAATCTTTCGTCTGTCCTGTCTTTTGTGTTTCCTGCAGTCTTTAAGCCAGAAGAATTGCGGCAGGCATTGATGCCCACTCTAGAGTCTCTGTACAGGCAGGATCCGGAGTCTCTGCCCTTCCGACAGCCGGTGGATCCCATACTTCTTGGCATCCCCGTGAGTCTCGCATACACGCATGCTTCCTTCTCTGTAAAATGATGGAAATGACTGGAAAATAAACAAGTAAATATTTGACTGAACTAAGAAGGTGTTTCTTTTCCTGCCTTAAGGACTACTTCGATATCGTGAAGAACCCCATAGACCTGTCCACTATCAAACGCAAACTGGACACGGGTCAGTATCAGGAGCCCTGGCAGTACGTAGACGACGTGTGGCTGATGTTCAACAACGCGTGGCTGTACAACAGGAAGACGTCACGCGTGTACAAGTACTGCTCCAAACTGGCTGAGGTGTTCGAGCAGGAGATTGACCCGGTCATGCAGGGCCTCGGTTACTGCTGCGGGAGGAAGGTGAGATGATCACTGTGCAAATAAATGTATTATTCAATATTGAACTGAATAATTACACTATTGTCTTGTTAGAGCAACATTTAACTCTGTTATTGATTATTTTATATATATATTTTTTATATCAGTTATATTGCTCCACTAATATTATTAGTGTTATTAATAATACTATTATATTTACTATAATAATAATAAATATGCTAATAAGTGTGTGTATACGGTTTTAAATGGTTATACAATAATATCGCTCCACAAAAGTAATAATAATAATGTGTGAATTTTTTTATATATATATATATATATATATATATATATATATATATATATATATATATATATATACATACATACATACATACATATATACATACATACATACATACACATATATATATATATACATACATACATGTATGTATGTATGTATGTATATATGTATATATATATGTATATATATATATATATATATATATATATATATATATATATATATATATATATATATATATATATATATATATATATATATATATATTATTATTTTAATAAATATCTCCACAAATAGAATTGATAACATGTGCAAGTAAATGTCTATTAAATATATAATTGTTTAATAAATGGTTATACAATATATTTCCACAATAATAATACTTGATAATAATAATAGTAACAATACTAATGTGCAAATAAATGTGTATAAAATATGTAATCGTATAATAAATGGTTACATGATAATATTGTTTGTGTAATAACAGCAACAATAATAATAATAATGTGCAAATAAATGTATATTACATGTATGATTGTATAATAAATGGTTATACAACAATATTGCATCACAATAAAAATAATAATAAATGTATTAAATATTATTGTAAAAATTGCTTAATAAATGGTTATACAATATCCACAAAAATAATGCCTTTATATTAAATGCATTATTATATAGTAAATGTGTACAACAATCTCTCCACAAAGATTATAACAATAATAATGATAATCAGTAATAATGTGAAAATAAATATATTAAACAATAACTGCAAAAATGTCAAAATATTTGTGAATATCTTAACACATCCCATTTTTAATTTAAGCATATTATCCTCATTCTGCAGTTTATTAATAGTTATATTCATTATTTTTGCCGACATAACTTTGGTTCAGTTTTTGTGGTGCAAATAATATTAATCCAACGGTAGTTCCATTATAGTCATATTTTCAGTACTACTGTTGAAGAACCTCCAGTATTTTGATATTAGCTAGTCAACTGACTCCAGGTCATCTGTACACAAACTTCACATAAACAGGATTTTCCAGTCGTGTTTCTAAACTCTTTTCTCCTTTCCTTTCCTCCCATAGTACGAGTTTTCTCCTCAGACGCTGTGCTGTTACGGCAAGCAACTGTGTACGATACCCCGAGATGGCACTTACTACAGTTATCAGAACAGGTGAGACGACGCACTTGCCGTTCCTTGAGGTCACGTAGTCGACAGCCTTAGGAAACGTTTAAGTGGACGCTTGCATTGATGCAAACGTGTGCCCTGTCATGTGGTGTGGTTTGGCACAGAGCGATAGCTGTATTTGAGATTCGGCAGATCAGACACTGGCATTAAACCTCCCTGTGTGGATGTGTGTCCGCTAGCATAGTTTACTCTCAGGCTTGTTCAGATGTATTTGCTAAACATTAGACTGCTCGCAAGTCGCAACCCCCTCCCCCTTTTCTCTTTCTTCACATTACTCAGCTTGAAGTCTCCAAGCCCGTCCTAATTTATTGGCAGTTGTAATATTTGCACTGGCACATTTATTCGTTTTTTTTGCTGCGCATTGCCTGCCTACTCATAACAGGCTCCCTTGCGCCCCCTGCAGCACAGAGCATGTCACTGCAGCACATCTAAATAAGCTGATTGGCAAGCCGCTCTCGCTGGCCTAATATCGCCTACTCATATCGACATATTTAATGTCAGCATTTGGCAGAGTTTCTCCTTATTCTTAGTTATAAACATCCTGGTATCAGTGTTTCCCATTAGCATTCACATTACATTTGCACTGTGATATTCGACACAAAATCAAGGCATATCATGCCATTTCAGGGAATGTTCATCATGCGCATTTGATATTCTATCCGTGTTAATATATAAACAAATCGCTCTTGTGTGTGCTTGTGCACCTCCATGTAATTCCTGAAGTGATTCGTGACTCAACTTGTGTTTATTGTAACTCTATAGGTATCATTTCTGTGAAAAGTGCTTCAACGAGATTCAGGGTGACAGCGTGACGCTGGGAGATGATCCTGCTCAGCCACAGACGTAAGTGATTGTTTTCTTTTTAATGGTTATATTCAAGCTTGATTTTATGGATTTATGGAGTTCAGAATGATTCATTTTTATTAGCTTTGAATGTTTTAAATGTTTAAATGTAAATCTGATCTTCTTTGCATGCAGCATGATCTCTAAAGATCAGTTTGAAAGGAAGAAGAATGACACGTTAGATCCTGAGCCGTAAGTAAACTTTGTTTCCCAGAATTCCATGAGGCAGCAATCAATGCACTATCAAGTAGCACATGCTCTAATAGAATGGCCGTATGGTCAGTATTGCCTCATAAAGTTGTCTTACACCACATGGTTTCTCAGTGACGCCCCCTGCTGTAACCAACATAGGGCATACAGACACTCCCACCACACGAACGTAACATTACAGTCTCAAAGTATCAGTATTATCCTAAAGTCCACACCTCCTACAAAGGCGCAATTGCATTGGCCTGCTTGCAAATGCGTAAGAACTGGAGGAAAAAGAAACTGAATGATGTGTTTCATCTCAACTACCTGCACTTGCAGTTAGCGATTACACATGTTCAAACACTTGCCAAAGTAAAACCTGCCAGTATGCAGAGCTCTTGAACCTGGTGTAATCCCCCATTAATCAATTTTCCTCTTCGCAGGTTTGTTGAATGTAAAGATTGTGGGCGGAAGATGCATCAGATATGTGTCCTGCATTATGATGTCATCTGGTCTTCTGGGTGAGTTTGAAAGCACCTCAGAGCAAACCGATTCACGCAAAACTTCCATTAACGATGTCTTGCGACTTAAATGTCTTTTTTTTTTTTTTTTCTCTCGTGATAAATCATTAGAAATAATGGCGACGGCTATTGGCAGGTTTATGTATATCGCAGTCACCACACTAGCCATTATTTTTAATCGAAGGAGATGTAGGTGTGTTATTCAAGCATTAATGGCAAGGAAAGCCCCTTATACTTGGGAGCGGCCATGTATGAGGCGTTTCTGGGCGTTTCTCCCTATCAGCTTCAAGGTCTTGATTAAATTGTGGCATTTCTTTGTTGTTTAGAATCCAGAATTCCCATATTTCTTTTGTCTTTTATGAGTTTAATAAAGAACTCTGTCTTCTGTCCAAACATATCACGCCATCTATGCCAGGTGATTATATGGAAGTTTATATGGGTGTATTTTCAATTTGCACATTTTGAAGGGTAATGGAACCACAGCTACTGTTGCTTTGATATTGATTCTGGACACGATGCGGGACGTCGGCACTAATGAGCGTTTCTCTCTGCAGTTTCATCTGTGACAACTGTTTGAAAAAGAGTGGAAAGTCGAGAAAAGAGAACAAGTTTTCAGCAAAAAGTAAGTAATATTTCTGTTTATGTGATGGATTCACGTTAAATGAATAGTTCACCCCGAAAATTTAAAATTCTGTCATCAATGGGGTCTTTCGCACCATATTAACCTTTTCATAGTTCCTAGATCTATTGGTGGAAGTACCCAGATTTTGGCATGTTCGCACCTCTGGAACTAGGAATGATTTTAGTTCTAGGAGCTAAATTAGTTCCTACTTCAGAGTAGGGTCTAAACCAGCACAGTAGGAACTACCAGTGATGTAAGTGTATGCTGATTGGCCGAACGCACGCAAAACACCAGCACCCGCCATTTTTTTACAAAAGCCGTCCACACAGACAGATTACAGTCTATATATTTACACCAGAAATGAACTTTACGAACATGGAAAACAGTGATAGATGGACCTCTCAACCTTTACGCTAAGGAGAAAATCCAACGTGACTTTGAAGGGACCAAGCGAAACATGATTATGTATTTCTGCTCCGCTAGCAACATTGGGCATCAACTACACTGCAAATGTGAATACTTTTTCATAAAATGTCAACTTTCTTTATATAACAGTTCTATCTAATAACGTATTAGACAATACTGTTAAACAGATCGTAATGTAATAAAGATGGAGAATGGGAGCGTTGTGTGCTCAGGGTCTAGCGTTCTCAGCGCCGACAAAATAAAAGTCACTGCACAACAAGAAGCGTGGCTTACGTCACTTCAGATTCCTACTGGTGGTGCGAATGCAACCAGGTAAATGTTCTTAAGGGAACTTTTAGTTCTCGGGGACCCACCCTGGTGGCTAGTTCTTAGAACTATCCAGTGTGAAAGCCCCTAATTACTCAGCGTCATGTCATTCCAAACCCATAAGACTTTCATTTATCTTTGAAGCACAAACTGTCCCTTCTTTTAAAGTCCATGCAACCAAAACTTTGACTATTGGAAAAAGTACATGCCAAGTAATCCATATGAATTGAGCGGTTTAATCTGAAGTCTTCTGAAGATATTTGATTACGATTATGTTCATCACATAAACCAATTAATATAAACATTGATCAACACATACATACATACATACATAAAGCACATCAAATATGGCAAATGTGCCAGTCAAGCAAACATGTTTGAGCTTCCCTTTACCTAAAATCATCTCTTTAAAATTGTTTTTGCGCTAAATGTTGTTGTCTTCGATCCAGGGTTGCAGACGACGCGGTTAGGCACGTACATAGAGGATCGGGTGAACAAGTACTTGAAGAGACAGAACCATCCAGAAGCTGGAGAGGTGTTTGTGCGAGTTGTAGCCAGTTCAGACAAAACGGTGGAGATCAAACCTGGCATGAAGGCCAGGTAAACTTAACCTTGTTTACCTTTTTATTTTCCTGTAAACCAATCCCACAATATAGTGTTTTAGCCTTCAGGAGACCCTTCAGAGGGCAAGTTTGGATGCTGAACCAATCAGTTAACTGATTTGTTTGCTCTGTGTTGTGTAAAAAAAATCTTGTTAGATTTATTTGCCTGATCAAAGTTTCAGCCATTTAAATATTGGTTCATTAAATTGAAAGATCGATGCTATAGTGGTGTGTTAATGTTTGTTCTTTGAAAGGGTAAAAGCTTAATCTGCTTTGTTTCAGGTTTGTAGACACAGGAGAGATGTCCGAGAGCTTCCCCTACAGAACCAAAGCACTTTTCGCATTTGAGGAGATTGACGGAGTGGACGTGTGTTTCTTCGGCATGCACGTTCAAGAGTACAGCTCTGATTGCCCTTTCCCTAACACTAGGTAAACTCGAGTTCTTTAGTGAAAAACAGGCTTGCACGCTTATAGTGCTCGGCATGCAATGAAGTTAAAAGTCTAACTTTGTCTTTTTTACCTACCTAGACGGGTATACATATCGTACCTCGATAGTATTCACTTCTTCAGACCTCGCTTGCTGAGAACGGCAGTCTATCACGAAATTCTCATTGGCTATTTGGAATACGTCAAGAAGCTTGGGTAGGTTTCACCGTTTATTTTTTCCTCAAGTCCAACGAATACAGTTGCCATGCATTCCCTGAACTTTGAACATTTCCACTGTAGATACGTTACGGCGCACATCTGGGCTTGTCCGCCTAGTGAAGGTGATGATTATATTTTCCACTGTCACCCCGCCGACCAGAAAATCCCCAAACCCAAGCGCCTGCAAGAGTGGTACCGCAAAATGCTGGACAAGGCCTTTGCTGAGCGGATACTACACGACTACAAGGTATAGCAGAGACCATATGATCTTTTAAAAACATTGATTTTGTAAGATCGAAAAAGATTTACTCAGGTATCTCAGTATATGGTATTAATAGGTGTTTGTGTTTGATAGGACATCTTTAAGCAAGCTACAGAGGATCGCTTGACGAGTGCAAACGAACTTCCATATTTTGAGGGTGATTTTTGGCCCAATGTGCTGGAGGAGAGCATCAAAGAGTTGGAACAAGAGGAAGAGGAGAGGAAAAAAGAAGAAAACACTGCTGCTTGTGAAACTCCAGAGGTGAACGAGAGAAGCCTTGTGCCTTTTTAAAAATATTTTGATACTCTTTAGATGAACGTACATCTCCGGCATCACATGTTGTACATTGTATCACAATGTACAACATGTGATGTTTAAGTAATTCCTGTTGTTTTATAAACCCCGAAACATCCTATTTAGACATCCTGATATTTTCATCCTTTCTAACAGGGCACGCCAGGGGACAGTAAGAATGCGAAGAAGAAGAACAATAAGAAAACAAATAAGAATAAAAGCAGCGTGAGCAGAGCTAATAAAAAGAAACCTGGAATGCCGAATGTAGCCAACGACCTTTCTCAGAAACTCTACGCCGCAATGGAGAAACACAAAGAGGTCTACTATATGTTCTTCCTCTGACAGTTAAACCTGCATTGCATGATTCATGTGCATTGTTTAACGTCAAGTTCGTCACGGTTTTGAATGTCAGCTTTTGATATGCATGTGTTTTTCATGGGAATAACTTGAAGAAACCTCTTACCTGTTCTCCCAGGTGTTTTTTGTAATCCATCTGCACTCTGGGCCCATGGTCAACTCATTACTACCCATCATTGACCCTGACCCCCCACTGACATGTGACCTAATGGACGGAAGGGATGCCTTCTTGACATTAGCACGGGATAAGCACTGGGAGTTCAGCTCTTTGCGGCGCTGCAAGTGGAGCACCATGTGCATGCTGGTGGAATTGCACAACCAGGGCCAGGACCGCTTTGTCTACACCTGCAATGAATGTAAACACCATGTCGAGACACGTTGGCACTGCACTGTCTGTGAGGTAAGATCCAGAGGCTCCTGGAACACGCTACAACTGTCCTTAATGATCAGTAGTGGATGAGTGTGTTTATCCGTTCTTGGGAGTATGAAACCTGGGGAAACTTTTCATAGCTACTATTCTGCTAGTAGTCTAAATTAAAAAAGTAGTTTTAGGTTTTGTCCATTTGTTGTTAATGCATCTTAACCATTACTTGACTTGATATAGATGACTTGATCACGTTGTCCTCATCTTTCCTCAGGACTTTGACCTGTGCATTAGTTGCTACAACACTAAGGGCCATGAGCACCAGATGGTTAAGTGGGGTCTGGGTCTGGATGATGACAGTAACAGCCAAAGCGGCGAGGCCTCCAAGAGTCCTCAGGAGAGTCGGCGTCTGAGCATCCAGCGTTGCATCCAGTCTCTGGTGCACGCCTGCCAGTGCCGCAATGCCAACTGCTCCCTGCCATCTTGCCAGAAGATGAAGCGTGTAGTGCAGCACACTAAGGGCTGCAAGCGCAAGACAAATGGCGGCTGTCCGGTGTGCAAGCAGCTCATTGCACTCTGCTGCTATCATGCCAAGCACTGCCAGGAGAACAAGTGCCCCGTGCCCTTCTGCCTCAATATCAAGCACAAACTACGTCAGCAGCAGCTGCAACACAGGCTACAGCAGGCGCAGATGATGCGGAGACGCATGGCCACTATGCAGGGCCGAGCCATGCCTCAGAGCCTGCCATCACCACCCGCATCAACAGCCCCCAGCACACCCACCTCACATCAGCAACCCACCACCCCTCAAACGCTACAACCGCTGTCCAACCAGCCAACTACGCCCAATGCAGGTGTCATGTCTCCGGCCTATCCCAGTGCACCCCGCAATGGACAACCTCCTCCTCAAGCTTCACAAGGCAAACCTGGCCCACAGGCTTCCCCGCTACACCAGCAGCAGTCTCCACTCCCACAACCTCCCCAGCAGCAGCCACCACCGCAACAACCTCCTCAACAGCAGCCTCCGCCTATGGCTGCCGTCAAAATGGCACGCCACATAGAGATGGTCGCACAGGCTCAACACAACCAGAACTATCGCATGACCATGAACGGCCTTCCCATGAACCACCAGCAGTCACGCATGCCAGGCCCGATGCAGCCGCCCATGCAGCTTGTCGGACCACGTGGACAGCAGGTCATGCAGCCCATGCCGCAAGGACAGTGGACTGGAGGCCCTCAGCCAGGCATGCAAGCGGCTCAGCCGCAGGTTGCGCCACAACAGACTGCACAGGGCCCTCAGCAGACCATGCCTATGCAGAGACCCACGATGCCCCAGCAAACGCAACAGCCGCGCATGATGGTGCCCACACAGGGCCCGCGACCGCAAGCACCACAGAGACCCGGAGCCATCGCCCCCAATGCCTTGCAGCAGCTGCTAGCAACCCTCAAGTCACCCAGCTCGCCCCAACAACAGCAGCAGGTGTTAAACATCCTCAAATCGAACCCGCAACTCATGGCCGCCTTCATCAAACAGAGGACTGCGAAGTACCACGCCAACCAGCCGCAGCAGCAACAACCGCCACAGGGCATGCATGCAGCACAGCCAGCGATGCAGAACATGGTAACCATGCAGGGAGTGCCGCGACCTGGCATGGCACCCCAGCAGCAGCAGCCTGCACCACAAGGCATGGCAGCTCTTGGACCGCAGAATCAGCTCATGAACTCTGCGCACGCCAACAAACCACAGCTGCAAGATCTGTACCGCCGTCAGCTTTTACGACACCAGCAGCAGCAACAACAACAACAGCAGCAGCAGCAGGGAGTGATGCCTCAGGCACATGGCCAGTTCCCACAGGCACAAGGTACTGCTGCCAACTACACGCAACTCCGAATGCAACAGCAGCAGCAGCAGCAGCAGTTGGCCATGCAGGGAACAGGTGGACCCATGGGCCAGCTGCCCCCCATGGCCCAAATGGGGCAGGCCGGGCTGGGAATGGACGGCACACCCAACCTCCTGCACCAACGCATGCTCCAACAGCAGCAGCAGCTTCCGCAACAGCAGGTTGTCCTCAAGCCTCCAATGGGCTCGCCGGCACAACCAAGTCCCATGAGCCCACAAGCTCACCTGCTTTCCGGTCAGCCGCAAGGTGCGCACTTACCCGGCCAGACCATGGCTAATGCACTCAGTAATCAGGTGTGCTCGCCGGCTCCCGTACAGTCGCCCCGACCTCCATCGCGGCAACTTCCTCCACATTCCAGTCCTTCCCCACAGGTTCAGCCACAACCGTCACCGCAGCACACAGGATCACCACACCCTGGTCTGACGACAGCCATGCCTGGCTCCATGGAGCAGGGACACCTGGGCACACCCGAGCAGAGTGCAATGCTCCCGCAGCTTAACACGCCCAACCGCGGAGGGCTGCCCAGTGACTTAGGCATGGTGGGAGACACAACGGGAGACACGCTGGAGAAATTTGTGGAGGGATTGTAGCGTTTAATGGGAGACTCCACCCACCACAGTCTCCCCGTTCCTCTTTTTTTGTGGCTCTGTTGGTTTTTCTCTAATATTCTCAATTTTTGTACTGACATGTAAAAATTTTGAAGAAATGTATAAAAAAAAGAAATAAAAAAAAAAAGAAATTTATGTCAAGAATAGGGAATGTTGATGTTTCCTAAAAACAAAAGACTGATTTCTTCCTTTTCAGATGGATTTTGAAAATTGTTTAAAAGAAATATAAATCACAAAGAATATATTTTTTGTTCAGTTTAGACCCGTGTGGTCAATTTTACTTTGTTTCGTTTCAGGGGCCGGGGTTCTGGTTTCATGCCTTTTTCTTTTTTTTAAGAAAATTACGAAACGTCATTATAATATTCATACCTTTTGTTTTGTACCTTATCTAACTTTACAGCATTTCTGTGTTGGAAGACTGTAAAATAATTTGTCTGGGAGTTTAGGTCAGGGTTTCTCCGCTCTGTCTGTCATCCTTCCTGGCGATTGTATTCTAGTGTTGTACCATTTTTTCAGACATGCATTTGGAGGCATTTCCTCCTTTCCTCATTGTGAAGTTTGTATGAGGAGAACTATTTGTTTGTATTGATAGGAACTGTGCATACGCATGTATGCAGACACACACACACACATATGCATTGCTCAGACAATACAACACCGAATCCAAGAGGACATGTACACATTTACAACATCTCACTGGCCTGGATCCAGAGGTTCTGTCTTGCAGATGTAGAAAATTGTTGCTTTTTGTCCTAATTTTGTTATACAGATATATAAATGTAAAGAGAGCTAGAAAGAGAGAGAGAGAGAAAGAAAGCGGGAGAGAGAGGGGCCCTTAAGCTGAGCGAGAGGGAATGGGCGATCAAGCTTTTTTTTTTTGGAGCAGTATGGATTCTGGTATTGACCCTCATTCCTCTCACACAAACTTGAACAGGGCCTCTACTTTTCCCTCAATGTAAATCATGCAAGTTATTAAGCAAAGTACTATAAATATAAGGAAGAGAGAATGGAATCACTGTATAAACTGGTTGAAAAACTTATTTCTTACTTATATACCATATTGTTAAATAAACTGTGTGCAACAGATCAAAACCATGTGTCTTTAATGTTGTTTTTATATTAGGCTACACTGCCGTTCAAAAGTTTTTGAACTGTATGATTTTTAATGTTTTTAGAAGTCTCTTATGCTCACAAAAGCTGCATTTATTTTATTTAAAAAAAAAATATATATATATATATATATGTATTAAAGTTTTTCCCAAAATTAAAAAAATTCTTCCTGACATGACCCAAAACTTTTGAACGGCAAAAGCTTTCTGTTTCAGATAAATACTGTACTTTTGAACTTTCTGTTCATCAAAACTGTTTTTGACGCTGATAATAATCATAAATGTTTCATGAGCAGCAAATCATCATATGAGAGTGATTTCTGAAGGATCACGTGACCCCGAAGACTGGAGTAAGGATGAAAACCACAAGAATAAATTACATTTTAAAATAAATTCAAATAGAACTTTTTTTTTTTTTATCAAATAAGTGCAGCCTTGTCGAGCATAAGAGACTTCTAAAAACATTACAAATCTTACCGATCAAAAACTTTTGAACGGCAGTGTCTATATTTTATACGCTATACCGTGAGGAACTTAACGTTAGACTGTTGCGTCCGTTGGCTTATTTAACTCCTAACAGATGTAAAAGTCAAAAATACATGAATACTTGACTTAATATGATAAATTAAAGTTAAGATTTTAAGTAATTTCACACTTTCGTAAGGTATATCACATGACTGTTTCGCAATCGACGCATTGCGTCACCGCGTACTGGACGTCACCGGAAGTAGAAGGCGGCGGTTGCGGACAGTATTTTGAACAACATAAACCTCCACTGCAGCACATTTGACAAGAAACCCGTCGTTTTACCATTAAATCATCCGTAGTAAGGACATAAAATGAAGTGCGTCTTGCCAACGGTCTGTATTCAAGTTGTTATGAAATGAATCGTGGTAAAAGTGCGTTAACCGATATAACTAAGTTAGCCTAAAAGGTTCGAATAGTATAATGTAAACAAATGTAAATATGATGTATTTAATCACATACAAATCAAAGTTCTTCTAAACGGACAAACGTGATGTAGCTTCATGCGTTTCACCCACAATACAACGATTCAAATGATGTTTAATAATCCATAAACATGGATCCATATAACAACTGATGTGACAGATCATGTGTGTGACTGGCTCATCATGGACGACTCGGATCAGGACTTCACCGACCTCTGCTCTCGTCTCCTTAAAAGAGTGAGGAGGAAAGGAGCAGGAGCATCTGGAGATGAGAAAAGATCAGCAGTGAAGGATGAGGGCCCACCCTCCCCCTCTTCTAGAAGAAACCCCCCCAAGAAGAGGAAGAAGACTAAAGATGCTGCTAAGACTGAAATAAAGAGTAACATCAACAGGACCCATCAGGCTGTAGTGAATGGCGACGCTCCCCAGCCCGTCCCTGATGGGTCCGGCACAGGGAAGGTCAAAGATGCCGTGATCCGCAGAATGCAACAGTTTAAGAGAGACAGTCCAGAGAGACTCCTACATGCAGAGACCAATCAACCCGCAAACACAGAGTCTGAGGGGAACTGTCCCACCGCTGCTGGGATCCAGCACACCGGTATGGTGTCGAGCAGGGGTTTTCAATCTTTACCCACCCAAGCCTTGCAATTAATTTTCATAAGCACATGAACTTATATAATGTTGTGTAGATCATTAAGTATGAAGTTAGTCAGCTACATAATTTCTGTATGTTTTCAAGGCCTCAGCGTTACATTCTTTGGGCCAGTATGTAAGTTTGGAAACATTATTTTTTTAAAGTCTCATGCTTATTAAGCCTGCATTTATTTGATCAAAAATACAGAAAAAAAAACGTATTATTGTGAAATATTACAATTTAAAGTAATGGTTTTCTATTTTAATATACTTCAAAATGTACTTTATGCCTGTGATCAGAGCTGAATGTTCAGCATCATTCCTCCAGTCCTCAGTGTCACATGAGCCTTCACAAATCATTCTCATGTGATGATTTATTATCGCTGTTGTTGGAAACGGTTGTGCTGCTTATTATTTTTTCAGGATTCTTTGATGAATAAAACGTTTTTAAAAAGAACGCGTTTATTCAAAATGTAAATCTTTTTCTATCAATATAAATCTTTATCACTTTTTTTTTTTAAATCAATTTAACACATCCTTGCTG
This sequence comes from Paracanthobrama guichenoti, assembly GCA_018749465.1. NCBI lineage: Eukaryota > Metazoa > Chordata > Actinopteri > Cypriniformes > Gobionidae > Paracanthobrama > Paracanthobrama guichenoti. The sequence goes on from CM031964.1 coordinate 17,589,145, forward strand.
AATAAAAGTATTAATTTCTTTCAAAAAAGAAAAAAATAATTACTGACCCCAAACCTTTGAACGGTAGTGTATATTGTTACAAAAGATTTCTATTTTAAATAAACGCTGTTTTTTGTTTTTACTTTTTATTCATCAAAGAATCCTGAAAAATATCACGTTATAAAAAAATAATAAGCAGCACAACTGTTTCCAACATCGATAATAAATCAGCATTTTAGAATGATTTGTGAAGGCTCATGTGACACTGAGGACTGGAGGAATGATGCTGAACATTCAGCTCTGATCACAGGAATAAAGTACATTTTGAAGTATATTAAATTAGAAACCATTACTTTAAATTGTAATAATATTACTGTTAATATTACTGCAAAAAAAAACAACTCTATTTTTGATCAAATAAATGCAGGCTTGATGAGCATAAGAGACTTAACAATGGTAATGTTAACATTTAAAAATTAAATCAGTCCATAACAGTTATAAATTCATACTTCTACTGAAAAATGGTGGTATGTGATGCAAAACAGACTCATTTCTTAATGACTTAAATGACAATTTATAAAACGTTTAAATTGTTATTAGAATTTGTTTTTATGGCTTTATTTTATTTTTTTGCGTGATTAATTAGTTGTCAAAAGTGTATGTTCGTGTTGTCCTACAGAAGATGTGAGTGGAGACGAAGCCCTGGCTCTTCAGCTTCAGCAGGAGATGGATCGCGAGGCTCGGGCTGCTGGGAGCGTGGAAGAGGCAGGATTGTTCTTCTGCCAGCTCTGTCAGAAAGATCTGTCCAGCATGAGTCCCCCGCTACGCACTCAGCACATCAACAGGTGCATTGCCACCTCAACAGACACTAGATTATGTAGCATCATTCATATCTGTTGCACAAACAATGAGGTGAGTTTCACGTTTGGCTTCTGCCTCTTTCTGCCTCTGCAGATGTCTGGATGTCAGTGAGAGCAGCGCTCCCTTGGCATCCCATCATTCCCACCCTAGACCACGGGTCCCAGAGTGTCCCATTTGCGGAAAAAGTTTTAAATCGGATAAAAGCCGGTCTGTCCACCTGAAGCGTTGCTCAACTGATATGGGTGTGAAGCCCAATGATCTCCTCGAGGCTCTGAGGAGACAAGCTACTGAGACAGTGAGCCAGCCGTAAGTTAGCTGCTGTCCACTTCCTGACCTTATAACACATTCACCTTTTTTCTTTATTGTGGGATTTTATTTTTAAAATAATACGTTAAAAAAAGTATGTGTGTATATATAATACACACACATCGATCAAGCATAACATTATGGTTAAGTGAATAACACTGATTATCTCTTCATCGCAGCACCTGTTAGTGGGTGGGATATATTAGGGAGCAAGTGAACATTTTGTCCTCAAAGTTGAAAAATGGACAAGCGTAAGGATTTGAGTGAGTCTGACAAGGGCCAAATTGTGATGGCTAGACGACTGGGTCAGAACATCTCCAAAACTGCAGCTCTTGTGGGGTGTTCCCGGTCTGCAGTGGTCAGTGTCTATCAAAAGTGGTCAGCATGGGTACCCTGACTGGTCTGCGGCTATGCAGCCCCATACACAACAAACTGTGATGCACTGTGTATTCTGACACCTTTCTATCAGAACCAGCATTAACTTCTTGAGCAATTTGAGCTACAGTAGCTCATCTGTTTGATCGGACCACACGGGCCAGCCTTCGCTGTCCACGTGCATCAATGAGCCTTGGCCGCCCATGACCCTGTCGCCGGTTCACCACTGTTCCTTCTTTGGAGCACTTTTGATACACACACATATATATGAAGTTAAAAATAATAAATAATAATGTGAAAACATTTTAGTACTTTCAAAAGATTTAAAAATAAAAATGACCGAAACAGTAAACTGCATGAATAAACTTATCTTAAACTTAACTTATTGATCTTTTTCAATACAATAAAAAAAAGTATTTTTTTTATTTTTTTTTTATTTTTTTTAAGTCTGCTTCACACCACAAGAATAAAAATTATTATATATTAAGTATTACATGTTCTGTGTTCTTCAGACAACAAGTAGGTGGTGCAACAAGGAGGGATGGCGTGCCAGTGAAAAAGAAAACCAGGAGGAAAGCCCAGAAGTTGGACGAGGACACCATGATGGCGCTGGCTCTGTCCCGCTCTCTAATTGAGCAGGAAATGGAAAAGAAGCAAGAGATTGTGGAAGAAAGAGAGATACTGGCTCAGCTCTCCAGCCCTCCAGCAACAGTGGCTCCTGTCTTACAGTGGAGACCTGGTGCAGGTAAACTCACTTTTTCAGTTAAACACATGCAGTAAAATTGCAGGTTATTATTACACATATCATATCATTCCTGTTCTCTTTCAGGTAAGGGCCGTGGAAAGAGAAGGAAGGGAGCATCTGTCCACCCACCACTACTCCTCATTCAGGACCCTCAGACAGCACTGAACCGTCTGCAGGAGCGGGTTTCGTCTCTCCTGCTCCGTTCCAGACCTCCCTCTCCGCCAACACCCACCCTATCTCCCTCCGTACTCCCTCTCCATCCTCGCGCCCCCCTCTGGGACAAAAGTGCTCTTCACGGAGGAGGACCAGACTCAGTTTCAGAGTTTTACACATCCGAACTAAGCAACTTCATACAGCCATGGGTTGCACCAGAGGTGAGAGATTTACTTTAGTTCACTTTAGACTTTACTTATTATGAAATGTAGTACAAATCATTAGTTAGGAATTTAGAAACTATTTTATTGTTAGAAATTTCACAAAAACATTTGTCTTACAGGCCCCAACAGTAAGGATTTTTTTTATACTGGTCTGATGTTACATTCCTTGCCAACATTAAAATTTTTCATTCAAATCCCAATGGCTAAAATCACATTCTACATTATTTCTTACTGAATATTTTGTTTGTTAAAGAAGTTGCGGATGCTGTTTCTTAAAGTTTCTTTATATTACTACTTCAGAGGGAAAAAGTCAAGTCTCTTGAAGTAACTCCAGTCAAGAAACCTTCAGCTGCGACCATGAGGGCCGATTTGGTCCAGGAAAAGCCTTCGGATCAGAGCCCAGCACAGCGCAGGACTACCTGTCCTCTCACTCCCTGTTCTTCGGGTACACCAGGCACCCAGGCTCTGCAGGACCTGGTGGAGCTCGCAGAGGAAGGCATGACCCTCACCCAGTATGGATACACAAAGTGCACGACTGCAGGGGACAACTCAGGTAATACTGGTATTGTGTCACAAAAAGACATAATGTTTATTACTCTTGACTCACACTATCTCCTGTTTTTTAGATAAAGACGATGCCACGAATGAACTTCCCTCAAGTGGGTTTGTTCAAGAGACAAATGACAATAAACCCAAAACAGCCTCAGTAAGAATTTCCCTCAATTGTATCTTCCTATTACTGTACTCTATCGTGATTGGTTCTGGAGTACTTTTCTCTGTCTGTTTTTCAGGAGTATGTTTCAAAGCTATCATCAGATCTGAGCAGTATGATCAACAACCCTCAACTCAGTGATGTGCAGTTACAGGTGGACAGTGGGGACGTCTTCTTCGCGCACTCGTTTATGCTGTACACACGGTGCCCCCTGCTGGCCAACATGGTTAGTGCATCTCTACACTCACACCACAAATATTAACCATTAAGACGTGCAGATGAACCAAGCTGTTACCATGTGTTTGTAGGTTCATGACTCAGGTTTTGGTGTTCAGGAGGAGGGTATGCCTGTTGCTCAGAGGGTGTTGTTGGGCGATGTGCTTGGGGAGGCAGTACTGGCCCTCCTGCAGTATCTTTACACAGCCCACTGTCCTCTGACACATGCACTGCTACCACACGTACAGGAGCTTGCTGATAGGTCAGTATGACAACCCGTATATTACAATTATTTCTGTATAAAAAAAGAATCTAGACCACAGTATTTTGTGGATAGTAAATCTGTGCTGTGTTTCAGGTTTGGTTTGGCTGAGCTGCAACAGCAGTGTGAGGAATATTCCGGAAACGCAGAGGAAAACCCAAGAGGAGAATCTAAAATGTTTCCAGCACTTGAGCCTCATCTCAGGGACCAAGAAGACCAGAACTTGGCAGAAAGCAACTTCTTGGAGCTGCTCCAATCAATGTGGCAGCATGGGGACAGCGAAGAGGATGATTTGAAAGAGACTGGTGGAGAGGAAAGAAACCTGGAAGAGGAGCGAGAGAGAGGAGATGGAGAGAACGAGGACCAGGTGGATGAGAAAGAGCTTGACGAGATCTATGAGTTTGCAGCGACGCAAAGGAAGATGGAGACAATGTTGGAGACTGCGACAGAGGAAGAAGAGGGAGATGCAAATGCATCCCTTGAAAATGAAAAGAAGGATGAAGGGATAGAGGAAAATGAGACAGAATGCCTCTTAGAGAAGTCTGCCGGCAGTTGCCATAGTAACAAACAAGGTGTGGATGGGACAGAGGCTGCCATGGTAACAAGTCCAACAAAAACCTTTAAAAAGCCCAGCCCGGCGATTGAGGGAGTTAGCTTGATTCCAGAATTTGATGCCAGCACAAATGAAAACAGAGACCCAGATGCCAGTCTAGACAAGTGTTATGACCGTTTATTCTCTCAGTCTATTGGGGAATACATGGAGCCATCACAGACGCCAGCATCCTGCTCTCAGCAGCAACATTACAAGCCACTACAGCGAAACACACCTGCCCCATTTCGCCCTTCATGTGTCAGTGATGTGATTGACTTGTCTATAAGCCCTCCGCTAAGCTCAGGTGTGTCAGGTGAGACTTCCTTTCCCATGCCTGGTGTGTCTCCTGTTCCACATAAGGCTGACGATACAGCAGGTAAGTCTCTCCTAGGAAAAGACAATTCATGCTGCCTGGGAAAAGAACACTCTCATTCCTCTCCAAATTCTCACAGAAAAGAGGTTGAGCTCATTGTACTCTCAGATGATTCCGGTGAGGAAATGGATGTTGACAATGCAGCTACCACTAAATATGCTTCGTTCCCTCAGTCTCCTTTCAGATCTCCATCAGAACCTCCTCAGATGTCCACAAGCTATGCTTGCAAAGTTAAACTCAGTTTCAAAGAAATCAGGAACACAGAAAACAGTTTCAAAGAATCAGGATCCCAAGGCCCTGCCGGAAAACAGGTAAATGCTTCCAAGCAGGTGACGACTGATACAGAAGCCAAGGCTGACCAATCAGAGCACTGTAGTCCTTGTGATGCAAATGAAGGTGTGTTTGATGGCTCTGCTGAGGTTTCCTGGCTGATTCCAGCCACTCCGGTACCATCCACGCGCTGTAGCTCTGCCCAGACCTGCGTTAGCATGCGCCGAACCCAACTCTTCCCTAAATTTTGCTCTGAATCATCCTCTTCTTCCTCTTCCTCTGTCTCTGTCTCTGACAGTTTGAAACGTGCTAGCTTTGCTTCAAGCAGCAACTGCCTTAAAGAGAAGCCTGTGCCCTTGTCCAAACTGTTCAAATCAGATCAGAGTCTCTCTAAAGAGCATCCTAGCACTGATGCAAATCGCTCTCCAGATTACAAGAGACCACTTCAAATTCTAAGACTGTCTCAGGTCCCTTCTGATGGCTCCCACACTGGCACCATCATAGGACGTCCAACCCAGGGTGTCCCACAGCCCTCAAGTAGCACTCCTCTCCATGCAGACTCTTCTTTACAACGTCACATCCCGTTTGGCTCCCCTATGGTTAGTGACCGTGAGGGGAAAGTTGGCCTAGTGTCTCTACAACTGAGTTCTCCTTCCCCTACTAAAACACCTGAGAAGCAGAGTAGCTCTCTTCAGCATGGATGCTCCAGTCCGTCCCCGAAGTCTCTGAGTTACATACTTCCTGAAAGATCAAGAGAGAGCGAGAACGATGGGATAAAACAATTGGAATTGGGAGAAGAACTTCCAAATCAAAGTGTTGAAGAAGTGGTGGATATTGCAGGAAACTCATTCTGTAACAAGGATGAGTTTGGAAGAAGAGTAAGAGAAGAGCATCCAAATCAAAATGTTGAAGTGGTGGACATTGCAGGAAACTCGTTCTGTGACATGGATGAGCCTCCTATACCTTTTGACGACTCCTGGGGCTTAGATGGAGGGGTTTCAAGCCAGAAGCCCCACTTTAGTCTAAGACTTGACAGCAGTGAAGGTACAGTCAGTCCACCAGGTCTCGAGAGTAAGGGACAAGCGACAAATCTACACGCCACGTCTCCTGGAGCTTGTAACAAATCTCCTGATCCAAGTCCAGGTCCGTTCAATCACAGCCTACCTGACCCTGAAATGTGGGGTGATTGGGAGGAGGAACAGGACGCTCCTCTTCCTCTTTCTCAGAGACTGGCAGCTCCCTCTGCCAAGAGAGTTGCCGAACTAAGGACTCCAGGTAAAACATGTAATCCTCCTTTTTATCATGTTAATTATGTTTCCCTGGAGCTATTATTTTTTGAATTCTGCATCCAGAAAGCCCTGTAAGATTATTTTTTTCAGTCATTTGTAACTTTCTGCACAGTTGCTTGCAGAATGAGGAATAAAGGACTGCTGGTACCCATCACTCCCATGCCAGGCTTCTCCGATATGGAGACGCCTGAGCTGAAAAACAGACTCAATAGGTGAGCATAAAATGAATATTTAGACACGGTCACACTTAAAAATGTATTCATGTCATGAAATCAAATATCAAACCAAGTGGAAAAAATTACACTGCAACTTTAAATTTTCAGAACTTCATAAACTTTTAGAATTGACTTTTAACTAACGGGTCCAAGGATCATTTTCAGTGCAAGTATGAAGCCAGTTTTAATTAATCTGTTCTTCACAGAATACATTTTTTATCCAAGTACTTTGTCTTAATTTTGAATAGTGTTTATTGTTTTACAATGTATAAACAAACTTTCTTACGTGCCATTTCTTAATTTACAGTGTTATGAAACCAGTTTAGACCAAACAACAACAAACAACTTTTTTTTTTTTAAGTATAATATTCAGCATTCAAAAATGAGAATCAAATGCAGATGTTGTGCAACTTTTCCCTCACAAAGCCGAAGCAAAACGCTCAAAAACACAGTTGCATAATGTTGTTTTTGTCTAGGTTTGGTGTGCGTCCGCTGCCCAAGAAACAGATGGTTCTGAAGCTGAAAGAGATCCATCAGTACACCCACCAGCTGCAGAGCTCTGAGTCTGAGGAGGAGACCTCTGGACCCCGACGCCCCCCAAAATCCTCCAACTCCCAGTCTGCGCCGCTCTCCTTTAAGCAACCTACAGCGCCCCCTGCTGTCTCCCCAATGAAACTGCCGCCAAGTGAAGAAGAAGAGGTTTTATCAGCCTCTCAAAACTCTACGTCCTCCACTGCGGAGTCCGAGAGGTACAGCTCCTATACGGCTATATGCCAGGAACGGATTATAAAGCGGTCGTGCCCTGGGCATGGGCCTTGTCTGGGCCCTGCCTCTGGTCTAGCGTGTGTGTTAATCAGGGTTTCCGCAGGTCTTAAAAAAAGTCTCAGTCCACAATTTAAGGCCTTAAAAATGTCTTAAAGTCTTAAATTCAATATCATGGCATTAAATTAGGGCCCCATGATTTCTGCAATGCAGAAAACATGGACAGAACCGCAGCATCCAATCATAAAAGTGGAATAAAAGTAAAAGACAGCATTTGAGAAAATAATATATTGAGATCTGTTGGAAATTGTATTTTCTAACGCTGAGGTGTTGCTAATACAACTGTGCTTCCTAGACATTTACATTTAGAGAACATATTAACAAGTTATGTTCCCTTCAATTTATTCCTTATTTACCTTCATTAAACCTGCAGAAACCCTGGTTAATGCATCCCTGCTGTATACACAAAACTACAAAGAAACATTGTTCAACCCTTTTCTCCTATCCAGGTCGAACCCAGAGCTGTGTGTGTCCGAAGACGAAGACTCGGACAGCGAGGGCATCACAGCGTCTCAGGCTGTTGTGCGCGAGAAGGGCAAACTCCTCGCAGTTCGTCGGTTCATCCTATCCGACCCAAAACTGTACGGACGAGTGCTGCAGTACCAGCCTCTCTCCCTGGCGGAGCTGCGGTCCAGCTTGAAAGCGGCGGGCATCAGGTTAGGTGCTGCTAAGCTACTAGACTTCCTGGACTCCCAGTGCATCACTTTCAGTACGGCCAAACAAGGCCAGAATGCTTCTTCCCGCAGGAAGCGAGGTGGGAAAACGAAAACCAGTGGCCGTGTAGCTGGAAGAGGGAGGAAAAAAGCAGCTAAGCCCAATGCAGGAGTTGCATGAGGGATGAAATAATGTGGTAAAACTACATCATTTCCAGAATAATTTGTTGAATGACGATAATGTTCATCTTTTGAAAACAGTAGCTGATAAGCACATCTAACGCTCTGGGTCTTAAGCCAACCAGTGAAAGACACTGACACAAACACTTTTTTGTATATTTTTTTCATCAGCTTCATATTGATCTTTGGTTTTTTTTGTACAATGTTTGAAATTGAAAAATATTATTTTAAATGAATTTAATTTAACGTCTGGATAATGTAATTAAAATACATTTCTTAATGTGTCTAATGTTTTTTACAGTAATTGGTTCAATTCTACTATGTTGTAATTAAATTTTACCCACAGAACCAAAATGTTCCTCTCAAACAAAAAAAGTCACGAAAACTAAATGTGAGGGTCATATTTTAAAGGAACACGCTGACTTTTTGGGACTTTAGCTTCTTCACCGTATCCCCCAGAGTTAGATAAGTCCATTCTCATCTCCGTGCGTGTCATAACTCTGTCTGACGAACCCACCGCTAGCCTAGCTTAGCACAAAGACTGGAGGTAAATGGCTCCATCTAGCCTACTGCTCAATAAGTGACAAAATAATGCCAACATTTTTCTATTTACCTGTTGTGATGTGTATAGTTACATCGTGTACTAAAACCGACGGAAAATGAAAAGTTGCAATTAGGAGACCGATATGGCTAGAAACTATACTCTCATTCCTGCGTAATATTCAAGGAACTGCTGCCGTACCATGGGTGCAGAGGCGCAATGGTATTACACAGTGGCTAACTTCCGTCAACATAACCAACGTGACAACCTTCTTGCACAGAGAGCGTGCTGAGGACTATTTTCAGGCGCTGCGTAATACCATTGCGCCTCTGCACCCATGGTACGGCAGCAGTTCCTTGAATATTACGCAGGAATGAGAGTATAGTTTCTAGCCATATCGGTCTAGATAATTGCAACTTTTCATTTTCCGTCGGTTTTAGTACACAATGTAACTATACACATCACAACAGGTAAATAGAAAAATGTTGGCATTATTTTGTCACTTATTGAGCAGTAGGCTAGATGGAGCCATTTACCTCCAGTCTTTGTGCTAAGCTAGGCTAGCGGTGGGTTCGTCAGACAGAGTTATGACACGCACGGAGATGAGAATGGACTTATCTAACTCTGGGGGATACGGTGAAGAAGCTAAAGTCCCAAAAATTCAGCGTGTTCCTTTAACAAATTTTGCATTGTGACAATATTTTCATGACAAACAAGCACATTTAACTGCACTCATAATTGGCATAATTTTTTTCCCCCACTTATACAAATTTTTTTTTTTTAATCTAAATTATATAAAAAAGAAATGACCCATACATTTCTTTGCCAAATTCATCCCATGGTTTCAGATTGTAACCAACAGTGAACAAAGACACATCACAGAACCAAGACGTCTTGAAAATGTTTTACTTTTTTTTGTTAGTTTTATAATATCACTTTTTTTGCAAAGATCTGCAGAGAAAAACAGACATCTCACATTCTAACAAAGAAAGAGAAGCAGACGAAAAATCTCTGATCATCTTCCGTGTGCGCGAGAGAGAAATCTGGGTCCGGCTGCGTAAACAGTTCCACAGGAAGGGCTGAATTCATACAGCGTGTGAATCTCTCACATGATCACCGGAGCTCATCCTGCACTGCCTCAGTCAGGACCACTCTGCCATATCTCCTCGTGCCCCATCATGCACCGGTCATGACAGGTTGACAATGTTGGCCAGGAAACGCTGGGCCCACCACTCCTCAAGGTCAATAGGCACAAAATCTGTCAAAAGAGAGTTTAGGTAAGTTCTTTGAGATTGCACCATTTATTAAGCAATACCACAAAAAATACACACTTTTTCTTTCATAGTGTGGAAACAACATGAACATTCTTCTAAATATATCCTTTTTTACTTGGAATAATGTGAATATGTAAATCCTAGTAACAGTGAAGGCCTTCACAAGGGCAGAATAGAACAAGTCAGCAAAGAAGACACTATTTAAAGAAAGTCATAGACTGACTCTTCATGCCGGGATTGGGGCTTCTCTCCGCGTACTGCACTGGGCCTTTCCCATTCTCCGGCTGGGATCCCTCTCCGAGCTTCTGCTCCACCTCCTGCCAAGCTACAATCAAAAAAATATTGTATCAGCAAATAAGTAAACAGAATAAATGCCATAAATTATGCACATACATACAAAAATCAGGCATAACATTATGACCACTGACAGGTGAAGTGAATAACACTGATTATCTCTTCATCACGGCTCCTGTTAGTGGGTGGGATATATTAGGCAGCAAGTGAACATTTTGTCCTCAGAGTTGATGTGAAGCAGGAAAAATGGACAAGCGTAAGGATTTGAGCGAGTTTGACAAGGGCCAAATTGTGATGGCTAGACGACTGGGTCAGAGCATCTCCAAAACTGCAGCTCTTGTGGGGTGTTCCCGGTCTGCAGTGGTCAGTGTCTATCAAAAGTGCTCCAAGGAAGGAACAGTGGTGAACCGGCGACAGGGTCGTGGGCGGCCAAGGCTCATTGATGCACGTGGGGAGTGAAGGCTGGCCCGTGTGGTCCGATCAAACAGACGAGCTACTGTAGCTCAAATTGCTCAAGAAGTTAATGCTGGTTCTGATAGAAAGGTGTCAGAATACACAGTTCATCACAGTTTGTTGTGTATGGGGCTGCATAGCCGCAGACCAGTCAGGGTGCCCATGCTGACCTCTGTCCACCGCCGAAAGCACTAACAGTGGGCACGTGAGCATCAGAACTGGACCACGGAGCAATGGAAGAAGGTGGCCTGGTCTGATGAATCACATCATTGGTGTGCACAGCCAACAAGTTTATTACAATATTAGTGTTTATGACAATATTAGGTCATAATGTTATGCCTACATATTATTTATATATATATATATATATAAAAAATATGATATAAAACTTACTGCAAACCATACTGATGTCTAATTTAACAGTCAGTTTATTCTTTAATAAACTATTGAAACAGATTCACAAAATAAACTGAATGATTCATTTGTCAATCAGTCTGAATCTGAATGGCTTTTAAAATTCAGTAAGCAGAAAGTACAGGGACACTGTAAATAGCATATTTACAAACATGTTTCATAGTGGTTCTGAAAACAGTGCCATGTGTTCCACCAAAAGAGCAATTTACAGCTAGAAAAACATGTTCTTCTCGTTGGGAACTAGTAGAAAACTAGGTGGACATGTTTTACCAATTCTGATCACTTCCTTTACACTCCCTAAAACGGTTGTGAGATTTCACCGGATTATACAACTCTTCTCTATTGACTGTAAAGCAGTTTTAGAAAGTATTTAGCCCTAGTTGACTAGCTGGTCACTGTACAAAAGAGCATAAACCTGCCCTTGAGGGGGCCGTTGCATCAGCCGTGGAGGTGGAGTCTGGCCTGCAGACAAAAACCCTCCTCCTGAAGATAACAACTGCCCTTCTTCACACAAACTCTGCTCAACTAACCTCTCAAAGTGCAATCCTCGTGGTTCAGAATTGTTGCAATAGCTCAAACATCTAATATGCACCATTACAGCCACAAATGTGTCCAGTTGGTCTCTCTTCAAAGTTCATTAAGGTCTTACTAGGCAAACACAACCCAACCTTGGCCCTCCTCAAGGTCTTAAACATCAAGGTTACCAAAATACTGGTGTTCTGGAAAACTAACTCACCCTCATAAACAAATCGAACATTCTCCTCGTGTGCCGGGGTGAATCCTTCAGTAGTGTTGGCGGCTTTTGGAGAGGTGGATCTATGGTACCGCTTTCCGTTCAGCCGGTGAAATACAATCTTCGGTGCTGGTGAACTACGCAAACAGGGAAATCGCATTGATTTAATAAGGGTTTTCAATAATCCTTGAATTTTTACATTTGGACACCATTCATAATAGTTTTTACATTTGATTAATTTCTCATTGCTTTCATTTAAATATAAGAATGTGTTATTAATTCAAAAAGCCAGCCCAATGGTTTTCATTATGTGGAAAAGAGTATGGGTAGTTGACATTATTTAGTAAAACACCACTTTTGGAAAAAAAAAAAAAAAAAAAACTGCATATTGTTATGTAGTCTAAGTCTGATGTTTGAGAAAATATAAGGGGTCACTAACTTTGTCAGTTTTTACTGAAATGTGTCCTATGGTGTGCCAGAACGAATTATGAATATAGGGGTGTCGCGCCAAAGGACAACAGAAATTAACTCTTTTATAGTGGAACCATTTGAACAATTCTGAGACAAAATCTTACCATGTGCATGCCATGGGCTTCACATTAACATGACCTTGAATGGGGTCCTTCAACTAATTAAACTTGTCAGTGGAATTTGCCCGATTTAAACTCAGGGGTTTTCAGTGACAATTTATTAACTACGCTTTTAGAAATACATGGATGACTGTCATTTACTAAAATACACACTTGTAAAATTACTCCTGAGGTATTTGTTAACGTTTGTGCTTTTCTTTTTAATTTATAAACGTTGTAATTTACCGAACCATGCTTGAGACAGTCTCCCCATAGGACAATTCTGAACATTTCAAAAATTCATTAAATTTATATAAACAGCTCCATGTAAGACAAAGACATGTTTAACCATTTACTGCATTTTAAATGACGACAGTACTAATTATAATCTTTTTTTTTTATTTTTTTATTTTTCATCTCGTTTAACAGTGAAAATACCAACAACCCGTGTGCATTCTTCAACATACTCAAACACGTTTGTAACGACTTGAGGGGGAGAAAACGCAAACGAATTTTAGGGGTGAACTGTTCCTTTAAGGCCAAACACTTCCTTACACAATGTCGTTTCTATAGTGACGGCTACGCGTTATGAAACCCGGCTCCAGTGGATTATATCAACATATAACCTCGACATAACAGACACCAACGCGAATGTGTGTCGTAAAACATGGCTCTTTAGCCTCAGAAAGCGGCAGCACGCGGAGCTGCACAACGTCCTTGTGGGAATAAAAGGGGGGGTGTGACAAGCATGTGTTCGCACTATAATAACTCCATGAGGTTAGTTATTAAACCTACAAAGACGACGACGCGGCGGAATCTTCCAACAGACACGCCGTCACTCCGCGCGCACGCGCTACATTCGCAAGGTCACACGGCGCGAGAAGAAAACAAGCGACTTTGGCAAAGGCATAAAAAAAGGACGTCCTGAATTATAAACGAGGCCAGCGTGTACTTTTAAGTGTGCTGAACTTATGAACAATGTCAAGTTTCCCCTCCACTCGCGTGAAGAGCATCGCGAGCTCAGGCGTATGAATGTCGTTACTCACTCCGATGCGAGCCAGTGGCTTTGCTTCTGTTTCAGGTCGTTCGCTTTGCTCTCAATCTGTTGCGTGGGGCCTGCAAGAAATAATATCGGTTAATACGACTCTAAAAGATTAAAGGGTCATTCGTGGGTTATTCTCACTATATACCGATCAGTGGCGGCGCCTGCGCTTATATCATATAGACTGTGCATGCCGTTCAAAACCGTACCTGTCCTCCGTTGTGTAACAAGTTTGCTGGGACCTCTGGTTATTGTGTACATCATGTGAGAGACGGTTTCTGAAGAACCCCTGCGGCACGATGGATCCACGCGAGGTCTACGGATCGGTCAGTGCGAATGTCACGATTATATGCACGCCAGAAAACGTCACGCGATCCCCCTTCAGGACGGAGCTCTCCTGGCGCAGCCACCTTGGAAATAAGCGGCGTCGATCCTGCTCGCAAATCTGCCGTTCAGCCGCCCGCAGCCAACATATGCGACTGGACTTAAGCGCCGTGTATTTACTCGCAGGCGTAAGGTCAATCAAGGTTAAGAGCGTTTACCGTAATTACGCGTCGGGTTAACTGGCGGAGTGCGGTGTGTGCCTGCGGGGAAACTTTCTGAGGTCTGGACCGGTTCAGTCTGGACCCTACTGTAAAATTCGGACGTTCAGATCGCTAACCTTCCTTCGTGACGTCACGGCACGCCCCCGCGACGCACAACCGGGGTCACCTTTCACCTACTCACCTTGTGTACACCGTCAAACGGGCTCTGTGTGCAGCCCAAACACGGGTTTCATCATGCCGACAAACTGATAAACGCGTATAAAAAAAACCCGACTAACTTCAGGCTGCGCACATGTGCGCTGCAATGAGGTGCTACACACACCACGTGGGTAACATGCAAGCAACCGAAATCTGAACATTCGATTCTTCATGCCTTCGAACATCGATTAAACGGTACATAATGACGCGCGTAATATTAAAGAGAGCGGTTTGCACAAATGTGCGCAGCTGTGACGCGCTTCACGCACCATGATTTTACTTGATACACATTAACAGTCCTTGCGTTAACTAAACCATAATCTCACTAATCTGCGCTGCAGGTACTAAAGTTACACCTTTCACTCATTAAACACTTTTATATAAGCCATATGTGACCCTGGAGCACAAAACCAGTCGTAAGTCTCACGGGTATATTTGTTGCAATAGCAACAATACATTGTATGGCTCAAAATTATCGATTTTTCTTTTATGCCAAAAATCATTGGGATATTAAAGATCCTGTTCCATTAAGATATTTAGTAAGTTTTCTACCGTAATATATAAAAAATGTATTATTAGTAGTAATATGCATCGCTAAGGACTTAATTTGGACAACTTTAATGGCGATTTTCCTCAGATTTTCAAATAGTTATATCTCAGCCAAATATTGTCCTATCCTAACAAACCATACACCAACGGGAAGCTTATTTAGTCACATGATGTATAAATCTCAATAAAAATAAAATACCCTTATGACTTGTGGTCCAGTCACATATAAAGAAGATGCAATTCAACGGTTCTTGAAAAGCAACGTCTGGGACAAAATGCCTGTTTAATTACCAATTTATTCATTTTATTGTATTATACACCAGAGAAAACTGAGAAACTGCCACTTTCAAATAATCCTGAATTAGTAGTTATGTGTCCAACATTAGGTTAGCATTTGGTAGCTGCCAGAAAACTGCCCTCACATCAAGACCATTGTTATTGCTTATATAATAAATGTATTGACCCCCCCATAAGAAAGATTATAACTATAGACGTTATTTTAAATGTATCCTGCTCATTAGCTATTAATACCAGACTCCTGAAACAACCCAAATATACACAACTAATGTCGCACATTAGACTGAATTAGTGATTAGTGTCAATGCTGTTTCCACACAAATAAAGTTGCCATAAAAGAAAAGCAGGCTTACTAAATTAATCTCCTTCACTTTACTCAAAAAAAGTCTCCTTCAGTGAATAATGGCATTAAAATGGGAATTGTATCAAATTAATGATGCAATAATAACTATACATGTCATAATTTGTCTCACCTGAGTGGGTGTACAGTACAATCGAACACAGATATTTACATCTCCCATATTGTAAATTTCACACAATGAAAGCACTTTGTTACCCTGTAAATTTAAGTCTCTATAGCATGCTGTCAAAATCAAAATGATTCAATACAGATACATATTGTTATGTTTTGAGTTAAGGACAACAGAGATGAGTTGCTTGAATTATAAAAGGTCTAGTCTAATGATTGTACAAGTGGCGCTTCAGTAGTGCGGTTCACAGTCTTCTACGAGACTGTCGGTGATGTAGGTGATCTTCAGTAGTTGCTGGCAGTACTGCTTCTCTACAGCCGTGTTCACCGTCCAGCTCACCACCTCCACACCTCGGGCTGCCCAGTACTGCACATAGTCCCTGATGAAAGAACACGGTGAGCATCTCAAAGCGCAATACACACTCCCACACTGTAGATGGCGCTGACGTTTAGATGCACTTTGAATGTTCCTTCAGATTTATGCTGTTTGAAATCGCCCCTTATACCCTCATTCACTATTCCCTACATTAGTGAGTCAATTCGGACACTGAGTGCACACTTTTGCATATTTTCTGCTTTCTGCAGTTTAATAATTGGCAGCTCCAGTAGTATTGACAATATTTATCTTGAACTCTGCCATGGAAACTAGCATGTATAAATTGTAACTAAATTTAATAATGAATTAAAAAGGAATTTATACCTGTATGATATTGGGCTGGACCAGCGCGTTTTGGAAAATGGATGGATTATTAATGCAGCTGCGGCGCCATCTTCTGGCGAGATGCAGGAATTCACTCGGCACGCTACTCTCACAGTGTATTATGGGTATTCTCTAGCCGCTGAGCGTATATCACTTGAGCATAAAGGCTGATTTACACTTCTGCGCTGGACCTGCGCCGTAGCCTCTACGCCGTTGGCTACGCGCCAATTTTAATTTATACTTCTGCGTCCTTGTCCGCAGCGACGCGCAGTTACACATGCAGAGGGAGCATGTGTAACCCTGATGGAGGGGTTCTGGCAGACCAATCACAACGCTTGCGGGCCGCGTCGAATCGACGTGCTGTTACATTTTTGGAGAGGTGCACGTCAGGATACGTCATAGTCTACGTGTGCAACACACAGCCTACGACGTAGCTACGGAGTACACTCAACGCAGAAGTATAAATTGGGCTTTACACGCTCGTTATTGCGGTGCATTGTGGGATTGAATGAGTGTACTTAATAATGTCCACTATGGTTTCGGACACCACTACAAATGGCCATCCCCTGAAAAAGTGCCCTATTTAAAGGTTATAGGGGGCAACTTCGGACACAGTCTTGCTGTTTTTTGGTTAAATACCTGAAATAAGGGTTGCGGTGAACACAAGCTTAGGATATTTTCACATTTACTTTACAACATAAATCTATCAGTAATACACACTTTTTTTAGCTTTTACATTGAACAGGTAACCTCATCTGCTCACTAGTCACTTTCACAGTCTCATTGTGTTTATAATTACGCTCTTGCAAACTATTCTAACTCAAATTTTACAACTTGTAGACAGCCCTGGGCGATTTCCCTGGTTTCCCCTACAGAATTAAGGCAGCTCGGGCTCAAGGAGAGGTTACGAACAAATGCAGAGTTTATTTGAGTCTGGAGACGGGAGCGCCGCGGATGATTTCATATACCAGCTGACATCAGCATTAAAGACTTTTAAAATCATTTTAGCTCACTTTCAGGCAGCAACGAGTGTTTGAAATGACTTCTGTTTGTGATCCGATGTGGATTCTGATCACCGTATAAGGCAGAAATATTTACATGCGATGCATAAGACTATGCGCTCTAACCATTACTATAGTAAACATGGTAAATACGACCGCTTGAAGAAATCAGACTAAGCATAGGCTATCACAATCGTGTGTTTATTACATCTGTCAGTGCGTCTCGTCTCTTTATACCGGACGTAGGTATAAGGTCGTAGTTTTGGTGGAACATTAGTAGAAATGATCATTCTTTCTGAATGTGATGTAAACTGTAACCACAAATAAACAGAAACAGACGTGACTGAAGTATGTGTGTCCTCTCTCTTGTGTGAAATAACAGTAACTTTATTTGTGTGTGACTAGTGTGCAGTCTTCTTGACAGAAATTAATTCATTATGATTAATGTATCACTCATTATTGTAAAACTGTGGTAAATCATCGATGCCTGTGTTTTAAATCTTTAGGTAAACAACAAAAATGCCAACAAACGGCCGCTTATGTTGGTTTTGTAATCTCGCTAGTTTCCAGTTTTCTGATAAAACTCCATTTGTTGGTGAAATGATGGTTTGTGTGAAGTTCCAGAGAGGAGGGTTACGGGAGGGTTTTAGTGAAGCGCTGCGGAGCTTCTGGCCCGTCGATGGAAACGTAGTGTGGTTTTGGGCTCGGTGCTACAGGTCTGAGGCTCTTAGCCCGGCCCGGCCCGTTAAAAGCCCTGGCTCGCACTGGCCCGACAGTGAAAAAGTGGCTAATGATCTAAGCTTTTATTGGTCAAAAATGGCCATTCATTGAAAATCATTGGGGGAGATTGAAAATAAGAGAAACATTTAGGTGTTCAGGAGCACATATGTACATGTGTGTTTGCAAAAAGGCCTGTGCACACTCGCTCTACTGCACACACACGTTCATGTACACAAACTATTTTGAGTATTACAGGCTTTCTTTTTCACAGAGATTAACTTTATCCTCAGATCAATGAGGCTATGATCAATCAGTTTCAAAATATAAATACAAATCCTGCCCTAATTGAAAGAGAACAAGTTGACAAAAAGATTGAATCCAGCACGTCTCCTGCCCCACACGAGGAGCAAACACACTGGATCACTGCTACTCTCCGTTTAAGAACGCCTATAAAGCGCGGTCACTTCCAGCGTTTGGCAAATCGGATCATGCCGCCATTTTCCTCACCCGAATACAAACAAAAGCTCCTCCAGGAACCCCCGGTGAGGCGGGAAGTTAAGCGTTGGTCACCCCACTCAGAGACCGCGCTACAGGCAGCTCTGGGCGATGTGGATTGGGACATGTTCCGGGCGAGTTCAGCTGACGTAAGCGAGTTCACAGAAGTGGCGCTTTGCTTCATCAACACGCTTACAGAGCAAGCCACGCAAACAATAACAATAACGTCCTTCTCAAATCAGAAACCGTGGGTGGACAATTCAATCCAGCAGCGGCAGTGAACATACGCACTGCTGCTTACAACGCCGGTCTCCATTCAGGGAATATGAATGAATACAGATCGTCCTGTTATGCTCTCAGACGAGCAGTTAAAGCCGCAAAACTCCGTTATAAAGACCGAGTGGAGTCTCATTTCCAACTCAACGACTCGCGGCGCATGTGGCAGGGTCTGAGGTCCATCTGCTCCTTTGGATCTAAATCCTCTGCAGAGGCAAGCGTTGATCCGTTGCTCGTGAGCGAGTTAAACTCTTTCTATGCTCGCTTTGACTGTAACGCGGCGACAGCGACTCCGCCAAGTGGCGCGTCAGAGGAATTACTCAGAGCAGCAACAATCACGTGATCTCTGTCTCAGAGGATGAAGTTCGGAGAGCACTCAAGCGTGTGGACGTCAGGAAAGCTGCTGGGCCGGATGGTATTTCAGGTCGTGTTCTGCGGTCCTGTGCTGATCAGCTCACCGGGTTGTTTACATCTATCTTTAATGAGTCCTCGCTACATCTGTGGTCCCCACCTCCTTCAAAAATCCACCATCATCCCTGTCCCTAAGAACAGTAAACCCTCTTGCCTAAATGACTATCGTCCAGTGGCTCTCACGTCTATAGTCATGAAGGTCTTTGAGAGACTCATTAAAAACACCATTTGCGCCTTCATTCCTGACACTTTGGACCCTCTTCAGTTTGCCTATCGTCCCAATAGATCGACTGAAGATGCCATCTCTCATGTCCTCCACTCCTCCCTCACTCACATCGACAGCAAAAGTGGGAACTACGTAAGGCTGCTATTTATTGACTATAGCTCAGCCTTTAACACCATAGTTCCCATCAAGCTAACCTCCAAACTCCTGGATCTCGGCCTGAATCCTTCTCTCTGCCACTGGATTGAGGACTTCCTCACTGGCAGGCCTCAGGTGGTGAGAATAGGCCAGTCCACCTCCACCTCCATCACCCTGAGTGTGGGAGCTCCACAGGGCTGTGTCCTGAGCCCCTGCTCTACTCTCTACACGCATGACTGTTTGTCCACACACAGCTCCACCTCTATCATCAAATTTGCTGATGATACTGTTGTCCTGGGCCTCATTTCCAACAACAATGAGACGGCATACTTGGGACGAGGTGGAGCATCTAACATCATGGTGCCAGGACAACTGTCTCTCTCTGAATGTTGGCAAGACCAAAGAAATGATTGTGGACTTCAGGAAGAGACAGCAACGGACATACTCCCCCTCATGATCAGCGGGTCACCAGTAGAGAGAGTGAGCAGCTTCAAGTACCTGGGAGTAAACATCTCCGAGGACCTGACCTGGACTGCTCACATTCAGACACAGGTGAAAAAGCCAGGCAAAGACTGTACCACCTGCGCCAGCTGAGGAAATTCAGGCTTTCACCAGCTATCCTGAAAACTTTCTATTTAGGGGCGATAGAAAGTGTTTTAACTCAGTGCATCACAGCGTGGTATGGGAACAGCACCAGTCATGACCGCAAAGCCCTGCAAAGAGTCGTGCGCTTATCCGAGCGTATCTCAGGGTCAGCTCTCCGTCTCTGCAGGACGTCTACACCAAACGCTGCAAAGGTAGAGCTACTAAGATCATCAAGGACTCTAATCACCCTGCAAACCCTCATTTCACGCTGCTACCATCTGGTAAGCGCTTCCGAAGCCTGATGGCCAAAACTGAGAGACTCAGGAGGAGCTTCTTCCCCCAGGCCATCAGACTCCTGAACTTAACGTCACGTGACTTCACTTCAGGATAAACATCGATACACTGTCATTGCACTGCACTTTCTGTTCTCGTTGTTACTGTGTAACAACCTGTCATAAACCTGTTTGCACATTATACTCTTTATACATTTGTTAACCACATATTTATAAGTCTACAGTTTACTCACTGCAAAGTCTACTTCAATTATTTTATTCCACTTTATCCTATTTGTTACCTTTTTTTCTCTTGACTTGATTATTTATAATTCTACAGATATAGACATATATATATATATATATATATATATATATATATATATATATAGATAGTACTTTTTTATCCTATTTCTATTATAATTTCTTCCTTGTGTTTTTAACTGTGAATTTGCACTGTCCATGGAGCGGACCTGTTTACATTTCACTGCTGGTTGTATATTCTGTATATAACTGTGTATGTGACAAATAAAACTCTTGAATCTCTTGAATCTTGAATCCAATATTTGGTGATAATATAGCATAACGAGACGAGAGATTGGCGATTTTTAAAGGGCTGGTCACATCAAAGGTGTTTTTCAACACAGAATGATTTTACCAAGAAAATTGATTTTCTTTTCAAAACACAAATGTATAATGAAAGTTAATAGTGAAGCAGTCCGTATGTCTCCCTAACCATAAGTACTAAAAACCACTGAAGGTCCCAGCAGTAGCATTTAAGAGACGACTAAAAGAATAGAAGTGTTACAGTTGTGCAGCAGTGGTCAGTGCTTTAGTCTGTATTGAACCACACAGTGGTCAGTGGTTACATACAGTGTTTGCTTTAGTGACTGGTGTGCGCAATTTAATTTAAGACCTGTGGTAGGTGTGTTAAAGATCTTATGGTAATGTAATGCACATAATGATATGGCTTCACAACAGTAGTGTAAAAATGGCAATGAAATGACCAGTTTAAGGAAGTGAGATAATGACTCACGGCGAGATGAAGTTCTTCTGCACCAGGAAGGCAGAGACTCCGCACAGGTTCCACAGCAGGTGATGATGAGCCCAGTCGAGGAGCACGTCCAACACCTGCATCCAGTGTTGTTTCCACGCGGATGAGAACCGTGGCGTCCCGTCGCCCAAGCGACTCAGACTCCACGGCCGATGGGTCAATGCAGTCACCACATTAGGATCCGCCTGCCGCATCTGGAAAAGAGGTGATCTCAGTCTAAAAATGTTCCAAGAGGAAATTCAAGTCCCATTAGATGCAAATAAACTGAATTATGTTACCCTATAGATGACTTTGGGCTCAAATGAGCAGACGATACTTGTGTTGTAGAGCACTGGATACTTCCGAAATAATTCTTTCAGTGCTGCAGCTGCCTATGGACAACAAATAGCATACATGAAAGCATGCAGGAATCATTAGATCAAATATAGCCGCAAGCAGCAATTATCAGGGCCAAGCACAAACACGACGATAAGATATGCAAACATGACTGGGAGTGTCAGACCAATAGCAACAATGAGCAATTAAAAGACATTTTAAGATGATTTTAGCCCAAATGGCTGAAAAATCATATATACAATCACTAATAATATGATTTAATGGTTTATCACTTTCGACCAATAGGTGGCGCAGTTACAAAATTGATGTGGTGTGGTCAGAGTGAAGTGACAATGATACATGCAAAGTTTGGTGTCATTATGCAAAAGCATCGAGTCATTTTGGCATCATGCCTCAACTTTGTTGCTGAGGTATATAGATATGGATTTAGCGTCAATAGACAAAACTTTTTGTCGGAACAGTCTGAAGATGATACTATTCGATTTTGGAGAAAATTGGACAAATGGTCTAGGAGGAGTTCGAAAAAGTAGGTTTTGAAATAAAAATCTAAAATGGCGGATAGGAAGTTTGCCCAAATATGGCAAAATTGGTATCTATATTCTCGGCATGACCCAGGGAATATATTAAGACATTTAATTATAATAGGCAAATTTTATCAAAAGTTATTAGCATTTTTGGAAATTTAGTTATAACTTAAGGCATGGCGCCGAAGACACATACAAATAGTTTCGTAAAGATACGCCAATGCATTCATAAAATATTGCATTTTTTGACAAAATGGCTGATGCCCAAAATGGCCAATATGGAAATATTCGTATCGTTCGACTTGGCATGCTGCACCGAATCTAAAGATTTTTGGCCAAAGCAAAAATTTAATTTTTTTATATCTCCTGATCACTAGGTGGCACTGTCTGATGCAGGTAGCCTCATAACACACACCAAGTTTGGTCAGAATACGAAGCATTGCGGAGATATAGCTTCAAGTTAATTTTGGTGGGCACTTGCTGACAAATCATCTTGAATTCCTTAACATTTTGTTGGCATGGTCCGAAGATGACCTGCTTCAATTTTCGTGAAAATCGGAGCAATGGCCTAGGAGGAGTTCGAAAAAGTAACATTTTCATGATGGAAAATGACGACATAGCATTCAAATTGTCTTGAGCCAAGGAATCAGAGGAAAAAAATTGTTTCTAGCCCTTATGGTTCAAAAGTTATTAGCACAAACGTAAGTCAAATATTGGACAGTTGGTGGCGCTAGAGGGATTGTGTTAGAGACTCCAAATTTACTATGATGACAGCTCAGACTGTTCTCTATCTGTGTGGCAAATTTCACAACTTTCCAGCAAGCGGTTCTATGGGCTGCCATAGATAGACTTCCAGAGGGGAAGAAGAAATGGAAAAGAAGAACAATAAGAACGCCAACGTTTACAATAGGTGCCTTCGCACTTTTCGGTGCTTGACCTCTAATAAGCAAATGCTAAGTAAGAGCTCTGGGAATCAAGACAGAAATGGTCACACCAATAATGGACTCACGCAGAGCAATGCAAGTTGCGACAGTACCTCATCTGGATGACCTTTGACATCAAAGTAGATGGTCAACTGCCGCTTGATGCATTCCTCTACAGCCTCCTGCAGCGTTGGAACTTTCTCACCTCGGAAACGGTCACTGATCGGCAACCAACAAAAACAGACCACCTGCTGTCTTCAACTTGCTCATTCATACTCTATGTTTGAAAGAAGGCTGTCGTTCTTCCCATCTAACCTGAATCTGTGTTTGGCGGCTGCATCTAGTTTGCGCACTTCAGAGAAGAGCAGCTTGCCCAGTGGTCCCGATCCGTTTGTGGTTCTGTCCACGGTGTCGTCGTGCATCAGTATGGGAACCCCATCTGCCGTGAACTCCAGGTCCAGCTCTACACCCGTGGCCCCGTTCTCACTTGCCTTTCAGTTAGAAATTAGAGTCATTGAAAGAGGAAGAAACCAGTGCTTAGATCTGTAGATTAAGGGAAAACCACAGTTAAAGCAATACTTTCACAATGTGTAATACAAGAAATGTGCTTCTGAGGTTGAGCATGTGGTATTGGTATTAAATGTCATGAAAGCAGAGATTTGTATAAGTCAAAGTACATTCAAGGAATATTCAATAAATACTAACAATTGATTAACCCCGCCCCCTTATCCATTCATTTGGCAGATTGCTCTGCTCCTCTACTGTAACTGTTAATAATTAGTGTTTATCTAAATCTATATTATTCGCATCGGTTCATCACAAGTCGGACATTTTCAGTTTTCTGTCAATGAACCGCTTAAAGGGACAGTTCACCCAAAAATGAAAAATATCCCATGATTCTCACCCTCAAACCATCCTAGGTGTATATGACTTTCTTCTTTCAGACAAATGCAATCGGGGATATATTAAAAAATGTCCTGGCTCTTCCAAGCTTTATAATGGCAGGCAATGGGGGACGAGATTTTGAAGCCCAAAAAAGTGCATCCATCCATTATAAAAGTAATCCATACAACTCCAGGGGGTTAATAAAGGCCTTCTGAAGTGAAGCAATGCATTTGTGTAAGAAAAATATCCATATTAAAACTTTATAAACTATAATAACTAGCTGACGGCCTACGCAAGTCGACTTACGGCAAAAGAGTAACCCCTGAAGCGATCGTAAGCTTTGACGCCTCTCGCGGTTCAAACAAATAGGGCTGGGTAACAAACTCAAGCCCCTATTCTCTCATATTGAAATCCTCTGGCATTGCTCTTTACAAATTCTTGTTTTAGACTTCTAACTCGTGTCCGGTGTTTTGCTCTATCCTCTGCACTTCAGGTCACGGGTTACTCTTTCGCCGTAAATCGACTTTCCTACAGCCGTCCGTCGGAAGCTAGTTACTTTATAAAATTTTAAATATGTTTTTTTTTTTTTTTCACACAAACACATCGCTTCACTTCAGAAGGCCTTTATTAACCCCCCGGAGCCGTGTGGATTACTTTTATAATGGATGGATGCTTCAAAATCTCCCATTCACTGCCATTATAAAGATATCTTGGAAGAGTCAGCACATTTTTTTAATATATCTCTGATTGTATTCGTCTGAAAGAAGAATGTCACATACAGCTAGGATGACTTGAGGATGAGTAAAATCATGGGATAATTTTCATTTTTGCGTGAACTATCCCTTTAAATTGATTCATTAAAATCATTTACTTGAATCGATTCTTTAAAAGATCCGACTCAAAAAAAAAGATTCGTTCTGGTTATCATTGCTGTGACGTGTTTTCTTACCTGTAAAATATCATTATGTATGGCCTTTAAAATAAGCATACAGTGGCTTAAACTATAAGCATTAAATTAAGTCTATAAGCATACAGTGGCTTAACAAACTATAAGCATTAAACAGAAATCAATCAGCATGTGCTCACCGTCCGTATAGAAGCTATAGTGTTCTCGGGAGCGTCGTGTCCACCGCCGCGGTGCGCCACTGTTGACACGCCGCTCGGCGACGCTCTAGACACGGGCCGCAGCACCTGTCTGGCCCGGCTGGAGGGCACCTGCGGGAACCGAAACATCACCAGAAAGAGGTAGAGAGAAGCCGTGAGCACCGTGGGCCAGACGGCGCTTCTGGTCCCCAGCAGAACCACGACGAAGACGGTAGAGAACAATGTGAGCCCATCTCCCAACTGAAGCATGATGAGAAAACCAACCTAACGTTACAAAACAAGCGCTATTTCTCCAACTAAATCAATCGGTCGTCAATGAACGCAGGACTCTTGCTCGATCGATACGCGTCGTGGCTTTCAGATGAAATCCGCATCGCAAGGGCCATCGAAATGTTGACACAGGAGTGTTGAGTTTTGAATCATGCATTAATCAACCGTCATGAAAATGTATTTGCTGACATCACTAATACATTGCGATACTGCAGCTCGCGTGACCCGAATGACCTCCTGACATCATCGCAATAAAGAGCACCAGCTGATATTAAAGACATCCCAAATAAATGCATTTACACTGCGTGTCGATAACATGTTTTACGTACAAAGAGCGCAAGATATCTAATATAATAACTATCTGTGCGATGCTGTGGTAGACCCTTCCTGCAATAGAAAAATGATAACTTGACTAAGACATAAAAGTCCCTTTGAGTAAATGATTTTTGGTCGAGTATTTCGTAAATTTTGCAAAAAATATATATAAATAAATAAATAAAGTGACAACATCAAGACAACAGTTTTTTTTGTTACATTTGAAACAATGTATACAATTATACAAGTATACAATTATTATACAGTATACAATTATTTAAAAACGTAGGGACTTTTATTTTGAAGTGCGTGTGTCCACAGCAGCACTGGGTGAACGGAACTTATGTGGAGATGGTGAGTGCGTTCAAAACTGCACAAACTCTTGATGGTATACATTTTGTTATATTATTTTCACCATTTGTTTGGTGTATTTGTCATTATTGCCTAGAATACGGTAGCAAATGTCCTCCATCTGAGTTCACACAAAGATTGCCCTTGACATACTTTTATTAACAGGAACCTCTTGACTAAAACATAGACGTCTCTGTACGTAAATGATTTTGGTTGATATGAGGAAAAAACGCGTTATTTTGTATTTTACATTTGCACAAAATTGTTACTTTTAGTCACTGTTCTCTATAGATCAGTGCTTTTAATGCATTTATTGTGGCCGTTTTTGGTGTATGTCCTTTGTCATTGTATATTAGCATTAGGAATGTCTTTGTCTTTAATTTTATCAACAGAATAAACGTGGTAAAAATATATATATTTTAAGCAAGTAAGCTATATTACCAAAGTCAACAAGTTAATTGTATCCGTTGTACTAATTAGAACTGTTGTTGCCATGGTTACTGTCTCCTCAGATGATGTCAGCACGCTTAATCCGCATTTCCCGCCTAATTCCTCGCCTTCCTCTATATGGGTGTCGGTGTCATCATACAGGACTGGTTTCACAGGCTCATGTGCACTACGGTGGAGACCGGGCACGTCTACGGATGCCCATTGCATTCTCACACACCCTGCAGATTCAACCCGTGTCATTCTGCTCTGACCTTGCCTCAAGAAAATACGATCTAATTTACGCTTTCCCAGCTATCAAAGGCCTGCGAGCTCTTTCAAGACTCAAACTGATGCAGACAGGCATCACTGTCGTCTTGCTGCCCGCCGTGTATTACCTCTACCTGCAGGGACAGGCCTCAGCGATGCTGATGAGTTACTCCACAGGTATAGTTGTGTTTGCTGGCGTCATGCTGTACTCTATAAGCCACTATGTCAGAAGAGTGGTTGGCATGATGTACCTGGATTCAACGCAGACCGTCTTAAAGGTGTCGCACCTGACCTTCTGGGGTCACCGGCAGGACATATACGTGCCCGTGTCTGATGTCATGACGCTGGGAGATTCAGGGGACTCCAAAGGAGAGCCGATCCTTCGTTTAAAACGCTACAGCAGTTCTGACACTATGTATTTTTCGACCAGACTGGGGCAAGTGGTGGACAAAAATGCCTTTGAGAAGGTTTTTGGGAGTTTGTCATGATGAATTTACTTTTTTTTTAATTTAATGTCATGTCATACACCACTGGATATTGTTTTCTCATTGAAAACTGATCAATAAAGATGTTGCGTTAAAATATATATTGATTTTATTTCACATAATTAATGACAAATGATAATAGCAGCGGTGTGTAAACCCTAATGCTCAAAATAATGAATTGGTTTGAGTAGAGCCAACTCAGATTAAACAAATCAGTTAAAGCAAATTCACTTTTATGAGTATTTACAACTTCCCTTTTGAGTTCACAAAACGGACACTTTTTAAGTTATCTGAATGGTTTCATTGTTTTGAGTTCATTGTTTCTTTTAATTTAGACTAACTTAAATTTAATCAAAACTGGGCTGGGATTTCTATTTCCCAGCATGCTTTGCCACAACACCTGAAATAAGTGTTATATTGTTGTTGTTTTTTTGCTAGTTTAGCAGAGTTTCTATTATGTTGTTTTGTAGGGTTACCATCATGGTGACGAGTGGCGCATAAGCTTAGTTTGAGAACAGATGCATGTTGAATGTATTATATTGCTGTCCTAATTCAGAAAGTGCTATGCTATGCTAATGCTTCCAAAGCATTAGCAAGGTGGCATTTATTGAATTAGCTAGTGAATGCTAGTCAAGTTTCCAGCACATCCTAAAGACTTTCAATGAATTTAAGGTCTGGACTCAGAGGTGCCAGTTCATGTGTGAAAATGATTCTTCATGTTTTTTGTGTCCCCTGTAAAGATTATGATCTAATATCAATTATAATCTTGTTTTACTAATAAATAACACCATTTGAATTCTATGCATATTGAAGTTGATTAAAAGACATTTAAACCACCATATATCACAATTCGTCATATGTCCCCAGGCCTGTGTATCCCAATTTCATGATAAATACAACAATTACTATAGGTGATTGTTTATTCATACAACTAAATATTCTGGGGGCCATGAACATTTTGTGAAAATTATCAAAAATGCTACTGGTGGCTGGTAATTAAAAAAAAAAAAAAAAAAATGGGGAAAGAGTTAAAGGGATACATTTGTGGTCAAAATTATTGGCCCCCTTGGTAGATATGAACAAAGAAGCCGTATCTGCATTATTAATCCTTTTGATCTTTTATTTAAAACATGCACAAAAATCGAACCTTTCATTGAAGTAAAAGAATTGAAAGTGGAAGGGTAATCACATTATGAAATAAAAGTTTTTCTCCAAAACACCTTTTATTAAATACTTTTTGCAACCCCCTTTTCCCAAGATAACAGCTCTGAGTCTTCTCCTATAATGCCTGATGAGTTTGGAGAACACCTGACAAGAGATCAGAGACCATTCCTCCATACAGAATCACAGATCCATGTTGGTGCTTCTTCTCTTCAGTTCACCCCACTCATTCTCTATAGGGATCAGGCCAGGGACTGGGACTGCTATAGAAGAACATTTTTGTACTGATTTTGATGTTTGTTTTGAATCATTGTCCTGATGAAAGATCCAGACACGGCCCATTATAAGATTTCTAGCAGAAGAGCTTAGGTTTTGATTTTTTTATCTGTTGGTATCATGATTCCATGTATCTGAACAAGATGTCCAGGACCTCCAGCAAAAAAACAAAAACAGAGACCCAAAGATCCAGTGGTATTTTAAGCCGTGGGCATGGGGTACTTTTTATTCCTGTGTGGTTTTTTGGCCAAAAGCTCTTTTTATAGTTTCATCTGACCACAGAAGTCGGTCCCTTTTGAAGTTCCAGTCGCGTCTGACAGCTGAATTTGCTGGAGTTTGCTTCTGGATGAGTGAGGAGGATTTTTCTCAAAACCCTCCCAAACGTGTGCTGATGTAGGTGCTGTTTGATCTTTTTTTAGGCTTTCCTCCGTGACCCTTGGAGAGTCTTTGGCCGCTCAAACTCTCCTCCTCACCGTGCATTAGGACGATTCAGACATGCGTCCTCTTTCGTAACGTCTTTAGTTGATTGGAGCTTCTTAATTATTGCCCTGATGGTGGAAATGGGGATTTTCTTACAGCCACTTTCTCTCTTGCTGCACATCAGAACTATATTCTGTGGTTTTACTCATTGTGATGAATGATTAAGGGAATTAAGGGAAAACTTTGTGTTTCCTCATATTTATACTCCTGTGGAAAAAGACGTCATAGCTGGACAATTTCATGCTCCTAGTCACCCTGGTGTGCTAAAAACCAAATCCTTACGATACTGCTAAATAATTTGTAAAAAAAAAAGATATATATATATATATAGTTGAATATACTTAAATATATGTTGCATATACTTAACAATAAAGTATACTGTTGAATGAACTGTTCTTATGATTCATGGTTTCTATGACCATTACAGATGTGTACAGTGTTAGAGAGCCAAAGAAAGACTTTCTATCTGTAGCTCAGTTCCTCTCATTTCTGTGTTGATGTAGTTGCTGTGTTTTGCACTGCAGGGAACTGTAACGCTCATGTTTTGTTTCCCTGAGGAGATTGGGAAGTGTTATAACACCATCCAGCCACAAATAACAACAATACATAATCCTCACTATCCTTATCCTTAGACAGCAGAAGTTGTAACTATCTGTGTTATAATCTATTGTTGAGATGGTGAGACGACAATAAATTAAAGTACAAAAATGTTCATGTAGGTTTTACAAGCTGCGTTTTCTGCGACATTCATTTACATGGTTTAGGAATAAGAATACTAAAGTACTTTAATTTGTAGCAGATAAATATAGAAATATTATAATAAGGAAGGTTTGAGACACAAAGTAAAGACAAACACTCCCTACTCTCCTCTTTAGGAAAACATGGACCTAGAAATCTGGTCAGATATTGTTCTTATGAACCTGGATATATTTTCAATGAACGTGTATTACAATGTGCAACAGCAAAGATACAGTTCTCACATTAAAATGTTTCATTTTAAGCAACTCCAATGTCTTTACTTCTTGCATGCCCTTAAAAGTGTACACTTTTAACGTGAAATGGGATAAAGAACATAATTTCCCCTCTCAGTATATTAAATACAAAACTTGCATTGTATTTAATATAAATATGTTGAATATATTGAGGGTCTAAACATTTATATGATCAGCATTAACATTTTCACAACACGACCCAGCGAGTGAAAGATTTTAACTTTGAAGCCCAGTCATTTCCTATTTTCATTTCTGATTGGTTGACTCAAGTGATCACATGAGGTACCAGGCAGCCAATCCGGCGACAGCAGCAACCCATGTGGCCAGAATCACCTGTACTGTGGATTGTCGAAGCAGCATCTTAGCAAACTGACACGCATAGGCCGTGTTTCCACCAACCGCTAGACAGACAAGAAGGAAAGCGGTACAGTAAAAATAACAAAAACATTTTTAACCTTCATCCTTCCCTTGGGTCTTTTTGATCCGAAACTCATAAAATAAAAAAATAAATAAAAAAAGATTAATCAGAGTGGTCTAAGACCTCAGGAGATACATATATACATACACACACACACACACACATATATATATATATAAAATTTTAGGGCTTCGGGTCAATGGAAGAGAAGATTCTGCAACAGGATGTGAGGGAGGGATGATAAGCAATTTTTTTTTTGTCGCTAACATATTCCTTACCCATTTTGGCTGCATAGTAGGGACATTTACTGATGTCTCCACCCATATCCCCATGTGCAGGGAAGCCAATGTCCTGAACTTCTTCCTTTATGTCTTTCCCAATCTCCTGCAACTCTGTGAATACCTGACGGAGAAGCAAAAAGCATGGAGTGAAGTACAAAAAATGACTATTATATTCATGTATTTATTTACATAAATGCACATCACATAACCTAAAAGACTTTGAATAATAAAATGATAATCCTCTTACGTCCAAATTATATTTAAAAGCCAGGTTAGCTTCGTCTAGCAGCTTCTCTTTGGTCTCAGCGTCCACTTCCAGCTCGTTCATCCGACTGCGGTACAGCCTCTTGAAGGCCGTGGGATTGTGGATGCCCTCAAAATGGTAGAAGTTCAATCCCTCACCAGTAGGGGGCAGTTTCAGGGCGCGCTGAGCCACTTTCTTTAGAATCTGCCCTCCTGATAGGTCACCCATGTAGCGGGTCCAAGCGTGCGCAACCAAAAGAACCGGGTTGTCGCGACCCACCTCATGAATGCGGTCCACGTAGGGACTCGTGGCCGCCGAGCAGGTGATCTTGCTCTCCCAGTCTTCACCGTAGAGATACTCCAGGTCTTTTGCCAAGGCGTCTCGCCGATGAAGCTCAGAGGGGAAATACAGTGGGGCAAACATGGGATGGTCCTTATTCTTCTCGATCTCTTCCTCAATGGCAGAATAAGCATAGTACAGGGCAGCTGTGCCAAGCTGGGGTTGAGAAGATGACAAAATAGCACAAGCATGAAGGTCAGAACACGAGAGGCGTTTTTTTAATCAAACCCATTGACAATAGACTCACCTTAAAAAGTTCTCGTTTGATTCGGCCCCTCAGGAAGTCCTTGACAAATGGCGAGTTCTCAGCTTTGTCGTGAGATTCTTTGGTTCCAGCCGCCAAGACTTCTGACAGGTCATCAGGACTGAAAAACAGATTTATAAAGATAATCATGTTTTATGCTCTATACTGCCACCTATTGGCCTGGATGTAGAATCAGGCAGTTGCCAGCTTGACACTACTTATGATTAACTTGTTCTGCAACCGAAAACATATGATAAAATGAGGGGAAAATATTGAGATAAATTGTGTAGTTTTGGTAGGTCATGTGATACCAACATTGTTACCGCCTCAAGGGTTTTTTATGAAAGCTTGTTTCCGCCACAGAATAAAAAAAAAGTAAAAGATAATTGCGTCCTTGTATCTCGCAATTCTGACTTTTTTTCCTCACAACTGCAAGGTTATATCTTGTAATTCTGACTTCTTTTCTTAGAATTGTGAGATATAAAGTCGCAGTTGCAAGTTTTAATGTCCAATTCTGAGGGGAAAAATACTTTGCAAGTTTATATATCATATTTCTGATTTTATAACACGTAATTCTGAGGGGGAAAAAAAGTCAGAATTGTGAGATACAAGGTCGCAATTATCTTTTAAATTGTTGAATTCCGTGGTGGAAACAAGCTTCCATAGTTTTCATCATGGCCGTCGGAACCATTGTATGTGGGTGGGACAAGACCCACCCGCTTTTTAAGACCAATGATATTTTTTTACCGTCTCTAATTCAGCACATATGTCTGTTCACCTACCCCAAACCGATAAACACTTTATTATTAAACACACGTTAGACGCTTAATTTCCACTTTTTTAATATTTTCTTTTAATAAATAAATGCCCCGGTCTGATATGTGATTGGAAAAGGGAGTAGAGTGAGTTCAAACCTGGGGGCGATTTGCGTCAAAACTTTCTGCCATGTGCTTTAGCCATACACTATTGCCGCTGTATATAATGGGGTGTCTTGCCAGATGTTTAATAATCAAGGCGGGCTATTAATGTAAATATCATTTATTCCAGTAAAAATGTTCTGGGGGAGGACCCACCCACATTTTCTTTGCTTCCGACGCCCATGGTTTTCATAATGCGTTCTATATAAAATATCACTGTATTTTTTTAAATAGTAGGCAGTATATACACTGTAAGAAAAGTTGCTGCCTTAAATTAGTTCAAACAACCTGGATTTTTAACTAATTTCAACTTAAATTACATTAAACTGATTTTTGTATAACAAAAGTTGAAAATTGCCTAAAGGGATAGTTCACCCAAAAATGAAAATTAGCCCATGATTTACTCCCCCTCAAGTCATCCTAGGTGTATATGACATTCTTCTTTCAGACGAATACAATCTGAGTTATATTAACTATTAGTTAATAACTATAGAGTTATATTATGTCCTGGCTCTTCCAAGCTTTATAACGGCAGTGATTGTTGCTCTGTTTTTGAAGTCCATAAAAGTGCATCTATCCATCATAACTGCTCCACACGGTGCCAGGGGGTTAATAAAGGCCTTCTGAAGCTAATCGATGTGTTTGTGTAAGAAAAATATCTATATATAAGTAAATTGTCTAGCTTCCGGCGAATCGCCTTCCATATTCAACTTACGGAAAAAGTGTAGCGGGCCTCTCGCAGTTCAAAATGCTTCCGCCACGTCTGACGACATTGCACACCAGTTACGCTCATCAGACATAGCGCAAGCATTTTAAGCATAAGCGCGGGCGCTACCCTTTTTCTGTAAGTTGAATACTATTGTATTCGTCTGAAAGAAGAACGTCATATACACCTAGGATGACTTGAGGGGGAGTAAATCATGGGATAATTTTCATTTTTGGGCGAACTATCCCTTTAACTTATTTTGATATAGAGTGTAATATACTTTAGTATAATACAAACATGATATTTTGAGCCAATTTTTGAGGATAAAATGTTTTCTTTTTTTCATTTGTTGCATGTCTCCAAGCAATATAAAGCATGTTTCTGCATGATTTTGTTGTGTTCTGAACAAGCCTGTCAATTTTGGACAAAGCCAATATGAAAGCTTTCATGACATTTTCATAATTGTGGTCAAAAGTAGGCCTACTATTTATTTCTTTAGGTGTAAAACTTGAAAGAAATGTAATGCACCATCAAAACAAGTGCATTTCTGGTCAATTTGATTTGCTTTCTAGACACATTTCTTAATAACACTGTAAGGGAATACAGTACCTGAGAATATCATCATCGCTTTCAGTGGGGATGTTCTCTGCAGAGTCTGCAGCCATCATCAACTTGTGCTTGTTCCTGTCTGGTTCTCCTCTGCTTGTTAAACAAAGACAAGTGTTAACATATTTAGACACGGTTCTGTCAATAGGGAGAAACCATATCATCATCACTGTCTAGTGTCAGTCTTCATTGCGCAACTCATATCCATTGTGACATTAGTCGTCCAACAACAAACACTCTCGTGACATTGACTTGTGTAAGACAGTCGGCAAGTAAGTTTATCCATCTAAATGACTGTTATTACATTCATTTGAATGCAGGCAGTTAAAATCGGATTCTGCTGTCTTCATAAATGTAAAGCAGGACGGCTGTTATATTACCTGTATGCAGTGTTTACGGTCTGCTGCAGTTCACATCATATTGAGTGCGTGTTTACAAACCTAATCCCGCCTCAAACAGGAAGTAGAATGGCGCCTGAGTTCGCTCACTCGTTTTCGTTCACTTCTTACCTACATAGTGGACAAATGTCATTCGCTTGAGCAATATGACACAATACTTAGTTTACATAATTCAGTTCATAAAGAGCAAATATCGTTCAAATATCGCCAAAGGATTAAAACAACAATGAAAATGATTTAGAACATCTGAACATTTAGTAAAGCCTATGTAGAGAAAATAATAATAATACAACTAAATATAAAAAGAGAATATTGGCTAGATGAAGCAAATAATAATAATAATAATAACACAACATATAATAATAAACAATAATACATAAATAAAAAGATTTTAAATCGTATAATTATAAATCTATAATAATTATTCGAGCTTTTTTGTTTTTGTTTTTTTGCTTTTAGATCAATTATTTGTCTTTTTATTGAATGCTTTTAATGGTGTAAATTTAATTATAGTGTGATAATTACTGTGAATTTTTTTTTTTTGTCTATATAAAAATCTCACTGTCAAATATAGAAAAATGTTATTGCTTGAATGAAATGTGTCATTTTGGATAAAAACATCTACTAAATGATAGATTAAATAAATTATAATATTGTTGTCTATATAAGGAATCTGACAATGTCAACGATATAATATAATATAAAATTACACAATACTTTATTTATAAATCTCTTATTCAATCTATTTGTTGCTTTTAAATTGATTATTTGTCTTTTTTTATTGAACGCTTTTGACAAAAGGGTGTGATAATTACTAACTGTGAGTTGTGAGATTTGTTATAAAAAAAGGGAGGGGTAGGAAATTAAGTAAGGAAAAAATGTATTAGCTTGAATATTACATATTATCATTTTGGATTAAAAACATCTGCTAAATGATAAATTAAATAAATTATAATATAATAATTAATATATGATGCAATATTTGTTTATAAATCTCTTATTCGATCTATTCATGCTTTTTAAATAAAGTATAATATTGTTGTCTATATCAGGAATCTGACAATGTCAATAATATAATATAATATAATATAATATAATATAATATAATATAATATAATATAATATAATATAATATAATATAATATAATATAATATAATATAGTTTCATCTTGACCTATGATCAGGCGCGATTCCTCCCTTCACCAATAGATGTCAGTAGAAACCAAATAATCTCTCAAATCACGAGGCGGTCGAAACGGTAAGAACGGGTGAAAGAAAATCACCTGTAGCCCACTGTAGGCTTACTTACAGTGTGTTTAAAAGAGGCCACACACATATTTAGGCTTTAAAACGCTACTGAGACTCGGTAGTGGGTCTATTTTTGACTCAGGGAGGCAACGGCCCAGAACAAGTGATTTGGCATATTCTGGTAAAGTTGTCATGGCAACCAACGTCGTGACGGTGAGTTTTCTCCTACCCTAGCAAGTAACTTAGCACCGACATGTTAAGAAAAATAAAGGCCTTCTGAAGTGAATTGATGCGTTTGTCTAAGGAAAGTATTAATATTTAACACATTATAAAGTAAAATAACTGGCTTCCGTCAGACCACCCTCCGTATTCAATTTATGGAAAAAGTCTGTTGACGTCAGACGTAGCGTATAGTTGAATAATGGAAGGCGGTCTGCCGGAAACTAGATTTTTTTACTTTATATACTATATAAATATAGACATTTTTCTTACACAAACCCATCGATCCGCTTCAGAAGGCCTTTATTAACCCCGCAGAGTCGTGTGGAGCACTTTTATAATGGATGGATGCACTTTTTGGGCTTCAAATTTTGGACTGCCATTATAAAGCTTGGAAGAGCTAGGACATTTTTTTTTTTTTAATATAACTGTATTTGTCTGAAAGAAGAATGTCATGTACACCTAGGATGACTTGAGGGTGAGTAAATTATGGGATCTTTTTCATTTTTAGGTGAACGATCCCTTTTAAAAGCACATGTGTCAGACACATTTATCATCTTTTATCAGCATATAGGCCTACTACCGAATCAGGAAGTAATGTTTTCCTGAAGCATATAGTGATCTGAAGTACTTCCCGCTATTTATGGAGAATGTCAATGTGTTCTTGGGAATATGGGAGCAGCTTGCCATGTGTTTGATTGGGCATGTGTGACCCACACATGAGGATACAATACTATTATAATGCACCTTAGATCGGATCAGGAGACAAGCCGCTCCACTTTAACAAAGGAACAAAGACGTTTTCCCTCAGCAAAACGTCCGAGTATTGAAAAGACCTTTGGCACTTTCGGAGCTCTTTTATGTCTTCAAGTGCTCTCCCAATTTGACTTCTTTATGTTGTGCTCTGCATGATGACCGCCCACCTCTGTGTTTATTAGGGACGAGCTTCCTAAGATCAACAATATTGCTTTGGCCTTGACTTCACCGCTGGGCTATTTCATATTCAATGCAAGTTCCTTTGTTTATGTGCATATTTGGGACTCCAGAGTGATTATCACCACGGGCCGGATTCCTGTACACGTATCACAGGAGTCGATAATAGTGCTGGTGACATCACTCTGATCAATTGTTAGTCGTCGAGGCTCAAATTTGTCATCCAGATATTTTACCCTCGCATTGTTTTGTTGCCTGAATATTTTTGGCACTGCGATTTTGAGTCTCATTTTATAAAATGGGAACCTTCCTGTCTGTTAGGATTTCCCCTTGTTTTCTCCAATGAACAGTTTAAATAAACTGATCAACAAGGGTGTGACAAATCTGTGGAGCATTTGCTCTCGGAAAAATAGGCTGAACGTATTTTAAGAGCTGATCCTGTTGAAAGAGAAGTAGGTTTTAGGAGGTTTAGATGGTCAAGCTGATGTTCAGTTTACTTAGCTGGCCTAACCAGCTGACGACTGACCCGAACCAGCTAACTAGACCAGCTAACTGTGAAAATTATAGGAGGCCCTATACATCATAAATGTGTAATTAGAGTGTGTGTTAGTTTATCTTGCAGTACTTCTCTAGTTTTAATGAGCTATTTAATATGTCCTCTGTGGAAATTATATGTCATGGCTTTCCATCCATCGTTCTCTCCATCCACCCATCCGTCTATTTAGACAGATTTTATACATCTGTATATCTATCATTCTAACATCTATCATTCCATCCATTGTTCTATCATTATCCATCTATCTGTCTATCTATCATCTATCGTTCTGTCTATCTATCATTCTACCCATCTATCATCTCTCGTTCCATCCATCTCATTCTATCCATCTCTCGTTATATCTGTCTATATCATTCTACCATCTATCATCTGTCTATCTATTTATCTATTTGTCTGTCTATCATTCTAACCATCTATCGTTCCATCCATCTATAGATTGTTCCATCCATTCATCCATCGATCGTTGTATCTGTCCATCTATCTATCATTCCATCCATCGTTCTGTCATCTACCGTTCTATCTATCGTTCTATCATCTATCCATCTATCTGTCTGTCTTTATCCATTCATCGTTCTATCTGTCTTTCTATCTATCATCTATTGTTCTATCTATTGTTCTATATGTCTATCTATCTATCTATCATCTATCTATCTGTCTGTCTGTCTGTCCGTCTATATATTTATCTATCTATCGTTTGCTTGGTCTGTCTGTCTGTCTGTCTGTCTGTCTAGCTATCATCTGTCTGTCTGTCTGTCTATCTATCATCTGTCTGTCTATCTATCTATCTGTCTGTCTGTCCATCTATATATTTATCTATCTATCGTTTGCTTGTTCTGTCTGTCTGTCTGTCTGTCCATCTATATATTTATCTATCGTTTGCTTGGTCTGTCTGTCTGTCTAGCTATCGTCTGTCTGTCTGTCTATCTATCTATCTATCTATCTATCGTCTGTCTGTCCATCTATATATTTATCTATATCGTTTGCTTGTTGTTCTGTCTATCTATCTGTCTGTCTGTCTGTCTGTCTATCTATCCATTCATCGTTCTGTCTGTCTTTCTATCATCTATCCATCTATCATTCTATCTATTGTTCTATATGTCTGCCTATCTATCATCTATCTATCGTTCGTGTCTGTCTATCATTCTACCCATCTCATTTCTTCTACCGGTCTGTCTGTCTGTCTGTCTGTCTGTCCATCTATATATTTATCTATCTATCGTTTGCTTGGTCTGTCTGTCTGTCTAGCTATCGTCTGTCTGTCTGTCTGTCTGTCTGTCTATCTATCTATCTATCTATCTATCTATCTATCTATCGTCTGTCTGTCCATCTATATATTTATCTATATCGTTTGCTTGTTTCTGTCTGTCTGTCTGTCTGTCTGTCTGTCCGTCTATATATTTATCTATCTATCGTTTGCTTGGTCTGTCTGTCTGTCTGTCTGTCTGTCTGTCTGTCTAGCTATCATCTGTCTGTCTGTCTGTCTATCTATCATCTGTCT
Source organism: Paracanthobrama guichenoti (assembly GCA_018749465.1). Taxonomy (NCBI): domain Eukaryota; kingdom Metazoa; phylum Chordata; class Actinopteri; order Cypriniformes; family Gobionidae; genus Paracanthobrama; species Paracanthobrama guichenoti. The sequence goes on from CM031964.1 coordinate 17,628,030, forward strand.
GTCTATCTATCTATCTGTCTGTCTGTCCATCTATATATTTATCTATCTATCGTTTTGCTTGTTCTGTCTGTCTGTCTGTCTGTCCATCTATATATTTATCTATCGTTTGCTTGGTCTGTCTGTCTGTCTAGCTATCGTCTGTCTGTCTGTCTATCTATCTATCTATCTATCGTCTGTCTGTCCATCTATATATTTATCTATATCGTTTGCTTGTTCTGTCTATCTGTCTGTCTGTCTATCTATCCATTCATCGTTCTGTCTGTCTTTCTATCATCTATCCATCTATCATTCTATCTATTGTTCTATATGTCTGCCTATCTATCATCTATCTATCGTTCGTGTCTGTCTATCATTCTACCCATCTCATTTCTTCTACCGGTCTGTCTGTCTGTCTGTCTGTCCATCTATATATTTATCTATCTATCGTTTGCTTGGTCTGTCTGTCTGTCTGTCTGTCTGTCTGTCTGTCTGTCTGTCTGTCTGTCTGTCTATCTATCTATCTATCTATCTATCTATCTATCTATCGTCTGTCTGTCCATCTATATATTTATCTATATCGTTTGCTTGTTCTGTCTGTCTGTCTGTCTGTCTGTCTGTCCGTCTATATATTTATCTATCTATCGTTTGCTTGGTCTGTCTGTCTGTCTGTCTGTCTGTCTATCTATCTATCTATCTATCATTCCATCCATCGTTCTGTCATCTATCGTTCTATCATCTATCTGTCTGTCTCTCTATCTATCCATTCATCATTCTGTCTGTCTTTCTATCATCTATCCATCTATCATTCTATCTATTGTTCTATATGTCTGCCTATCTATCATCTATCTATCGTTAGTGTCTGTCTATCTATCATTCTACCCATCTCATTTCATCTACCTATCTATCTATCTATCTATCTATCTATCTATCTATCTATCTATCTATCTATCTATCTATCTATCTATCTATCTATCTATCTATCTATCTATCTGTCTGTCTGTCTGTCTGTCTGTCTGTCCTTCTATATATTTATCTATCTATCGTTTGCTTGGTCTGTCTGTCTGTCTAGCTATCATCTGTCTGTCTGTCTATCTATCTGTCTGTCTGTCTGTCTGTCTGTCCATCTATATATTTATCTATCTATCGTTTGCTTGGTCTGTCTGTCTGTCTAGCTATCGATCTGTCTGTCTGTCTGTCTGTCCATCTATATATTTATCTATCTATCGTTTGCTTGTTCTGTCTGTCTGTCTGTCCATCTATATATTTATCTATCGTTTGCTTGGTCTGTCTGTCTGTCTAGCTATCGTCTGTCTGTCTGTTCTATCTATCTATCTATCTATCTATCGTCTGTCTGTCCATCTATATATTTATCTATATCGTTTGCTTGTTCTGTCTATCTATCTGTCTGTCTGTCTGTCTATCTATCCATTCATCGTTCTGTCTGTCTTTCTATCATCTATCCATCTATCATTCTATCTATTGTTCTATATGTCTGCCTATCTATCATCTATCTATCGTTAGTGTCTGTCTATCATTCTACCCATCTCATTTCTTCTACCGGTCTGTCTGTCTGTCTGTCTGTCCATCTATATATTTATCTATCTATCGTTTGCTTGGTCTGTCTGTCTGTCTGGCTATCGTCTGTCTGTCTGTCTGTCTGTCTGTCTGTCTCTCTGTCTATCTATCTATCTATCTATCTATCTATCTATCTATCTATCTATCTATCTATCGTCTGTCTGTCCATCTATATATTTATCTATATCGTTTGTTTGTTCTGTCTGTCTGTCTGTCTATCTATCCATTCATCGTTCTGTCTGTCTTTCTATCATCTATCCATCTATTATTCTATCTATTGTTCTATTTGTCTGCCTATCTATCATCTATCTATCGTTAGGTGTCTGTCTATCTATCATTTCTACCATCTCATTTCATCTATCTATCTATCTATCTATCTATCTATCTATCTATCTATCTATCTATCTATCTATCTATCTATCTATCTATCTATCTGTCTGTCTGTCTCTGTCTGTCTGTCTGTCTGTCTGTCCATCTATATATTTTCCTATCTGTCGTTTGCTTGGTCTGTCTGTCTGTCTGTCTATCTATCTATCTATCGTCTGTCTGTCCATCTATATATTTATCTATATCGTTTGCTTGTTCTGTCTGTCTATCTATCTGTCTGTCTGTCTGTCATCTGTCTGTTTATCATCTATATATCTATTGTTTGCTTGTTCTATCTATCTATCTATCTATCTATCTATCTATCTATCTATCTATCTATCTATCTATCTATCTATCTATCTATCTATCTATCTATCTATCTATCTGTCTGTCCATCATCTATATTTATCTATATTGTTTGCGTGTTCTGTCTGTCTAGCATCTGTCTGTCTATCCATCTATATATTTATCTATTGTTTGCTTGTTCTGTCTGTCTGTCTGTCTATCTATCTATCATCTATCTGTCTGTCTGTCTATCTATCTATCATCTATATGTCTATCTATCTATCATCTATCTGTCTTTCTGTCTGTCTATCTATCATCTATATGTCTATCTATCATCTATATGTCTATCTATCATCTATCTGTCTGTCTGTCTATCTATCTATCTATCATCAATTATTCTACCTATTGTTCTATATGTCTATCTATCATCTATCTATCGTTCGTGTCTGTCTATCATTCTACCCATCTATCATATTAATTTATCGTTCTATCTATCTGTCTGTCTGACTGTCTGTCTATTATCATCTGTCTGTCTGTCTGTCCATCTATATATTTATCTATCTATCGTTTTGCTTGTTCTGTCTATCTATCTATCTGTCTATCTGTCTGTCTATATGTATCTATATCGTTTTGCTTGTTCTGTCTGTCTGTCTGTCTATCTATCTATCTATCTATCTATCTATCTATCTATCTATCTATCTATCTATCTATCGTTTGTTTGTTCTGTCTGTCTGACTATATCTATCTATCTATCTATCTATCTATCTATCTATCTATCTATCTATCTCATCTATCTATCTATCCATCTGTCTGTCCATCCTTATATTTATCTATCTATCGTTTGCTTGTTCTGTCTATCTATCTATCTGTCTATCTGTCTGTCTATATGTATCTATATCGTTTCGCTCTATTATGTTCTATCTATCTATCTATCTATCTATCTATCTATCTATCTATCTATCTATCTATCTATCTATCTATCTATCTATCTATCTATCTATCTATCTATCTATCTATCTTGTTTGTTCTGTCTGTCTGACTATCTATCTATCTATCTATCTATCTATCTATCTATCTATCTATCTATCTATCTATCTATCTATCGTCTGTCTGTCCATCTATATATTTATCTATATTGTTTGCTTGTTCTGTCTGTCTGTCTAGCATCTGTCTGTCTATCCATCTATATATTTATCTATTGTTTGCTTGTTCTGTCTGTCTGTCTGTCTGTCTATCTATCTATCATCTATCTGTCTGTCTGTCTATCTATCTATCATCTATCTGTCTTTCTGTCTGTCTATCTATCATCTATATGTCTATCTATCATCTATATGTCTATCTATCATCTATCTGTCTGTCTGTCTGTCTATCTATCTATCATCTATTATTCTACCTATTGTTCTATATGTCTATCTATCAATCGTTTAGGTGTCTGTCTATCATTCTACCCATCTATCATATTAATTTATCGTTCTATCTATCTATCTGTATGTCTGTCTGACTGTCTGTCTATTATCATCTGTCTGTCTGTCTGTCTGTCTGTCTATCTATCTATCTATCTATCTATCTATCTATCTATCTATCTATCTATCTATCTATCTATCTATCTATCTATCTATCTATCTATCTATCTATCTATCGTCTGTCTGTCCATCCTTATATTTATCTATCGTTTGCTTGTTCTGTCTGTCTATCTATCTATCATTCCATCCATCGTTCTGTCATCTATTGTTCTATCTATCGTTCAATCATCTATCTGTCTGTCTCTCTATCTATCCATTCATCGTTCTGTCTGTCTGTCACGGTTCATGAATTCGTTGTCTCCTAGTTACTGCCTGTGTGTGTATGTGAGGTGAGTGTGGGGGGCGTGGTCAGTGATCACACACTCAGCAATCATCCATTGCACCTGAATTCCATCTGCTCTGCCTATTTAGTTCCCTTCTCACCACCACTGTGTTGTCGAGTCGTTGTCCCTCCAGTGATGCCGTGCCTGTCTCTCCCGTGTTCCTGTGTCTTCGTGGTCCACGCTCCACGATCACCACTCTGGGATTATCACCGCACGACGTCTTCACTGTCTAGCCCATTGAGTCCCTGCGTCACCGCCAGCCAATCCCCGGACATTCCTTGTGTTTTGTTACCACAATAAACCTCTCAGTTGCAATTGAATCCGTCTACAACTACTTCCTGACACTGTCTTTCTATCTATCTATCATTCTATCTATTGTTCTATATGTCTATTTATCTATCATCTATCTATCGTTCATGTCTGTCTATCTATCATTCTACCCATCTCATTTCATCTACCGTTCTATCTGTCTGTCTATCTATCTATCTGTCCATCTATACATTTATCTATCTCATTTGCTTGTTCTGTCTGACTATCCGACTATCTATCTATCTATCTATCTATCTATCTATCTATCTATCTATCTATCTATCTATCTATCTATCTATCTATCTATCTATCTATCTATCTATCTATCTATCTATCTATCTATCTGTCTAGCTATTGTCTATCATCTGTCTGTCTGTCTGTCTGTCCATCTATATATTTATCTATCTATTGTTTGCTTGATCTATCTATCTATCTATCTATCTATCTATCTATCTATCTATCTATCTATCTATCTATCTATCTGTCTATCTGTCTGTCTAGCTATTGTCTGTCTGTCTATCTATCTATCTATCTATCTATCTATCTATCTATCTATCTATCTATCTATCTATCTATCTATCTATCTATCTATCTGTCTGTCTGTCTAGCTATTGTCTGTCTGTCTATCATCTGTCTGTCTGTCCATCTATATATTTATCTATCTATTGTTTGCTTGATCTATCTATCTATCTATCTATCTATCTATTTATCTATATCTATCAGTCTGTCTGTCCATCTATA
>CM031964.1:17643130-17880949 GCA_018749465.1 Paracanthobrama guichenoti
TATCTATCTATCTATCTATCTATCTATCTATCTATCTATCTATCTATTATCTATCTATCAGTCTGTCTGTATATATTTATCTATCTATTGTTTGCTTGTTCTATCTATCTATCTATCTATCTATCTATCTATCTATCTATCTATCTATCTATCTATCTATCTATCTATCTATCTATCTATCTATCTATCTATCTTGTATCTGTCCTTGTCCTGTCCTGTCCTGTCCTGTCCTGTCCTGTCCTGTCCTGTCCTGTCCTGTCCATATATATTTATCTATCATTTGTTTGTTTGTTCTGTCTATCTGTCTGTCCATCTATACATTTATCTATCTATCTATCTGTCTATCATCTGTCTGTCTGTCTGTCTGTCTATATATTTATCTATCTATCGCTTGTTTGTTCTGTCTGTCTGTCTATCTATCATTCCATCCATCGCTCTGTCATCTATCGTTTCTATCATTCTATTATCTATCTATCTGTCTCTCTCTATCTATCCATTCATCATTCTATCTGTCTTTCTGTCTGTCTTTCTATCTATCCATCTATCATTCTATCTATTGTTCTATGTCTATCTATCTATCAATCATTTATCTATCGTTTCGTGGTCTGTCTATCTAACATTCTACCCATCTCATTTCATCTATCTACCATTCTATCTATCTGTCTGTCTGTCTGTCTATATATTTATCTATCTATTGTTTGTTTGTTCTATCTGTCTGTCCATCTATATATGTATCTATTGTTTGTTTGTTCTTTCTATCTATCTATCTATCTATCTATTATCTATCTATCTATCTATCTATCTATCTATCTATCTATCTATCTATCTATCTATCTATCTATCTATCTATCTATCTATCTATCTATCTATCTATCTATCTATCTGTCTGTCCATCTATATATTTATCTATCTATTGTTTGCTTGTTCTTTCTCTGTCATCTATCTATCTATCTATCTATCTATCTATCTATCTATCTATCTATCTATCTATCTATCTATCTATCTATCTATCTATCTATCTATCTATCTATCTATCTATCTATCTATTGGCTGTCCATCTATATATTTATCTATCTATTGTTTGCTTGTTCTATCTATCTGTCTATCTGACTGTCTGTCTGTCTATATATTTATCTATCTATTGTTTCTTGTTCTGTCTGTCTGTCTGTCTGTCCATCTATATATTTATCTATCTATTGTTTGCTTGTTCTATCTGTCTGTCCATCTATATATGTATCTATTGTTTGCTTGTTCTTTCTATCTATCTATCTATCTATCTATCTATCTATCTATCTATCTATCTATCTATCTATCTATCTATCTATCTATCTATCTATCTATCTATCTATCTATCTATCTATCTATCTATCTATCTATCTATCTATCTATCTATCTATCTATCTATCTATCTATCTATCTGTCTGTCTGTCCTGTCCTGTCCTGTCCTGTCCTGTCTGTCTATATATTTATCTATCGCTTGCTTGTTCTGTCTATCTGTCTGTCCATCTATACATTTATCTATCTATCTATCTATCTATCTATCTATCTATCTATCTATCTATCTATCTATCTATCTATCTATCTATCTATCTATCTATCTATCTATCTATTGTCTGTCCATCTATATATTTATCTATTGTCTGTCCATCTATATATTTATCTATCTATTGTTTGCTTGTTCTATCTATCTGTCTATCTGACTGTCTGTCTGTCTATATATTTATCTATCTATTGTTTGCTTGTTCTGTCTGTCTGTCTGTCTGTCTGTCTGTCTGTCCATCTATATATTTATCTATCTGTTGTTTGCTTGTTCTGTCTGTCTGTCTGTCTATATATTTATCTATCTATTGTTTGCTTGTTCTGTCTGTCTGTCTGTCTGTCTGTCCATCTATATATTTATCTATCTATTGTTTGTTTGTTCTATCTGTCTGTCCATCTATATATGTATCTATTGTTTGCTTGTTCTTTCTATCTATCTATCTATCTATCTATCTATCTATCTATCTATCTATCTATCTATCTATCTATCTATCTATCTATCTATCTATCTATCTATCTATCTATCTATCGTCTGTCTATATATTTATCTATCTATTGTTTGTTTGTTCTATCTGTCTGTCTGTCTGTCCATCTATATATTTATCTATCTATTGTTTGATTGTTCTATCTATCTATCTGTCTGTCCATCTATATATTTATCTATCTATTGTTTGCTTGTTCTGTCTGTCTGTCTGTCCATCTATATATTTATCTATCTATTGTTTGCTTGTTCTATCTGTCTGTCTGTCTGTCTGTCTGTCTGTCTATCTATCTATCTATTGTTTGCTTGTTCTATCTATCTGTCTGTCTGTCTGTCCATCTATATATTTATCTATCTATTGTTTGATTGTTCTATCTATCTATCTGTCTGTCCATCTATATATTTATCTATCTATTGTTTGCTTGTTCTGTCTGTCTGTCTGTCCATCTATATATTTATCTATCTATTGTTTGCTTGTTCTATCTATCTGTCTGTCTGTCTGTCTGTCTATCTATCTATCTATTGTTTGCTTGTTCTATCTATCTGTCTGTCTGTCTGTCTGTCTATCTATCTATCTATTGTTTGCTTGTTCTGTCTGTCTGTCTGTCTGTCCATCTATATATTTATCTATCTATTGTTTGCTTGTTCTATCTGTCTATCTATTGTCTGTCCATCTATATATTTATCTATCTATTGTTTGCTTGTTCTATCTATCTGTCTATCTGACTGTCTGTCTGTCTAAATATTTATCTATCTATTGTTTGCTTGTTCTGTCTGTCTGTCTGTCTGTCTGTCCATCTATATATTTATCTATCTATTGTTTGCTTGTTCTGTCTGTCTGTCCGTCTCATATATTTATCTATCTATTGTTTGCTTGTTCTGTCTGTCTGTCTGTCTGTCCATCTATATATTTATGTATCTATTGTTTGCTTGTTCTGTCTGTCTGTCTGTCTGTCCATCTATATATTTATCTATCTATTGTTTGCTTGTTCTATCTATCTATCTATCTATCTATCTATCTATCTATCTATCTATCTATCTATCTATCTATCTATCTATCTATCTATCTATCTATCTATCTATCTATCTATCTATCTATCTATCTATTGTCTGTCCATCTATATATTTATCTATCTATTGTTTGTTTGTTCTATCTGTCTATCTGTCTGTCTGTCTGTCCGTCCATCTATCTATCTGTCTGTCTGTCCATCTATATATTTATCTATCGCTTGTTTGTTCTGTCTGACTCTATCTATCTATCTATCTATCTATCTATCTATCTATCTATCTATCTATCTATCTATCTATCTATCTATCTATCTATCTATCTATCTATCTATCTATCTATCTATCTACCGTCTGTCTGTCTGTCTGTCCATCTATATATTTATCTATCTATCGTTTGTTTGTTCTGTCTGACTATCTATCTATCTATCTCTGTCTGTCTGTCTGTCTGTCTGTCTGTCTGTCTGTCTGTCTGTCTATCTATCTATCATCTATCTGTCTATCATCCATCTGTCTATCTATCATCTGTCTGTCTGTCTGTCTATTTATCCATCTATGGTTCTAGGAGCTATGTACAGTGCAGAAAGATTCATGAATATTATGTATTTTTGTCTCTTCTCCAATAGGAGTCTATGGGAAGTTCACCCTTTTTATTGACTGTTTTATTGTCCAAACAAACAAGCTGCATGATTTCAGGTCATATTCATTCATATCCATGGCACTAGGGCAGGATGAGTTGCTTAGTGGTTTGTTTGAGTCCATAAGTATTAGCAATAGTCATAGTGACTTTGCAGACATCACCAAATAGGTGATCTGGCATAAAATATAGTTTACAGTAGTGCCTTTAGTGCTGCATTGATTTAGCACAGCAGAGTCCGAGTAAGTCTCTGTGACTGTAAATCCAGCGTTCAAGGGAAGAGTCTCTGGGTCACCTGCACCATGAATCACATGTTGCGGGATCCTGCTGCGCCTCACCGCTGGACTATAATTAGAAACATGCCTCACGCTGTGTGGAGAAAACAAAGGAAGGAAAGTGTTTGCATCAGGCAGGCATGTACCGTGATTGCAGCTTGGCATTTTTTCTCGGACTTCTCCCGTTCCCTCATTACCACACACAGGTTGAGGGGCAAGGACTGGAGGTCTCGAGGGGCACACAAACTCCAGCTCCTAGATGACTAACGATGAATAATCCGTGACTACAAGACTTACACACCAAGACACCATTCATGTATTGTGTAGCAGACGATTGAGAAGCCGTTAATAATGTGTACTGGACATTTTTTGTGTTGGCTTGACTGCATGCTTTACTTAAATATACAAGGCCTGTAATCGCAGGTGGGACATGGAAATGGGTCTTAGATAGTATTTTACAGTTTCCCCTAAGATACAGAGATTGCATTGTGACACGCATGCAAGCCAACGAATGACTCTCAAGGGTGGATCAGGTTATGAACTGGGTAAAAAACGGCTCCTGCTGACAGGTTTCATGTACAAGCCTTTCCCTGAGCCCCGCTGAACACCAGATGCACTGTACGGACATATATCAACCACGAGTAATAGAATATGCTGCAAAAGAAAATAAACATTTCCGAAATGTCAAAGACACCTGCACACACTGATGTTTCTGTCGGCAGTCGTTCTTGAAGAAGATCCGGTCTGTCGTTGACCGGAATCATCGTAACAATGGATTGAGGTTTATAAATTTGTGCGTACTTTGTCTTGTATTGTAATACTTTTACCTGTTCCATATGCTGCAATTTTAGTTTAATCCCATCCACCCATTTTATCCATCCCATCCATCATTCTATCCATCATCCCATCCGTCCCTCATTCATCATTCCCATCCACCCATCCTATCCATCCATCCATCATCTCATACGTCCCGCATTCATTCACATCCACCCATCCTATCCATCCATTCATCATCCCATCCACCTATCCTATGAATCCATCATCCCATCCATCCATTTCATTCACCAGTCCCATCCATCATTCCATCCCACCCATCCTAGTCATCATTCCCATCCACCCATCCTATCCATCCATTCATCCCATCCATCCATTTCATTCACCAGTCCCATCCATCATTCCATCCCACCCATCCTAGTCATCATTCCCATCCACCCATCCTATCCATCAATCTCAGTCATCATTCCCATCCATCCATCATCTCATCCGTCCCTCATTCATCATTCCCATCCACCCATCCTATTCATCCATTCATCATCCCATCCACCTATCCTATCAATCCATCATCCCATCCATCCATTTCATTCACCAGTCCCATCCATCATTCCATCCCACCCATCCTAGTCATCATTCCCATCCACCCATCCTATCCATCCCATCTTCCCATTTATCCATCATTCCATCCATCCATCTCATCCACCCATCCTATCCATCATCCCATTTATCCATTCCATCCAACCACCCACCCATCATTCCATCCATCCATCTCATCCACCCATTCATCCATCCATCATCCCATCATCCATCCATCATTCCATCCATCCCACCCATCCAACCATCATTCCATCCATCCCACCCATCATTCCATCCATCCATCCATCCATCCATCCATCCATCCATCCATCCATCTCATCCACCCATCCTATCCATCATCCCATTTATCCATTCCATCCAACCACCCACCCATCATTCCATCCATCCATCTCATCCACCCATTCATCCATCCATCATCCCATCATCCATCCATCATTCCATCCATCCCACCCATCCACCCATCATTCCATCCATCCATCCATCCATCCATCCATCCATCCATCCATCCATCCATCCATCCATCCATCCATCCATCCATCCATCCATCCATCCATCCATCCATCATCCATCATCCATCCATTTTTTTAATGGGACTACAGGTCCCTGTTAACTAGCAGGTATCAATATCAGGTATCAAGGTGTCTGTATTCATCATTCAAGAAGGAAAACTAAAACTAGGACAGCTATACAAACCGCATTGGAAGGCTCAGGTAAGATGATGTAAAATTAGAAAAGTCTGTGCCATCTTGACTTCCTTGCTCGCTATCGTCCCTTTTGCTTTTATTCTTGTGCTCTGACTCATTTATTAAGATGAACAGTCAATCAAATTGATCTCTCACCGACAGCTCCAGCGTCAATTCAACATGCTGTATTGGCCGAATTCACTGACTAGAGCCAACATATGGAACACTGCAAAAACTATCCCGACATGCTCACGAACAGCCCAAAGTTCGGCTTGGTGCGTCACAACCTTTAATCAATTGCTTCATCTTCTATTATCTTCTGTTTCATACCAATTAGTTTAACATATTTCATGTTTTTTTTGTCTCATCAGAATGCCACTGCCACATCCATACAGCCGCCCGATCCCATCAGAGTGAAATGTGTGACCAACACAAACACGCCTAAACTTTGGATTGGTAGAGGGGGTTATCAGGCCTGTCAACAACTACTTGCCTATCAAGTGGTGCACAGGTGTGTCACATAGTCCACTTCAGACAGGGCAGCCTTTGGAGAGTGCCTGACATACTACTGAAAAACTACACTGTGCCCTCTTGATATGGGACAGGACCGCTTATTTATTGGTTCAAATACTACCAATACGTTCCCTTCGCTGAGATAATCGAGCTCCACCTTAATGACAAACATTTAATGACTTAATGACTCATTTCAAGGCCAATGTCAGGACTATCTATCTATCTATCTATCTATCTATCTATCTATCTATCTATCTATCTATCTATCTATCTGTCTGTCTGTCTGTCTGTCTGTCTGTCTGTCTAGTCTGTCATATCAGTCTATATATTTCAATCTGTCTGTCATTTTCTATATATTTCTTAGCTTTTTTTCTCATGTTTTCATGAGATTCTTTCAAAGGTTTTTTTTGTGCTTTACACATTGTGTTAAACATAAGACATAACACATAGGACTGTTAGAAGATAACAAGCTGAGTGTCCATTCTCTGAGTCAGTGTTTTTTCCAGTAATAGTGCTCTGTTCGCTGATATTTTCATTAAATGAGCAAAGATAGACATCCCCATACAATAGACAATAGACAGTTTTCATTTGGGGAGTTATTGTTCACCATGCCAAATGTCTGTTAAATTGATTTTTTTTTTTTTTTTTTTTCCATATAGTCTCCTGTTTGAACCGTTAGCATTTTTCCTTCCATTTTCACTTGGGGATCATCCTTTAAGAACCTAACACTGCTATTTTTGAGAATACTCAGCAGAACTTTTTTCCTGTCTATATTTGTCTTTTTTTTTTTTTTACATTATGTATGTATCTCTCGCATTCTTTTTCATGGAAGAATGATCTTAAAGATAGAAACATTGCCCTATTTGGTCTGGTTTAAATATATTTCATATGCTTACTCAACTTAATTCACCCTTATATGGACAATTAACTGCCTTATATTGGTTTGATTATATAGATTTTATATAGGGATTATATGTTCAGAAGATGTTACGAGAACACCAGGTTTAAATGTTGATGTCTGTACAGAGAAATAGATTTGTCCACTGAGATACAATATACTGTATGTTGTCTGCTAACATGGAAATAAGTTATGTATTATGCATGCATGTATAATTAACCTTTTTTACTGAATTTTAAATAATTTATAATTTGTTTTCATAATGCATTAAATAATGTACAGATATTCAATAATTGAATGCATTAATGGTAAAATATTTCATGTTTATGCATTAAATAATGTTAATGTCAACTTTTACTTAATGTTATAAAAAGATATATTATATATATACTTACACCGATCAGGCATAACATTATGAACATGAGAAGTGAAGTGAATAACACTGATTATCTCATCACAGCACCTGTTAGTGGGAGGGATATATTAGGCAGCAAGTATGACAAGGGCCAAATTGTGATGGCTAGACGACTGGGTCAGAGCATCTCCAAAACTGCAGCTCTTGTGGGGTGTTCCCGGTCTGCAGTGGTCAGTGTCTATCAAAAGTGCTCCAAGGAACAAACAGTGGTGAACCGGCAACAGGGTCATCGGCGGCCAAGGCTCATTGATGCCGGTGGAGAGCGAAGGCTGGCCCGTGTGGTCCGATCAAACAGACAAGCTACTGTAGCTCAAATTGCTCAAGAAGTTAATGCTGGTTCTGATAGAAAGGTGTCAGAATAGACAGTGCATCACAGTTTGTTGTGTATGGGGCTGCATAGCCACAGACCAGTCAGGGTGCCCATGCTGACCCCTGTCCACCGTCAAAAGCACCAACAGTGGGCACGTGAGCATCAGAACTGGACCACGGAGCAATGGAAGAAGACGGCCTGGTCTGATGAATCACGTTTTCTTTTACATGGCCGGATGCGCGTGTGTCGCTTACCTGGGGAACACATGGCACCAGGATGCACTATGGGAAGAAGGCAAGCCGGTGGAGGCAGTGTGATGGGCAATGTTCTGCTGAGAAACCTTGGGTCCTGCCATCCATGTGGATGTTACTTTGACACGTACCACCTACCTAAGCATTGTTGCAGACCATGTACACCCTTTCATGGAAACTGTATTCCCTGGTGGCACCCTGCCACAAAGCGAAAAATGGTTCAGGAATGGTTTGAGGAGCACAACAACGAGTTTGAGGTTTTGACTTAGACTCCAAATTCCCCAGATCTCAATCCAATCGAGCATCTGTAGGATGTGCTGAACAAACAAGTCCGATCCATGGAGGCCCCACCTCACAACTTACAGGACTTAAAGGATCTGCTGCTAACAAATTGGTGCCAGACACCACAGCACATCTTCAGGGGCATCTTCACTAGGACATTGTGCAAAATTTGTACTTGCGTAGAATGGAAAAAAGAATATTAGAAATGCATAACAGTGGGTAAATGATGACTGACTTTTTTTTTTTCTTTTTTTTTTTACATTCCTTTAAGCTTGTAGATCATCAGATGTATGGTGACCACAAGTCTGTTCTCAAGGCCAGACAAAGGGGTCGAGCTGCATGTCTGAATAGCTCTATCCCAGGCCTCTGTCTCAGCAGGGGGTTCATAGTGAATACACCCAGCCTGGCTCAGATTGTTCTGTACACATATGTACACACACACATGCATATGACAATCCCTCTCTTGCAATTTACATAGTTCCTGTTACTCCTTTCCCTGACTCCCTCGATCTGTTTCTCAAAGTCTGTAATCTGAAGTGAACATGGTTTATGGCTGATAAGTTGATTTGTTGTGTTATGTTTGGCAGCTGATTTCAGATAGCAGGTCTATGGGAGTAGGTGATCCGGCTCCCTATGCAGAAACTGCCCACAGTGGGCCAGTTATAGACTATTACAAGAACTGTATGGGACCGAAGACAAAGCCCTGGGGGATTCCTGCTACACATACCGTTAGTACAATATACAGCCGTGGAAACAATTGTTTATTCATAGATGGTCTGTCTGCAGACTCAAACATAAATTATAACATGGATCCATTGTGTGGTCCACTGATTGTGTTGCCAGTAATGCACTACTGCTGCTAAAAACGGTTCTCTAAAGAGCAGTGATTGTGTGTTCAGGTTTGAATGCACATATTTGTGTGCTGACTGACATTTCTGCATGTATAATTGTTGCTAAACTTGAGTTTGCATGCAAGCATGTTCGCCGTCATGTGTGAGGGTGTGTGCTGCCATGTGTTTGGCATTTGTATAGTTGGTGTGTACTTATGCATGTGTGGGTTATTTTTTCAGTTATTACAGCAAATTTCTCTTTTTTTTTTTTTTTTCTCATTTAGTATTTTATTTCAGATTTATTTAAATGAATACAGATGTTTTTAATAGTTTTAGTTAATGATAATGACCCTGGTGAGTAGAGCTGCAAGTCTTAATCTAATCCTTAATTATTTAAAATGTTATATTAAATAAATGAATATTATTCAATACAGTAACAATATAATATTAAATATAAAAACAAATGCATTATTTTTATTTATTTAATTTTTTAATAAAAATATATATGAGTGCAGGATATAATACCTATTTTTACAAAGTTTACTGTTGGTTTCTAAGTGGTTGCTTAATGCCATTATGATATTCTAGTACCTAGATGAAGCTCAAATCCCTCCTCAAATACAAATCCATGGGATTTTTTCACCAGTCATCCAAGAAAGGGGATTGTAAGAGTAGGAGAGAGGATAAGTTTTATGTGATGTAGGCCAAATTGAAACTGATGTTGAGAAAGCATGGAGAATGCCATGTTTTGATCTTTTCTTAGCAGAAATCTTGTTTTACAGCATCCCTCCCTCCCTCCGCTCGCTCGCTCTCTCTCTGTCTCTCTCTCTCTCTCTCTCTCTCTCTCTCTCTCTCTCTCTCTCTCTCTCTCTCTCTCTCTCTCTCTGTCTCTCTCTGTCTGTCTCTCTCTGATTAGTGGACGTGTGATTCTCTCCTCTCATTACTCCCTGTGTCTGCTCTCTGTCTCTGGTATATTGTGTGTTCCTGTGTTTGTGGCTCTTCCTGTCTCCTGCTGTCACTGCTCTGCAGTCGCCAATGCTTCCGTAGAGGGCGGCATTGGCCTCGTTAGGGGGTACACACACACAAACTACTAGCACACCACACACCCAATACCTTATTGTGCTCAAAACCCATGTGGATACCTTTTTCCCAATCTCACTGATCAGTGTGTCTCTGGGGGAAGCGAGGACTTTCCCTGGTAAACACTAATGCAGGTAAACATCTCTTGATTCTTATGTTTAGAGCCATCAAATACAGGCCAGCATGAGTCACCGCATGAGGCCTGGCGTATACGTGCCTTCAAGACAGTGAAGAAATCTAGACTTACCTTTGCTGAACCTACCCTGGAAATATTTTATATACACTATATTGCCAAAAGTATTGGGACACACCTCCAAATCATTAAATTCAGGTGTTCAAATCACTTCCATGCTCACAGGTGTATAAAATCAAGCAGCTAGACATGCAGACTGCTTCTACAAACATTTGTGAAAGAATGGGTCGCTCTCAGGAGCTCAGTGAATTCAAGCGTGGCACTGTGATAGGTTGCCACCTGTGCAATAAGTCAGTTTGTGAAATTTCCTCACTACTAAATATTCCACAGTCAACTGAGTGGCATTATAACAAAGTGGAAGCAATTGGGAACAGCAGCAACTCAGCCACGAAGTGGTAGGCCACGTAAAATCACAGAGCGGGGTCAGCGCATGCTGAGGCGCACAGTGTGCAGAAGTCGCCAACTTTCTCAATAGCTACAGACCTCCAAACTTCATTTGGCCTTCAGATTAGCTCAAGAACAGTGCGTAGAGAGTTTCATGAAATGGGTTTCCATGGCCAAGCAGCTGCATCCAAGCCTTACATCAAGTGCAATGCAAAGTGTCAGATGCAGTGGTGTAAAGCATGCCACCACTGGACTCTAGAGCAGTGGAGACGTGTTCTCTGGAGTGATGAATCACGCTTCTCTGTCTGGCAAACCAATGGATGAGTCTGGGTTTGGCGACTGCCAGGAGAACGGTACTTGCCTGACTGCATTGTGCCAAGTGTAAAGTTTGGTGGAGGGGGGATTATGGTGTGAGGTTGTTTTTCAGGGGTTGGGCTTGGCCCCTTAGTTCCAGTGAAAGGAACTCTTAATGCTTCAGCATACTAAGATATTTTGGACAATTCCATGCTCCCAACTTTGTGGGAACAGTTTGCGGATGGCCCCTTCCTGTTCCAACATGACTACACACCAGTGCACAAAGCAAGGTCCATAAAAACATGGATGAGCGAGTTTGGTGTGGAGGAACTTGACTGGCCTATACAGAGTCCTGACCTCAACCCGATAGAACACCTTTGGGATGAATTAGAGCAGAGACTGCGAGCCAGGCCTTCTCGTTCAACATCAGTGCCTGACCTCACAAATGCGCTTCTAGAAGAATGGCCAAATTCCCATAAACACTACTAAACCTTGTGGAAAGCCTTCCTAGAAGAGTTGAAGCTGTTATAACTGCAAAGGGTGGCCAGCTTCATATTAAACCCTATGGATTAACAATGGGATGTCATTAAAGTTCATGTGCATGTCCCAAAACTTTTGGCAATATAGTGTATATTTGGCCAAGATTTGTGTTGTTATGCGTTAGGCATGAGTGAGGTTTTATTAATCGGGCTGCAATGAGATTGCACTTCAGTTATTTTCCCATTTATATAAAATCAAATAGCCCAGAACTACAAGTTATTTAGCTTGAATCCTTTACATCATGAGTTGTACTGCCCAGATGATCTGCTGTGAGGTCTCTCTGCAAGGGTTTATTTGATTTAGACCCCAGGGCTTCCTTTTATGTTGGATTTGGCAAATTAGCGCAATGTTTTCATCATTGACAGCGTTGACAGTTATTGACTAGTGAAGCATGTTAAAACTCCAAGGTATTTGTTCTGGATTTTGTTCTGGCTCACTCAAGCAGTGCTAAAAAGACAAAATGGAGTTTCTCACTGAAATACAGATGTTCTTTAAGGAATGTGATGGGTCATATGAAGAAATATTATTTCAGTAATCATCTCTGTTTTAACTGCTGATTTTGTTTTAAGGGCCACTGCTGTTTTTTGTCTCTCATGGCACTTAAAACTATCATGAGCCAAATATTGCCTTCTTGACGTACTTCATATCTGGATATTTTCACCTTCTGATCTAGCTAGAGCACTAATTTGGTGTCCTTTTACCTGCAATTACGATAAATTATGCTTTCAGACTCTTTTGATCTTACTAAATGCTTTTATTCCCAGTAATTTATATAGATAACTTCACATTTGCGTTTACCATCTTTCTCATCATGCCTCCATCAGGTTCCCCCCTTTTTTGACCCCTAGTTTCCTACATTTTATTTACTCAGCTGCCGCGTGAAGACTTTGAAGCCCACAGGCCTTCAGCAAGTCTCTTAAACAACATCACTTGCCATTTATTCTCAGAATAAGTCCCGGTTTATTATGTTAACACCTACAAAGTGTTTTTAACCAAACCCTCTCACTCACCTACAGCTGGATTTGTTCTACGCACATGTGTGGATGATGTTCGACTCGGGTGCTCTAGGGCGTCTTTACCAGCTCCTCTGGAAGACCGTTGAGGATCTTGGGTCGCTCTCTTCAGTTTGCATAATGGCTGCCCCAGGGGCGTCTCTGATTTGGGGTAGTGGAAAGGTAAGCAGGGTTTCTGTCTGCAGAGATATAGACTCCTGAAAATAAACTTTGAAATGGCTGAAAGGAAAGCCTGGATTATTTTAAAGAGGTATTCTACAGCCCTAAGACCTGCTTTACATGCACATACTGGAATTATTAGTTATTTTATACTCTGTTATATTCATTTATATTGTGTAAAATAATATAAGAAATATACAATTTTAAAATCTTTTTTTTTTTCAGTAATATAATCTTATTAATTAACATGATAACAGCATTTTGGGAGCCAGAAAATACAAACTCTTAAAAATAGTGGGGTTAGGGGTTGATAATTCGTACGAATTAGTCACCTCATAAAATACTTACGAATTGCTGTGAGATCGGGTTGGTATTACATGTTCAGTCTATAGATGCGTAGTGTTTTCGTAGTGATGTCGCCATCTACTGGCCTGGCATGCATAATACAGCGATTTTAGGGTATGTTTACACAACAAAAACAGACAAAGCTGTTGAAACGATCCCCGTTCACATGGATCTGCGAAAAATAACTAAAAAGGCATGTGCAAAATGCAATGTTTTTGCATGCCAGGCCAATAGTTGACAGTGTCACTTTGTCAAGAAACACCCTACGAACATGTAATACGCGTGCACATGCGGTCGCCGTTTTTAAAAAATCACGTTTTTGTTGTTTACATGGAGATGGTAATGGTATCATTTTCAAAACCTTGCACTTTGAAACCAGTTTTCAAAAGCTTGTGTTTTCAGGTCTCCAAAAACGGCGTTGTTGTGTAAATTAACGGCCAAAACGCATAAAACGTTTTCGCAGATCCAGGTGATCACTGTCGTTTAAACCTACCCTAGAATGATGGTGGAGAGTTTTGTGCAGTGAACCAGTGCTCACGTTTTTTTTCTGAAAAACTAGTTTGCTACCATTGTGCTGATGGCAATGAATGTCAGTTTATATAAAACTGTATTGAACAAGTGCACCCCACCCTGAGAGACTGATGTCCAACTGTTAGACTAATAAACATTTTGTCTGGCCTTCGACAAGTCAAACAGGAATCAGAACCTCCCTTTTCACCCACAACACAAATGCAAGCAAAACAATCCTTCCAATAATTCTGCACTGTCCTAATGTACTCCACTCTATGGCTATAGCCCGGTTCACTCTAAGGACAAATTTATAAACTGGGAGTATCGTTGCTTTTTTTCAGTGTAATGTACACCATCAATAATGTTTACGCAAACCTTTATCCTGAATATGATTTTGGATTGTCATTCAATAGAACTCGAAAGACAAAGGATGCTTTGTTAGCCCACTGTTGTGGTAGTGGGCTGAATGGTTTTTATATAAAACATATGGACCTGTAATGAAATTCAAGTACATCTCTTCACGGTGTCAGTTTTAAATCCCAGCGGGTCGAAGATTTGCATGTAGCAGCCTTTGGTATGTAACGTTACTTCAACGTTACCACAGTCCTGTTTTTGAGCCGGCACTGATGGGCTTTGTTCCAAAACTTGGTGCCTACTGCCTACATAGGCAGCACCTTCTAAGACAACATGGAACACAAGTGACTGATTTGCAATGTTCTTATTAGGAAGCAAATGTACATGCATGAATTGGACAAAATTCACAACAGTTGGTTCAGGAAGTAAAAACTCATTAATTTTCTCCATAAAGAAAATAACTTATAAAACACTAAAGACAGCCTTACTGTGAGCTATGAGGTTGTTAATTGATAGTATTTGCTTCTGTTGAAGCCGCCTGTCCTCATTATTTCAACTTAGTTTTAAAATAATTGTTAAACAGTGGAATGCGTGGTGAAAAACTACATTACCCATGATGCTGTACAGAAAATTCCACCAGTCTAAACAAGCAAAACGATCTAGTTAGCTCCACCCACTCCCACAAAGCACTGCAAATGATGTAATCAAGTCTCCCAATTCTCTCAAAATACTTAAAGCTGCTGTCCGTAACTTTTTTTGTGTTCAAGATTTACAAAAATTATATAATGAGAATGTACAACATGAATCCATTTTCCAAACCGTGTTTTTGTCTTACCCTGAATCATTATGGTACACTTATAATAAGTGTTTATATTGGGACTATTTCAGACCGGTCTGGTAGGAACCGCTGCGGAGGAGCACAGTCCCTGTGTGACTCGCCATAGACATAAACAGAGAGAAGTAGCTCCGGCTGCAATGTTCTTCCGCAAGACGCATGCAGTTCTGTTTATTAACCGCTAGAGCGCAAAACATTATGGACTGCAGCTTTAAATATTTTAATATATATGCATATTTTGCAATAAAATTAAAATATATTGTTTTTATATATTATCAGCATTTTTAAAAGAGTAGTTTTATATTTCACCATCTTATTAATTCAATTATGCTGTTCGCAATGCTTCATGGGATTGTAGTTCTTTCCTTCACTAAAGCGTTAAGCACACAGTCTTGTATCTTAGTGTTTTCGTATGATCTTAATTTTTTTTTTCTTCAAATCAAAGTTTGTAATGTTATGATTCACCTCGCAGCTGGTTATCTTGGTTCATGGCTTATAATGCTTTAAAAAATACTTTTTTGAAATCCCTATGGGATAAATGAATGGAAAAATACTTTGGGAACCAGCGGTGCTGTAAAAGTGGGCGGGAACTATTGCTCTCTATTGATTCCAACAGTTTGATATTAGCATGTTGCTAAGCTAACAACACGTAAGCATAAATATACATAAATACAAATATTAGGAACTGTAAAATAGTCATAGATTTAACTTTTCTATTAAGACTTCAGTATTGAATGGAATACAAGTACTTGTAGTAGCCAAACATTTGGCCATTTTGGATGTTTTTCCCCACTAAGCTAGTCGCAATTTTGTGATCGTCTTGTATGAGAAGAATTCATGCAATTCTTTCTCTGATAATTTGGTCGAAATGAGTTATCTTAAAAGGAAACAATATTTCTGCTTACCTTTTGGAGCGCAGCCTTCGTGTTGTGCTTACATTGTCAAAGAATGGTGTCTACAGTAGGTACCAGGTAGGCAGCTTGCTAGATTTTGGAAGTGTAGTATAAAAATGACTCACATTTGACCGCTGAATTTTTTCTGGCACAAAACTTATTTTACACATCATGTCATCACTAGTTTCTTTGCACTATTGAGAACTGAAGCTTGTTTTGGCGATTTGTTCTGGCAAAATACATGTCAGGTGAACCTTAACACATCTGTTTTATTGCTGTTTTATATTGTTTAATGTAAGCCATGCGATATATCTTGCTGAAAACGCAATTTTATATACATATTCATTTTTGTTTTGAATGTAAATAGCCTGTTCGATTTCTTTCATTTCCTATGAACTTGCGTGTACCCCTGTTAAATGTATTCCCGTATAGCAGAAAGAGGCTTTTCAATACTGCCTCGCCTCTAAAATAAACAAGTTTTTCTGTTCATAATAAAAGGACATTTCATCTCAATTAAAATAAGCCCCGGGACTTACCACCAGCAGTTAATTTAATGTGACATGTCCTTTGTGAATACTTAAAACACGGCTCACATCTGGAATACTCATAACTGCTAGGAAGAATCGCATTTACGCTATTGAACAGATGATTTAAACACATTTCTACTTTTTAGAGTGGTGCGAACAATCATGCAGTCATAAACGGATGTCTTTATTCCATGTTAAAGGTTAAACGCCTGTTGAGAGATAATTTAAGTCAATGCAAATAGTGTAAACTTTAGAGAACTTCAGAGTAATTCTTTTGGCAGAACATGACAGGATGTGCTAATAAACAAAACGCATTCCAAGTGACCAAAATTAATCCCACAGAGATCATTAAAAAGAAAAATTGAGCTCCAAAAAGCTTCTCCTGAATTTGCAGATCAATTAGGGGTGAAATTGAGACGTCCTTGATAAGATGCCATTTTGAAAAAAATAAAGACTGAAACCTGATGCTATGAATCTTTTTTTTCCTTTTTTTTTTTAAAGAAGCAGTTTTGGACTTTTTATTGTAAATTACTTTTGCTGACAACTTGGAAATTTTCAATATAATATCTTAATTTAAGTTTTATTTTTCATACCCCATTACAAAATCGTTTATGTGCGTGTGTTTTAAGCATAAATCGAACAATTTTTGAGGTTTATCTAATAATCTTTTTTCAAAATATACACTGATCAGGTATAACATTATGTCCTAATATTGTGTTGGTCCCCCTTTTGCTGCCAAAACAGCCCTGACCCATCGAGGCATGGACTCCACTAGACCCCTGAAGGTGTGCTGTGGTATCTGGCACCAAGATGTTAGCAGCAGATCCTTTAAGTCCTGTAAGTTGTGAAGTGGAGCCTCCATGGATCGGACTTGTTTGTTCAGCACATCCCACAGATGCTCGACTGGATTGAGATCTGGGGAATTTGGAGGCCAAGTCAACACCTCAAACTCGTTGTTGTGCTCCTCAAACCATTCCTGAACCGCTTCTGCTTTGTAGCAGGGCGCATTATCCTGCTGAAAGAGGCCACAGCCACCAGGGAATACAGTTTCCATGAAAGGGTGTACATGGTCTGAAACAATGCTTAGGTAGGTGGTATGTGTCAAAGTAACATCCACATGGATGGTAGGACCCAAGGTTTCCCAGCAGAACATTGCCCAAAGCATCACACTGCCTCCGCCGGCTTGCCTTTTTCCCATAGTGCATCCTGGTGCCATGTGTTCCCCAGGTAAGCCACACACATGCAATCAGCCATCCACGTGATGTAAAAGAAAACGTGATTCATCAGACCAGGCCACCTTCTTTCACTGCTCCATGGTCTGAGGTGTCGGGTCAGCATGGGCACCCCGACTGGTGTGTGGATATGCAGCTCCATACACAACAAACTGTGTCAACAAACTACCTTTCTATCAGAACCAGCATTAACTGGTAGCTACAGTAGCTCGTGTCTTTGACCCTGTCGCCGGTTCACCACTGTTCCTTCCTTGGAGCACTTTTGATAGACACTGACCACTGCAGACCGGGAACACCCCACAAGAGCTGCAGTTTTGGAGATGCTCTGACCCAGTCGTCTAGCCATCACAATTTGGCCCTTGTCAAACTCACTCAAATCCTTATACTTGCTCATTTTTCCTGCTTCTAACATCAACTTTGAGGACAAAATGTTCACTTGCTGCCTAATATATCCCAGCCACTAACAGGTGCCGTGATGAAGAGATAATCAGTGTTATTCACTTCACCTGTTGTAATGTTTTAATGTTATGCCTGATCGTGTATATTTAAGATGCATTCCATCTTTCATACTAACTGTACCTTTTTATTTACAATTTGGAACTATTTTTATCACTAAATCTCAGAATTTAATGAAATATATTTATAATAATTTCTCGACTCGTTCATCATAATTATTTTTTCCCCTACTGAGCTTGTTGCAGTGCATTTTGGGATAGTGAGGTTCATATGATATTCTTAATTCAATATATATTTCTCGAAAACCAGCTTTGTGTTACCCAATTTTGTGCATGTCACCCAAGTAAATTGATCTTATTTTAAGGATATTTACATATTTTTACAAGACAAAATAATATATAATGCTTTTGTGACCTGCGCTGTTTCTCACAAATATGCAAGGAAAACAGCTGAATAATTCCTTAATTTTCACAATTAACCCATACTGTCTTTTTGAACACCATAAATTGCCAAAGCATAGATCTGACACACTGGTCAAAACTCCTGCGTCCCACTGTATTACAGTCTCTGCAGCTCAGTGTCCCACTCCTCTCACTCCCATTGGGTCCTCTGTGGTCTGACTGATGGGGGGGCCAAAGAAGGTTTCCTAGAAGAGAAATGTTTTCTCATGTTTACAGCTATTTGATGTCTCTAGCAGATTCTCAGGTCTCAAGCTAATATCCATTGGCGTCCGTCTCTCTAGAGTCCAAAGTCAAGTCATTTGACCTTTCTACTGTAGACTGACCCCGAACGACTACACTAATTTTTGACATGCTTCGATACATGATGTCCAAAATTCCCATAAATACTGGGAACATGAGAACCACTTCAGAAATATGATATGCATTAAAGACAAAATGAATGAATCACAACTGACCTATTTCTAAAAAAAAGTAATTGTGTTATTATGATTAGAACATCAATGTGCATTGTTTTTAAGAAATAAAATGTTAATTCAGTTTTCATTAATTTCTCAATTTCTTCCTGTGTAATTGGTGCTACGTTAGCATTTAGAAAAAGAATTGCTTTGTGATCAAGGCATATTTTAATTATTGTTTGTCATATTCAGTCGTATCATATTCCCTATACTAAATTACATTTATAGGTTTGATTACGCCTTAATCATTTCTTCATTTCATCCTGTGTAATTGATGCTACGTTAGCACAATTAGCATAGGCTATTGAAAAGATTAGCTTATTAAAGTAAGGCATATTTTAAGTTTGTTATATTCAGTCATATATCATACTAGATTACATGTACAGGTTTGATTACACCTTATATAGAATAATTTATTTCTGTGTAATTGGTGCAATGTTAGCACAGTTAGCATTTAGAAAAAGATTAGCTTGAGCTATGTTGTACACTAACAAAACAGCCAGCCCTAAGGTAAGCTTGATGACACTTTCTCATTTATGTGATATTATAACAAAGAATGGCTAATTTTAGCAATTTCTATACTATTAGGAGTGATATAGCTCAAAACAAGCATCCAAGGAGTTTACATGAACATGTATGGATATAATCTAAGTAGATCAATGATAACGCCAAGTATTTTTTATAATAGTGGTGATTAAGTTCATGTCATTGTCATCTTAGCTAATACCATAAGTATGGCAAAAATGATGGCTATCAAACTGGTGATCATGTTCTGGCATAAGCCATGTCTCATATTTAACTGACGTCTTGTGAGTTTTCCAAGCAATCTTGTCATCAACTTAATTCATCAACATAATTTATCGTAGCCCTATATGACTGTGTATGGTCATGGAGAGGTTTCTTTCTTTGTTATGGGAGTGCCAGTGGGTCATTGACTCTGATGTGACTGGTCAATGCTAAGGATAAATGGCCAGAGGTCAGACCTCTCTGTCTCAACCTTCTGTTTATGGTCCCAGGATGGTGATCAAACTGTGCCAAGTGGTTCTGCGAACATGGAGACCAATGAGGTCACATAGCATCACTCCCACAGAACCCACTGGCATTAGCCATATCTTTTTGTACACTGCTTTTACCCTGCTGAAACAAAATCTTTGATAGTTTTGGAACATGGTAGCTGGTTACCAACTGGCCTTGCCAGCTTTTCACAATTTGGTTTGTCATTGTCACCAACAATCAATATGATACACTTAGCTCACAATGCTTCTGAGAAACGCACCCCTGGTTACCTGGTCATTATCTCTTTGGCTAGTCCAATGCTCATTAGCTAGTTCAATTTGGTCTATAGGCCATTTGCTAGTCCAATTTGGTCATTAACTAGTTCAAGCTGGTCTATAGGTCATTTGCTAGTCCAATTTGGTCATTAGCTAGTTCAAGCTGGTCTATAGGTCATTTGCTAGTCCAATTTGGTCATTAGCTCATTAGCTAGTTCAAGTTGATCTATAGGCCATTTGCTAGTCCAAGATGGTCATCATCTCATTAGCTAGTCCAAGCTGGTCTATAGGTCGTTTGCTAGTTCAAGCTAGTCTTTAGGTCATTTATTAGTCCAATTTGGTCATTAGCTCATTAGCTAGTTCAAGCTGGTCAACTCATTTGCTAGTTCAAGCTGAGCTATAGGTCATTCCGAAGTAGCACA
Organism: Paracanthobrama guichenoti; assembly: GCA_018749465.1. Lineage (NCBI taxonomy): Eukaryota > Metazoa > Chordata > Actinopteri > Cypriniformes > Gobionidae > Paracanthobrama > Paracanthobrama guichenoti. The sequence continues at coordinate 17,664,045 of CM031964.1, forward strand.
TCCAACTATGAATATGCTTATTATGACTACTGTTATTAAATAACATTTTATTAAAACCTGCAAAAACTGTTGAGAGATGTAAATACATTTTACTGTAGTTTATTGTGGATGCAGATTATAGTTTAAGTTGTAAAGTGAAATGTATAAATTTATAAGTCTGGTTTATTTTTTCTATATAGGCTACTTTAGACATGTAACATATCCACGTTTATGTGTGCTGTATGTGCGAAACTTTTAGGAATCTTATCCAAGATGTAGGCTATTCAATATTGGTCAATCGTATCCGCAAATGAAATTGTGAAATTGTGCAAAATGCACTTTTTTCCCCGATTGTTTCAATATGCAATGACACAAATTACTTTATTTGAATGTGTCCTTGATATAACATGACACTGAGTTGTTTGAAAAGAAATGCATAGTGACATCTTTGTATGATGACATCAAGAACCTATGAATTGGCTTTTTGAACCGGTTCATTGAGCCGAACTGTCCGAAAAGAACCGGTTCGCGGAAATGATTCGGACTTTGCATCACATGTCTAGGTAATTTGCTAGTCCAAGATGATCATTGGCTCATTAGCTAGTTCAAGCTTGTCATTAACTCATTAGTTTGTTTTGGACTGGGAAACACCGAGCTAGTAGTTAGTCTGAGCTTGTAGACCATCTGTAGGTTTGGGACATGGTGGCTGGTTGCCCAGCTAATAACCAGTAACAGTTCTGCAGAAATTAGTTGTAAAATCAGGAAACATATGAGGGTTTTTGCACCTCTGTCCCATTGTTCCTAAGTCTATGGATTTTGCGATTTATATTTAGGCTTCAAAATTCATTCATTTGTAAAGATTATCATGATGAACAAAACATAGACCATAAACTTTTGATTGGTCACAGAGCCAAAATCCAAAAGCCAATTGAACCGAGGGAACTAGATCTGATGCAAACTTCCAGGTTTATGTATAAATGTTTTTACGCTACCCAAAATGATCCATGACATTTTTCCCACTGCTGTTTCATGATGTCCTCATAGTACCCCAGGGGCACCATTTGGAGAGCATTCCATCATGCCACCCAGACCGGGGTCCCATGACCTTTCACCTGTGTGGTCCTTCTGAAGGTCAGTCTGGTCTTCATTGAATCCTCTCTCATAGCTTAAAAAAGGTGTCTGCTTATAATAGACTGATGTGCTCCCAAGACAGCACTAGAGGAACCCTGATCGGTTCATTTGCTACTGTGGTTATTGCTCCTGTAGGACCAAAAGAGGCTCCTTATGTCTCTGACGCGGCCTGGGCTGAGCGACCCAGTCGCCCATATATCTCATCTGTTCTCAATGAAAGCTTTGCTTATTCGGCCTCCAAAAATAACTTCCTTTAATTGCAGATAGGAAGCCATATCGCAGAGCAGGTTGTTCCTATTTGCAGGGAGCAACAGGGCCACATCATCTATTAAATCAGGCCTAGAACTGAGAATAATACTTAATATTCACTGAAGAATGTTATTTAACATGGTTTTATTGCGGTTCCATGTGCTCTTAGTCCTTGGATACAGTTCAACAATGAGGGGATGTCCCACAGAAAGATCTGGCAAGCAGAAATGTGGGTAAATATAATATTGGGTGTTTTTAAAAAAAGGTTAGGTCAATGTGTGAAACCATTTATGACCAACTTTGTGTTGCTGACCTTGTGAAAATATACATGTTCATTTTTGAATAAATGGTTTTCTGGGAACTCTGGACTTTTGGCTGACTTCAGTGTGACTTGACAACCACTTCATTCACGTTGATGTGAAATTTTGTCCTTCGTGTTTGTACTTTCTTGCCAGACTTATAGACAAACTATGTATTTTCAATGAACTTATACATTTATGTTTTGAAAGACTTAGTATTTCATCTCTTGTACACTTAGCAATTTTTAACCTTGACCAGAGTATACTTTTAACATTTTTGTTTCAAGATCCAAATTGTCCTGCCAAGAAACCGGTTTCATTCTGAGCTATTTTCACTATGCAACGGTCAGTCAACAAAAGACACATAGATATGAACCCATTGCTTTGACAAACCACAGCTAACACAATATATCAGAGACCTGTTGTTCTCAAGAAAGTTGAGAATGTCAGAACAAGATATTAAAACGGTTCTCTCACAGCCTAGATTAACAAACGGTTGTGTAATTTAGATTAAACAATGTTAAAGCCAGGCAGGCAGAAGGTCACCAAAATGATTTTGCAGTTTAGTTTCAGTCCTCAAATTTACATTGGCCAAGCGGCACGTGGCAACAGCACTTTTCATTGTTTGTATCACTCCGCTTACTTCAGCCAGACTGTAAATGGTGTGGATTTCTAGTGACCCTTTCTGCAGGTTACATGATTTCTCCAGTAGGCGGCGACAAGTGCAACGTTGAGAGAGTTTTTGAATGATTCACTGAATTGATTCGTTCAAAAACATTGATTCATTCAACAACGAATCACCACTGACGGGAATGTTTGCCTCGTTTAATTGGAACTATTTTCGTTGGCGGACCAAAAATGGACACGGTATCTAGTCATTTTGTGACTAAAAACGTGAGTACTTAATATTAACATTTTGTTTACTGAAGCAGACACCAACGCTGACATGATTCAACCGTGTGGCACGAGGCAAACAACAGCTCTTGTTGGACTCCAGACTATTATAGAGATATTTCTGACCGCGTTGGGATTTGTCAAGAGTCTGTTCATCCAAATTGTTGTTAAATCTTGAGAAAATAAGTAATAAAGCTGCAATAAGAGAGATACTGGAACACAAGATATAATGTAAGGTCAATGCAAAACATAGGCCTGTTGGTAAATATACTCAAGCTATTCAGTAAAATTATTTCAATAAGCTGAACTCACACATAATAAAACTAAAACTTAATCATTTGTTATAAAAAGTTAAGTTCAAGGGCTCCGCAATCTTTTGGGAGTCATGAAGTCAAAACCTGAAGTAATTAATCTTAAATGAAAAATTTACTAATAGACATGACGTAACCAATGAATAAATTCTAGACAAAAATTATCCTATGAGTAATGAATGAATCCTGTATGGCCATAGAAATTTCCGTTCCAGAGAAAAACCATGCTGCTATAACGTCGTTGATAAATCATCCCATTAAAATCGCATCAATAAAGCGTGTGCCCAAACCCGCATATGAATCAAAGGTCTCACCTTTCTCTCCCTTTTCCATCTTTCTCTGTCTTGTTCTTCTGAACAGCCTGTTTTCAATAGGCCCACAGCAGCAGTGTGACCCTTCACTCCATCCCAGGGTTAAGGAAACAGTTTTCCCCGAGTCATGATGGATCTTAGAACATTCCAGATCTGTTTACAGTTACGAACAACCCATTATGGATGTCTGATGAGGGATGTTTGATAGGGCGCTATGAACTTTTTGTCCTGCACTAAGACATTTGTCTTTCAGGACTGTGATTCTCCATATTGTTAATGTAGCCTCTGATCACTTTTGACAGCCTGACCCAAACCAGAAAACCGTAAAAGCTCTTTTATATTCAAGCTAGTAGATTTTTATGTTGTTATGCTGGCATAGCAAAATGTGTGGACAACATGCCATAGATTATAGCTTGATGTAGCATATCCTTGAACAAATCTCTAACCTTACGTATAAAAAACTTTGGTATGTAACTTGTCCTGGACTTTTGACATGAACAAATTAGCAGCTTTCTAAGTAATTAGAGTTACACCTGGCAGACAAAAAAACGGGTGAAAAAAATACCATAAACACTCAAACTGTTAGGTAGGCCTATCATAGGCCTTTTTTAGCCACCCTGTATAGAAACATGCTAAAAACCACTAGGAACATCTTATAGCAATGCCCTTGCAACACATCAGCGACACTAAAGCATTGTGGCAGTGAGTTTTACACAATTAACCAACCATATTTTGTTTCGACAAGAAAAAATCTAGATGATCTATGCACTAATATCCCCAGTTTGAGTCCAACTACAAGATCTTGTAGAAATCATTTGTGTAACATAAAGAGGTTTTATTTGAATTAGCCTATATCAACTTTCTGTTTCTGTAAAAGACATTAAAGGGAAGTACATATGAATGAAAACTGTCGTCAGGAAGAGATACATCAACATTGGAGGTAAGAGATATTCTCCAACAGGACTGACCTGGTTCAGACTTCTGCTTAAACCATTTCACATAATGCATGTTTAGATAGTCTGATGTCATTGGTGAAAGAATACATCAGTATTTTTGTCTAAAAATATATAAAACAATTTGTTAAAGATATTTATTCAACATTTATTTTATAAATGATCAGTCTATTTATGAAACATTTGTAAAATTGTATAAAATGTTATGACCGCTAAAATTGAAGAGTCATTTTCTTAGCCCAAATAAAATGTATGCTTTAAAAAAAAACAATTTCACAATGGATACATTTAAGGTATATCCTCTAAAAACAAGTTCACTTCAAAATGAAAATTTCCTGATCATTTTCTCACCCCCATCTCATCCAAGATGTTCATGTCTTTCTTTCTAAAGTCGAAAAGAAATAACGTTTTTTGAGGAAAACATTTCAGGATTTTTCTCCATATAATGGACTTCAATGGCAAACAAAATGTTGAAGGTCCAAATCAATGTAGTTTCAAAGGGCTTCAGAGGCTCTGCACGATCCCAGGCGAGGAATAGGGTCTTATCTAGCGAAACCGTCGGCCATTTTCATGCTTGCGCTGCTCTGCGACGTCCCACGGATTGCTCAATCGTGTCGGAAAGGTCACGCTAAACGTAGGCAGAAGTACCGCCCCCGAGTTTACAAAGCGCTTGTGCGAAGACAAATACAAACATCCTTTAGCAAAAAACAAAACATTAAACGACGATGTCGGACGATTTTGAAGTTGGAGATGGAGTTTTTTTTTTTTTGTAAAGGCCATTTGTATTAGTCTTCGCACGTTCGCTTAGAGCGGTACTTCCTCCTACATCTAGCGTGACCTTTCCGGCGTGATTGCGCAATCAGTGGCACGTCATTTTACTATACTGTACTGACCAAAGTGTGTAAAAGGAGAAGTTTACATTTAAAAACATAAATTTTGACATAAAAATTTGATGTTAAATCCACTATTGTTTTATATAGAATCGTCATATATTCTATACAGTGCAATTACATCAGAAGTTACTGTAATTAAATTACAGAAAAATTAAGAGTAATCCCTTACTTTTCAGTGGAAAAGTAATTAGATTACTTATTAATTACACACAACAATGATTATTGGTATTGCTGATTTATTCATATAGTGTTCAATAACTTCAATTCGATATAGGGCGTTTGTATTAGTCTTTGCACGTTCGCTTGGAGCGGTACTTCCGCTTATGTCTAGCGTGACCTTTCCGGCGTGATTGCGCAATCCGTGGCATGTCACAGAGCAGCGCAAGATGAGGGTCCAATATTGCATCATTATAATCATTCAAAATATGCTGTAGAGCTGAAGTGGTTAAAAAGTATATAAATGTTTATTTTTTTGGGAAAATGACCGATGGTTTCACTAGACAAGACCCTATTCCTCGTCTGGGATCGTGCAGAGCCTCTGAAGCCCTTTGAAACTGCATTGATTTGGGCCTTCAACATTTTGGCTGCCATTGAAGTCCATTATATGGAGTTTTCCTCAAAAACTTAATTTCCTTTCTCAGATGAGATGGGGGTGAGCAAATTATCAGGAAATTTTCATTTTAAAGTGAACTAATCCTTTAAAGGAATAGTTCACCCAAAAATGAAACTTCTGTCATTTTATATCATTTAGTTGTTCCAATCCTGAGTTTCTTTCTTCTGTTGAAAAAGAAGATATTTTGAAGAATGTTGGTATAACCAAAGAGTTAATGACGGTAGCCATTGACTTTCATAGTAGGAAGAAAATACAATGGATGTCAGTGGGAGCCTTCAGCTGTCTGGTTACAACATTCTTCAAAATATCTTCTTTTTGTGTTCAACAGAAGAAAGAAACAGGTTTGAAACAACCTGAGGGTATGTAAATGATGACGGATTTTTTTCTTCTTTTTTTTTGAGTGAACTATCTCTTTAATATCTTATGAAATTAAGTTCTCAACTAAATATTGCCTATTTAGATTTTATTTAATTTTTTTTACTGGAAACTTTTTTTCCCCAGTGTAGTCACTCTGTTTCTATCTATACGCATATTTGCAAATAGGTGCATTGCTTAGACACTGATTTTCCAGTTTCTGTGTGGTTTGGAGCGGTTTCAAACATTTCCTATCTTAATTCACTCTTCTGATAACAATTTGCAGAACCTTTGACAACCTTCCAAGACCGTCCTAAATGAAGATCTACAGGCGTATCAGATGAAATAGCACGCTGCAGATAAGTCTTCATTTATTTGGCTCTCGAACACACAGTTGGAGGAAACGTACTTGGGTTTGAGGTTGAGGAAATGAATGTGCGTGTCCGTTTCCCTCAGCATGGCGCTGTCACGGAATGCGTTCTCCCTCACAGAGGAAAGACGTGACAAATTACCATGTGATTTGAGCCCGACACGCTGCGGTACCTGTCCGCCCAAAGAGCGAGTTGTGTGTGCTTCTCATTAGTACTAGATTAAGCTGTTCAGAGCCGTACAGTAAAACATGACCGAATCTCCCTGGATTACTCCAACTCTCCAGAGACGGGATAACATGGACCGCCGCTGTCCCGCTGTGTTAGATTTACTTCTCTGCTGATTTGAGCTGAGCTTGATGGCCTTTCATGAATTTAGTTATTGAACCATAAGTAGAAAAATGTCTTTATCGCAGCACGTATACTACGCCATATAATTGTGCAGAACGTCAATGTGTTTCGGTAATGAACATCTGGATGTAAAGAATAGGATGTCTGGGGCTTGATTTTGGTATGCGGCTCTATTTATATCCCAAAACTAAACCCATTCGCATAGCCTACTTGTGTAGCATATGATTTAATTATTTGCTGTGTTAAGTTACTCCATTAATAAATTACTCCAAAGTAATTAATTACTAGCTATAGGGTTGCAAAGGGGCTGAACATTTTTGGTACATTTCCTGAAACTTTCCAAAAGTTTCCGAAAATTCCTCAAAAATCCTGGAAAGTTTGCAAAAATTCTGGAACGTTTCTAGAAACTTTGTAAACCCTAATTACTAATTACATCTTCAACAGTGTAATTAGTTTACTGTACTGACCAAAGTGTGTAAAGGAGAACACATTAAAAACATAGATTTTAACATTAAAATTTGATGTTAAATCCACTATTGTTTTATATAGAATTGTTATAATCTATACAATGCAATTACATCAGAAGTAACTGTAATTAAATTACAGAAAAATTATTTTTATTATTAAAATTATTACTAAAATTATTATTAGTATTGCTGATTTATGCATAGCGTTGTCGCGATATTGGACTTTCCAACTTCGATACGATATACCTTGATCTAAAATATCGATATTTGATACCGTTTTCGAAACCATATGGGAAACTGCCATATATACCGCCATACAGATAATTAGTTATTATCTTATAATTTTTTGATAATTTGTGTAATTTTGCTGTAATAGCTACACACAGCACAGGGAGGCTTTATTTGAATTATTGAACTAGCCTACATTTACAAAAAAAAAATACAAGTAAACAGTCAGTAATAAAATAAGAACAAATAAACAAATTGCAAATGATAGCACAAATAAATACAATAGAACAAAGAGACAAATTAAACGACACGTGGGTCTAACTGTAGTTTTCGGGTTTTAACTACTACAGAAGTATTGAATGAAATTTGAATGCATTTATGATTTATGAAGTCCGCGATCTTGGATTTTGAATTGAGCTTGCCGCAATGCATTCTGGGATTGTTTCGTTTGTTAAATACAACTGATACTAGCGTAAATTTAATAAAAGGCCGTTTATTTTGTCGTTTTTGCATTGGGTGGCTAGGTAGGCATCTCATTAGGTTTTGGAACAGAGCTAGCGTTAGCGTTAGATCATTCATGTGTGCTGGTGAGCTTTTAAACACCTAGACTACAGCAAAAGTGAGTTTGAACAGGTGCAGCTTTAACTTTCTGCTTCTTTTTTTACTTGCTTGCGTCCCTTATTAATACAATATACTATTAAACAACATGTTTTCTTTCTCAACCATTTTTGTTGAGTATTGTTCTGTATTTACTGTATTATACTGCATTTGGACATAGCTTTGTATGTATTTGACTGTTCAAGTGCAATAAGCCACTAAAAGATAAATACATTTGGAACTCAAGCTGTTTGAGAGGCAGCTTTAAGAGAGCGGCACTTATATTGATATTTTTGACAACACTAATAATACAATCCCTAATTGCTTTTGAAAGCACATTTTATACCCGTCCACATAAACCATTCCCTCTCTTCTCAGTATGAAAGCTTAATCAGACGAGAAAGCAATTTGCGTCCATATGTTTCCAGTATTAGAAGTGACACTTGTAATGTATTTGTAGACCGTCCCTAGTGTGGAGGACTCGTATCGAACTTTCACTACAGATATTGTACACTCAGATGTTAAAAATGAGTCCAGGGGTCCCGCCTTCCCTCGAGGTCAAACATCTCGTAGTGTTTGCTTTAAGCAGCAGAAATGACTAGTGATTTTTACAATAAATACCAGCTGTATTGATTTCACTGCTCTATTATTTACTGACTAGCAATCTCTGATTGACACAAACTAACAGTGGCGTTAAACTGAACCACCTTTTTGTAGGTGTGGTTGTAGATTACATGTCAAATGTCAGTTCTCAGACCTTTCTTAGTATTTCATCCTTAGTAAATATGAATACTTTTGATATGTCACGGTCCCACAAATGTTTTTTCCAGAAATCACTGTTTTAGGGTGCAGACGTCTGGCTCTACTGACCCTAAGGCAACATTCACACTGGTGCCTTTTTAATAGGACATTTTACTATAAAAAGTTGCATATAGTAACAGTGGAAAACAAAAGAAACATACATCTGTCCAGTGCTTATTAGAAAGACCTGATGAAAAGCACATGTAGCTGTTTGTTTATAGTTCCTAGAGTTTACAGAGGAAAATTAATAATATTAGCAAGGAAATGTGAGGATGAATTTATGTATATATGCATATAGCCTATGTATATAAAACTATATATATATATATATATATATATATATATATATATATATATATATATATATATATATATATATATATATATATATATATATATATATATATATATATATATATACACTAACCTAAAGGATTATTAGGAACACCATACTAATACTGTGTTTGACCCCCTTTCGCCTTCAGAACTGCCTTAATTCTACGTGGCATTGATTCAACAAGGTGCTGAAAGCATTCTTTAGAAATGTTGGCCCATATTGATAGGATAGCATCTTGCAGTTGATGGAGATTTGTGGGATGCACATCCAGGGCACTAAGCTCCCGTTCCACCACATCCCAAAGATGCTCTATTGGGTTGAGATGCCATTTTAGTACAGTGAACTCATTGTCATGTTCAAGAAATCAATTTGAAATGATTCAAGCTTTGTGACATGGGGCATTATCCTGCTGGAAGTAGCCATCAGAGAATGGGTACATGGTGGTCATAAAGGGATGGACATGGTCAGAAACAATGCTCAGGTAGGCCGTGGCATTTAAACGATGCCCAATTGGTACTAAGGGGGCTAAAGTGGGCTATGAAAACATCACCCACACCATTACACCACCACCACCAGCCTGCACAGTGGTAACAAGGCATGATGGATCCATGTTCTCATTCTGTTTACGCCAAATTGCTTGTGCAAATTGTAGCCTCTTTTTCCTATTTGTAGTGGAGATGAGTGGTACCCGGTGGGGTCTTTTGCTGTTGTAGCCCATCCGCCTCTAGGTTGTGCGTGTTGTGGCTTCACAAATGCTTTGCTGCATACCTCGGTTGTAACGAGTGGTTATTTCAGTCAAAGTTGCTCTTCTATCAGCTTGAATCAGTCGGCCCATTCTTCTCTGACCTCTAGCATCAACAAGGCATTTTCGCCCACAGGACTGCTGCATACTGGATGTTTTTCCCTTTTCACACCATTCTTTGTAAACCCTAGAAATGGTTGTGCGTGAAAATCCCAGTAACTGAGCAGATTGTGAACTACTCAGACTGGCCCGTCTGGCACCAACAACCATGCCACGCTCAAAATTGCTTAAATCACCTTTCTTTCCCATTCTGACATTCAGTTTGGAGTTCAGGAGATTGTTTTGACCAGGACCACACCCCTAAATGCATTGAAGCAACTGCCATGTGATTGGTCGATTAGATAATTGCATTAATGAGAAATTGAACAAGTGTTCCTAATAATCTTTTAGGTGTGTGTGTGTGTATATATATATATATATATATATATATATATATATATATATATATATATATATATATATATATATATATATATATATACATTTAGTAATTCGACTAAGCTTTACCCAAATATATATTTTTTTTTATGTTGGCAGTTAAACAAAATATTTGTGAGAAATTATGCAATATAAAAGATAGAAAAATATAGTTATAAAAATGTCATGATGTGAAATCTGCTTCACAAAGGTTTCATTTTAAATGAGCTTGTAAACAGCATATAACTCAGACAAAATGAATAATTGTGGAAGTGGGATCTATTATACAATGCTCTCTAGAAATTCCTTCATATTGTACTGTTGTGTTTTTATTCATATTGATCAATACAAAATACAAAAATAAATCATTACATTACAAACTCCTTATATTTTTAAAGTGGCTCAAAAACATTACAGCAATTGGGCATTTGAGTCAAAACATTATCAGAAACAACGTGTGTTAGATAAATGTGCTAATGTCATGGAAAACAAAATCACAGTCTCATCCCTTAATTTTGTGGCTAGAAACAAAATATGATACATATGGAATACATATAGTAATATTAATTTAGTCTACAAAAATCGCTTGCATTTATGCGTTTCAGTTTTGGTCCCTGTTCAACCCATTTACTGACAGCCATTTAGTGCTGGAGAATATTTACATGTTGGTTGTTCTGGTCATATCCAAACCATAACCAGTATGACACACAGTTAGGCCACTCGACAGTATGCAAATGCTGTTAATTAAGGCCTGAGTCATGGAATGTTGCTCGATACACATGAGCAGAAGTTTTAAGCTGCCATGGCGTGATTGCATTAACAACACCTGCTTTATACATATAGCTTTAAACTGCATATTTCTTGAATTTCAGTGTATATGGCATTTGCTACACACAGGTAGCAGAGAGGAAGAGGAAGACGGGAAACTATGATTCTGCTTCCTGTAGTAGCAGCAGCCCTGTGTCAAACCTGTCTGTTCCAAAACCTTGCTATCTCTTGCCTACATAGTGCACTGCTAAGTATCTTGTGCTTACCATCTTCTAAGTGTAGGTTTACACAACAATGTACTAAAAATGAAAATGTTTTTCCTTTGCGTTACAGACGACAATGTTGTCAAAATGTTCACACGGATCCACGAAAACGAATAAAAGCGCTGTATTATTCATGCCAGGCCAGTAGATGGCGATACACTACACGTGTATAGACTGAACACGTGATACACATGCACATGACGTCACTGTTTTCACAAATTCACGTTTTTTTTTTTTGTAGTTTACATGGAGGCGATAACAATAGCGTTTTCAGGCCCCCAAAATTGTCGTGAAAATAAATGGCCAAAACACATAAAAAGTTTTACATTTTTAGCTGAAAACGGTGTTGTGTAAACTGTAAATGCTCAAAAAAAGTTCCACTCACAACTGATTCCAAACAGTTTGACGTTAGCATGCTGCTAAGCTAATTGCGCCATTTTTAAGAATAAAAATACATGAATTAATTTTTAACTTTTTATTTAGTATTGATTGAAATTTCAGTATATTTACGATTTACTTTTCATGTCCGCCATCTTGGATTTTAATTTGAGTTGACCGCAATGCACTCTAGGATTGCTTTATTTGCAAAATCCAACTGATACCGCTGTAAATTTAATAAAAGGCCGTTTATTTTGTCGTTTTCGCATTGGGTGGCTAGGTAGGCGTCTCATTAGGTTTTGGAACAGAGCTAGCGTTAGCATGCTAGATCATTCATGTGTGCTGGTGAGCTTTTAAACACCTAGACTACAGCAAAAGTGAGCTTGAACAGGGGCAGCTTTAATTTTCTGCTTCTTTTTTTTACTTGCTTGCATCCCTTATTAATCCCAAACTATCTTAAAGGTTAAACATCCCTCACAGCTATGACACAAATCCACAAACTCTCAATTTTACTGCCCTTTAAGTTGTGGAAAACCTGTAAATATTTCTCTTGCCTTCACATTCACACGTTCAAGGTCGTGTTCAGTCGCTTCATTCACTCACACACACACTCGTGCACCAGTAAATAGTCACAGCCAGCAGTAGCAGTGCGTCGGGATGAAGGTGTTTGGTTGTGTTTTGGTGAGCTGCGGGCTGGTTTAGGTGAAGTGCTGTTTGTGCAAGCAGTCCAGAAAGAGGAAGAGTGATCTAAAAGAGCGAGAGAAGATGACGTGTGCCTCTTTAGAGGTCAGAGATGCACTACGGTCCTCCCCGCACATCCTTGTGTGTTTACTTTGAACGCTTCTTTGACTTCTTTATTCTGAAAGAGAAAGAAAAGTCATATTATTAGACATGAACAATCCCTTATTTTGTTTTCCATACAGTACTACTTTCAAGACTAATACTGTACGCTGTAAAAAATATTATCTCAATTTTTTCTTTTGTCAAATCAGCTTAATTATGGAAGCTTATTCTGCTACAAAATAAAACATTTTAAAAGACAATTGTGACTTTTTATCTCACAATTGTCGCAATTGCGTGTTATAAAGTCAGAATTCGAGTTATAAAGTTGCAATTACCATTTTTATTTTTTTATTCTGTGGTGGAAACAAGCTTCCATAGATAATTAATGTGGTTCAGATAACATAATATTTTGAGTTTCTATTTATTAAACCAATTTTCTTTGTTGTATTAACTCAAATTCTTAATTTCAATGAACTCAAAATTAAGGCAACCAGGTAACTTTAAGTTAAACCAACAATTTTTTTTTACAGTGAGATGTCAATGCTGATACATTTATTAAATGCAAAGTTTTTGCGATTTCTGAGGATGAAACTTGTAATTTATAGTCTTTGAACATTTGTGCATGTGATCTATTCAGTTTATCTAACATGTTTTTTTTAAATCAATCTAGAACACACTGTACAAATTTATTTTCATGAACTCAGAACTTTTTATTTTTTGTCAAATCAACTTGATTCAGATAACATAATAAAGTTTCTATTTATTAAACCAATTATCTTTGTTGTATTAACTCAAATTTTTTATTTCAATGAACTCAAAATTAAGGCAACCAGGTAACTTTAAGTTAAACTAACAATAATTTTTTTACAGTGTACTTTTATTAAAACATATTTTGCAAGTATGTCACAAAAAAGATTTCGATTAAGTTTTAGATTTAGTTGAACATAAATGTAGATAAGTCACAAAATGAGCAGTACTATTTCAGTATTATTTTATATAATAAATATAGTATTTATTAGTGCTGTCAAATTGATTAATCGCATCCAAAATAAAAGTTTGTGTTTACATAATATGTGTGTGTACTGTGTATAATTTTTATGTATATTTAAATATGCACACATGCATGTATACATTTATGAAATATTTGCATGTACACACGCTCTCTCTCTCTCTCTCTCATATATATATATATATATATATATATATATATATTACACACACATATAATTTATATTATATAAATATGAATATTTTATATATAAATAACAAATTTTTCTTAAATATATACATGCATGTGTGTGTATATACATAATTATACACAGTACACACACATGTAAACAAGCTTTTATGTTGGGACGCGATTAATCGATTTGACTACTATTTATTAATATTTTTGAGTCTTTAGTTGCACATTTTCATTTGACTTATTTGTCATCTTTATATATATATCTCTGTTTAGCTTTTAGTAATTTTAGTACTTAAACTAATTTTATTTCATTTAGTTGCCTTGCAAAATGTCCTAATTTAGGTTTTTCAATTTGATTTTACTTCAGCTTTATTTAAATGAACATTTTTAATAGTTTTTGTTAGATAATAACAGCACTTCTCCAGACTGACCCATAATGATCAACACGTCAGTGTTTTTTCTTGCTTTTAATGTTTTAATGGCACCAGTCAGTTTGTCTCAGTGGCACAATAGGAGGCCGATTATGGTGGTGTTAAACCTCTCTGTTCTCCCTGTTACCTCATCATTAATCTACAATTAGTGTAATTAATGAACCGAGGTTAAGTGCTTAGGGCTCTGTGGCGGAGCCTAATTACCTACTTAGGTAAACGTGTCATTTATATAATCTTAAATTACCCAATAACATTCCCCATATACCATTTAATTGTTGGGAACAACACCTTGTAAATTGCTGCTAAGATTTGTTTTAAAACACCTAATGCTACTGCACCTTTACATTGGTTTTTGATGTAAAGTAAACTGCGTAAATCAACAAGTTCTGTAAATTACAAGAAAATTTAATACAGTTGATCGCATACATACATTACATCACATCAGAGCATATTTTAAATGTCATTTCTTTTAATAAAGCAGTGTGATTCCATGATAGGTTTTCTTATGTTTATTTTTGTTTTATTTTTTATGTTTTATAGGTGTAAAATTACTTCAAAGGTCATGGCTATTCCAATTTTGAGAATTAGAAAGAATCTTTAAGTACATGCAAATTTTTGTTTTTGAAAGCATCTATACTTTTGAAATGGCATGTTATCGGTGTTATGTGTAAAGTTATGTCTATCTACGATTTATGCATTTCAATTAATAGTAAAATTCCATCAAATTGAATTGAATAAGCCTTATATGTTAATTGAATAATTGATTAAGGATTGTTCAGTTATTCAGTTAAAATATGTAAGGATTATTCCATTCAATTTGATGGAATTTTACTATTAATTGAAACGTGTGAATCTTAGGGCTTACTTTTTTTAATGTATGTAAAGTATGCACGACTTTTTGTTAAATTTATTACCGAGATCACTAAGGGTATGTTTATACTTTTTTTGTGGACATTTTTCGTGTACTGATGACGATATGTCAAATCCCTGTTCACAAGGATCTGCGAAAATGACTAAAATGGCTGTATTATTTATTCCAGGCCAGTAGGTGGCGATGTGACTTTGTAAAGAAACACTGCGCGCCTATAGACTGAACATGTAATAAGCATGTGCATGACGTCACTGTTTTCACAAATTCATGTTTTTGCAATGCTATCTCACGAACAATTTGTGCGAATTCGTACGACCTCACTCTTATGAATTTGTACGACTTGTCTAAATCACAGTGACGGGTAGGTCATTCGTACGAAATACATCAAATACATAAGATTTAGCAAAAATCGCAAAACCTCGTAAAATATGTATGAATTGCGGTGAGATCGGGGTTGGTTGTTGTAGTTTACACGGATACGATAATGAAATCGTTATCACAAACTTGCACTTTGAAACCCGTTTTCAAAAGTTTGCCCCCAATACACGTTGTTCATGTTAAACGCATGAAAAGTTTTCCGTTTTTAGTTGAAAACCGTGTCGTGGCCCCTTTAGAATAAAAATTTTGTACTGTAAGTTTTAAACATTATTTTTGTTCAGTAGATTTGTTTACATTAATTCAATGTCTCTAAGGACTGTATCTTATCCCATGATTCTCAGGGACTTGTTTTTCCGAGTGTAGAAAGAGTTTCTTCTTACTTGTTAATGGCATTCTTTAGATACTGCTGAAGCCATTTGGTCTTGGGGTTGATGCAGACCTCTCTGTTGTTCTTCAGCTTGGCACTGGTAATGAGAGAGAGAGAAAAGAAGGGATTTGTTTCGGACCAGAGTAAAAGAGAGAGTGTACCTTTCTCCCTCTGCGGTTCTACAGTGTATTTCATCAGATCATATCAGCTGTCCGTCATGGACTGTGTTTCAGTCTCTCTATTCTACTGTACTGGCCAGAGTCACTGCGCTCCATCAGATAACTGGATTGAATTAGAGGCGGTTCGTAAGGACAATGTTGTGCTGTCTGGACGTTCAGAATTTGTGATGAGTTGGGAAGATTTTGACTGCGATTCCCAGAACTGTGCATGTGCATATAGTTTGTCTAAAGTAACATCAATTATTATATTCAAATGCAATTTTAAATCAATTAATAAAAACTTAGGCTCTGATTTCTGCTACTAACCAAACACATGGAAAGCTAGAAAAAGGCCCGTTCACGTCAAGAACTATAACTATAACGATAATAATAAAGATATAGTTAGATAGATTTTATATTTATATCTATATCTATCTATCTAATCCATCTATCCATCCATCTATCCATCTATCCATCTATCTATCTATCTATCTATCTATCTATCTATCTATCTATCTATCTATCTATCTATCTAATCCATCTATCTATCTGTCTATCTTTTCCATCCATCCATCCATCCATCCATCCATCCATCCATCCATCCATCCATCCATCCATCCATCCATCCATCCATCCATCCATCCATCGCAACAATATTTTGTTACATCCTTGCAATAAATAGGCCTACAGCATTATTTACCAGGATATTTGCAAAAAATATTTTGCTGTGAGATTGTTTTGGTTAATAACAAAAAGAAAGTAAAGGGTCTGACTCTTTTTGATTGAGCCCCTCAAATGCTTCGTTCACACACACATGGAGAAAACAACTCAAGTGACACCCAGACTTCGCACCTCAGTGGCAAAAGGTTGTGTTTGAGAGTTAGCGGCTCACGTTGGCATTCAAATGGCTCCTATTCGTATTGCTTACACCTCACACACACACGGATCTCTCAATCTGTCTAGACAAATGGAGCCTGTCGGCTCAGATAAAAGATCCACTTAACCCCAAATCTACACACGAATCCTCACAATCAACCTCCCGATCAGTAAGCTAACTAAAAGTGTAATGCTACCCCTGTTTGTTTTCCGGCGGGATGTCTTCCATTGAGTTTATCTTGAGAGAGTTTGCTTTATTTGTTTGTTTGTTTGTGATTTGGGCTCTTGAGTTAATCTAGCTAGTCTAAACGATCTTTTGCATGAGCTTGTCGGTGGTCTGGGACCAAGCCAGCAGGTAGTAATTACCTCACAGCTAGCTAATGCTAACAACAAAATGAGTGATGTGCGTGTCTAGGGGGGAAAGGGTAGGTGGCTGTCTTTCATCTAGGCCAATGAATCTGAAAGGATTTCTAAACAAGATGTGTGGAAGATGGCAGATTTAAAGGTGATTTCCTCCGGCCAAAGTTTGTTCCCGAAATGACCCTTGGCTACATGCTAACCTCTGTAACCCCTGTAACCTTGATCCCCTGTAGCGCTTTGGCTTTTTGCTGCCGACAGGGTACAAATGGTTCAGTTTAATACATTCCAGACCACTGAAGTAATACCAAATGCTGGTAAAATGAAAACGACAAGGTCGCCCGCAACACAAAGCTAATCATTTTGACCCTTAACAATTATTGTGTCGTGAAAACCTGAACGCTCATAATGGACAAAATCACTCGCTTGTATTTTCTCATTTGATCCTTTTTTGTGTTACTCTGTAACTGAACAATAGGCCACATTGCTACTTTCCCACACTGATTTGACTCAGCTGTGGAAATTTACAACTTTAAGAGCTATTTCTGGCATTTAAAATGACCTTTGTTGGTGTACTTTAATGTTGTTTAAAGCATTAAAAATGTGGTAGAGTTTAGCTGTTGTGAGATAGACAGTGGGATGTCGACTCACATGACTTGGAACGGGCAGCTCGGTGTGTGGAGGAACTTGATCTCACGGATGCTCCTCTGCGGGACGGTGTTGAGAGTGGACCGGCACCAACATCTCTCCACCAGGCTGATGGGTTTAGCTGGGATGTGATCAGAACAGAGAGTAAGAAGTCAGTGCAAGAGAAATATGAAAAAAAAAAAAATCTTACATTTGAAGAGATTTGAAGTTAGTTAGTAAGATAGTTAGTGATAAGTTAATTCAATTTTTGTTGGTTTAACTTAAAAACGTAAGTTACCTGGTTGCCTTGAAATTGAGTTCATTGAAATTAAAATGAGTAATGAATGAGCTGGTTTGACAAATATTATGTTATCTGAATCACATTAATTATCTAATTTGATTTGATATTTTTTACAGTGTACAGTAAGTCATGACAACATGAAATCTTGAAAGTTGAAAATTTTACGAGATTCAGATTAAATGTCAGTTTAATGTAATTTAAGAAATTACTTACACAGTCAAGTTGATTGTACTAAAATACAAAAAGTCAGTAAGTCAGTAAGTTACATTACAGTACAGTACACTTACAGTACATTTGTATGTAAGTCAGTAAGTTTTTTTTTTTTTTTTTTGTACGGTTCAAAAGTTTAGGGTCGGTACTTTAAAAAAAGAAATTAACACTTTTATTCAACAAGGATGCATTCAATTCATAAGTGACAGTAAAGACATTTTCTAATGTTACAAAAGATTACTAAATGCTGTTTGAATTTTCTGTTCATTAAATAAACTTGTTTCCACAAAAATAATGAGCAGCACAACTGTCTTCAACATTGATAATAATGAGAAATGTTTCTTGAGCAGCAAATCTGCATATCAGAATGATTTGTGAAGGACTGTGGAGTAATGATGCTGAAATTCAGCTTTGATCAAAATATATTCACATAGAAAACTGTTCTTTTAAATGGTGATAATATTTCACAGTATTACAGTTTTTTTTTTTTACTGTATTTCTTGATTAAATAAATGCAGCCATTGTGAGAAATCATGTTTCAATGGTAGTGTATAAAATCATCAAATACAGATATTACACACATTTTCAAATATTTAAAATCCTTAAGATAATTCCTTGCTGCTCTTCATATTATTTTCATTAATTCATGTATATATATATCTTAAAAAGTATCCAGCTGCACTGATTTTTTTTTTTAAACGTAACAAACCTTCTGTTTTCTGTTTATTTCTAGTCATGTATTGATTTGCTTCTTATGTAAAACAATGAAATTTACCCAATGTTTTTTTTGACTGCCACGGATTATCACACTTTTTGTAAAAGCAAAAGATGGATAATCTTGTAAAACAACTTTTCAGTCTAACATGATCAATAAGTTATGACAACATGTTTTTACATTGCTTTAACTCATCAAAATAAGTTAAGCAATTTAACTTGTTTTTTTAAAGTCAGTTTAATTGCAATTTAAGTTGAAATGACTTAAACATCCAAGTTGATTGTACTTAAAAATGTAAGCAACTCGTTCCTAGCGTTTTAAATTACTTGACAAAACCTTTGCATTCTGAACTTCACATATTCGGAAACTTAATTTCAATGCAATATAATCATACAGTACAACACAAATCACTGAACTCTCGAACGCATCTAATGAAAGTGTCCGATCACCTGCGTCCATGAACAAACCCTGATCATTAAAAAGAGATTAGTCTGCATTCTAGTGGCCCTCGTCCATTCACACAGGGGCCGGCCTGCCTTTTCACTCGCCACATTTTTCATAAGGAGCCTTTCTGAGGGTCCTCAACATTAAATACGGCAGAATCCCATAATCACACTCCAGGTTTAGTCCTGAATATGTGCGTTAAATGAATCTGTTGAAGAACATTCTCTGAATGGTTTCACATCTCCCTGGTTTCTCTTTTTAACAGACCCGGTTATGAGGGAAGTCAAACTCTGAAATTCCCACAGATATTCCCGACACTGTCTGTTCCCTTTGTCATGTTAAACGCCGGCCCATTAAGCCTTGACTAAACACTGCGCCAAGTGAACAGCGCAGGAACTTTTTGCTTACTATTCTCTAATTAGACCCCAATTAAAAGAGCTTGCGGATAAGTAAACAGTGCTAGGTGTTTTTTTGGGGGGGAATTTTTGCACAGCAGAAACAACAAAGCTAGACCCACCAAGTTCAGCTGGTTAAACATCTCGCCGAAACCTTCTGTCCTTTTAGATCAGACCTACCTAACCAGACCTAACATGTAAAGACATGCACAGTTAAGACATATATGCAAATGTATGCAGGGCACTTACGAGCTGCAAGGTGATATTAATGGAGGCTCTTAATGATCGTTAACTCCTTAATGATCATTAACTGAAAATATTCACTATTCTGGAAAACCTAATACAACAGTTCTGCAATTTACGACTCAAGTAATAAAACATTTCAGCAGAACGTACACTGTAAAAACTTTTACGAAGTTGTAAATAAAACAATGATTATTGGATGTTTTACAAGAAAATGCTATTTAATTTTATGCTTTATTAAATGTTACTTGCCATTTCTTTGTAATTATTGGTGAATTTTATAAGCAATTTCTCAGTTTCAAAGTATAATACTACAGCATTTTTTTGAGGGCTCAGTAGTAAAGCAATGGGGTTTTGTTTTAGTTTAGTTTTTCTTTGCTTTGTTTTTGTTTAGTTTTTAGTTCTGTTTTGCTTTGTTTTTGTTTAGTTTTTCATTTTTGATTAGTTTTTTTACTTTGTTTTTGTTTAGTTTTTAGTTAATTTTTGATTTTTGTTTTGCTTTGCTTTGGTTTAGTTTTGCTTTGTTTTTGTTTTACTTTAATTTTGTTTAGTTTTAAATTTATTTGTTTTGCTTTGTTTTAGTTTTTGTTTAATTTTGTATTGGAATAGATATTGGTCTGGTTTGTCTAGTAATTGCTTATATATGCACTAAAATAAAATATAGCTTTCATTTTAGTGACAAATTTAAAAATGAATTAATTTTACACATCATAAATGTATTTTTCAAAATAACAAACTACATTTTTAGTCATTTCAATATTACATTACAATATATTACTTTGTTACATTTATAATGAATACATAAACTAAATTAATTATAAATGTGTTATTCAAAATAAAATACGTTTTTATTTTTAGTTTAGCGCAGCAACAAGATGCCCAGGATGATACAGCTTGCTACACTGTAAAAAATCATTTGATCAATAAGTTATGATAACAAGTTTTTTTTTTATTTAAATTATTCCTTTAAATTCAACTAATTTTTTTTTAAGTCAGTTTAATGTAATTTAAGTTGAAATTATTTAAACTTCCAAGTTGATTGTACCTAAAAATTTAAGGCAGCAATTTTTTTTTTTACAGTGTTATTTAGTTAATTGAATTGCAACACGTCAAAGAATCATCTGAAAACTTAACTTAAATGCTGTAAATCTGTAAATGTTAGTCGTAACCCACTTACCGTCAGTCTCTGGGCTCCATATGGCGAGCGTCAGCAGGGCCACCAGCGCTAGAACTTTGCTATCCATGCCAAGTGTGTGTGTTTGTGTGTGTGTGTGGCTTTTGTCCGTCACAGCTAGCTTCCAGAGCTCAGTGTGGCGTCTCAGAGCTCTGCAAAGTGTTAAGACTGAGGACCAGAGGGAAACACTCCCCCCTTTCTCAGGAGGAGGGGAGGAAGGAGGAGGAGGGAGAGCGGGGCTGGACCCTCTCCTCCGACAGCCACCTTCTTCAGCGAAAGTCCTAAAAAGTTCTGGCAAAGATTCAGCAGTGACAGTCTGACTCAGACTCTCTCTCTCTCTCTCTCTTGTGTCTATTTTCCTCTGCATCTTTTTTTTTTTGTCTCAGTGGAGCGGAGAAAGCAGAGACCCGGCTGTTATCTCAGTATTGTTGTTTCTCAATGCTTCGATTTGTTATTGTTTGTTTCATGTCATGTTTTTCTGGTGGTCGACTTTCACTTAACTGGCGCTCCTGTATTTCCTGGCTCTCAGTTTGCAGCCGCATATCAGATTCCCTCGATTTTAGGATTCTGATTCGGGTGCATCTGAATTGTATTAAGGCGAAAGTTTGAATACACACTTTTGTGATCTTTAAGACCTAAAATCTTATGCCTGTAATGCTTTAAATTAGCATTCCAGACAGATATAATTATAGAAATGTGAAGGAAAAGCTGCCAAACAACTGTTACACAAGAATTTATTGGATTGACTTTACCATTACATTAAAACAAGTATTTGTCCAAACGTTTGATTGGTACTGTAGTCAGACATGTATTAACATGAAACATGTATTTTGAACATGAAAAAGCATTGCTGTTGCTGTAGGTTTCAGAAATGCTCATATTATGTCTAAATAATTTAATTTGAATAATGTTTTAATTCTTTAATTATATTTGTGTATACAAAAATATAATGCTTTATTATAAGTATGTATATAAAAGCACATTATTTAAAATGAATGTTATCTCGAATATATATAATTAATTTTTTTAAATATATGAGTTTTTAAAGTGTGTATATATATATATATATATATATATATATATATATATATATATATATATATATATATATATTACTTTTTAATATTACTTTTTAATTATACATTTTAAATTTAAATATATTACTTTTTGAAGTGTATATACATAAACTTATATATAAAATTTGATATATATCCTGTCCAGGAAAAATATTTTGGCACTGGCACATTTTACCCCAAAGCTACCATTTTAGTAAAAATATATTTAAAAATGGCCAAATATTTATTGTCAGTTAACCAACATGTAAGACTATTTTAAAGAAATTATATAATATAAATATAACTTTTAATGTATATAATTATACCCTGAAGCCATATGATACTTTGTGTAATTAACAGACCAAAACTGTTATTGTTTGCTCTGCCAAAGCTCTTAAAAATTAATTTGCATTTGTGTTCTTTGAAATATGGGGCGTTAAGACGCGTCATGCCATCTTTCACTATCAGTATCACTGGCGTGACACGTCTTGACGGAGCTTATTTGAGTGCACGCTCACAGAAATGATTGATTGAACAACAAAGTTCTTGTCCAGTTGAACAGGCCTTTGCAACAATGCAGAAAAAAAAACCCACGAGCACAGACCAAAGCAGGCTCATGTGAGTGTACGTCTCCATAAAACAGTGGCTGGTGAAGTACCTTTCAAACAGAGTCAGTGGAGACACTGTGTTACACTTTTAATAGGCTGCATTCAGACCCTCACGCTGAGAGACCCGGCAGCACCAAACCCCCTTAACAGCCCGTAAACTTTAGAGGGTGTTGATGGTTATCAAGCAGTCAGCCGAGGTGCAAACAACATGGATGTGAAAAGGAGTGGTATACAAACTTATCATTAATTATACATTTTTGAGGTCACAGAGAGTCTGTTATGTTTCAGTGGCACTTCAAACGTCTTGCAGTTCGTAATATTTAGTCACAGGAGTGACGTTTGGCACGGGTGACAAACAATATCGCAGGTGGAAAAACAATCATCCCCGTTAAACAACAGAAGTATTTTCTTTGTTGTTTAAATGGCTACTAAGAGTATTTTAGTGATGCCTTTTGATCTGAGATCAAACGCGCATATTTTCAGCTTTAAAATTCAAGCATTCAAACTTTTCCAACTTTGTTGTTTTCTCTGGCTTTGTTTGAGGCGTCCAGTGATATCTGTAAATCCTCCATTAATGTTCGCATTGTTGATCTCAACCCTTGGCCTTTTCAAAGTGCAAGTGAGCGGGAGGATGTTGAAAAGATTACTAAACATCAGTACTGACCTAAGTGACAACTCTGCAACTTGTATCACTTTAGAGGGCAGAGGGCACGTTTCACATCCTCAGGTTTCGTGTTTCAGAGAAACGTTTTCCTTCACTTTGTTCTCACAAGAGCTGACGGACAACCGAAGACGAATGCGTGACGCAGGACAGTGAATAAATGACTTTACATTCGTGTTTATTTACATCTCACGGCATCAGTTAAGCGGAAAATTACACTAGGGGAGAGTGGGGGTAAGTTGTGCCACTTTACCTATGTGTCCTAGGCCACGGGATTGAGAGAAAATGAGTTGAATTATTGGGGAATACATGAACAATTTGCATAAATGAGAACCAGCAGTTTAGTAATGCTCAATGCCTATTATTTATTTCATCTTAAAGGTGCACTATGTAACATTTTTTTTTCAGTAAAATATCCAAAAACCACTAGGCCAGTGTTATACATTTTGTTCATTTGAGTACTTACAATATCCCAAATGTTTCCAACTATTTGTAAATCGTGAGAAAATTGCTATTTTAACCAATGAACTGGGACGTGTGAGGGAGTGCCTGTCAATGGTGTCATCCGTGTTACCCTCGGTTTTATATGGCAGAAACGCTTTACTCTCACTGCAGTGTGAACAAGTGTCATAGCAGCCGCTGAGGGAACGCACAGAGTAACGCCATAACATAATTTTCAACACACTCAAATGTATCTAATATGATAAACAGAGCTGCGTTACCTCACACTCATGACCGGAAAAGCGGAAATGGCACCAGAGACTGTGGCATAATAAAAGTCCCGCTGCTCGTGAGGTGTGTGTTACGTTCATCTTATTAACAATCGCTCCCACAACACCCGCCCCTGCTCTGCTTCATACTACAGTAACGTTAATGATCGCATCCATGAACATGAACATGCCCGAGTCCTATCCCGATTCTTTTCCACCGGCTGTGAGGTGAAGACCACATGTCCCAGGATTCTGCGCTCAAACTTGCCGTCATCAAACTACGCCTTTGTTTTGAATTAAGTTAATGCAAGTTAATACACAGCAAAAAACCACTCCCCTCCAACCGTCTGCTATGAGCGAGAGATGGAGAGGAGGAGCGCTGAAGTAAAACCCTGCCCTCTATTCAATATTCCCTTTCACTTGGAAATACGTCACAGCATTGAAGAAAACTCATTTGCTACTTCTGGTTCACTGGGACTTTAAACTATTCAGGAAAGATGTTTACTATTCAGACTAATGAGCTTCACCTCCAAATGCTGTAAACACTGTCACTGTTAGTTGATGCCACTGGCACAATTTACCCCAAAGCATCTGGCACAACTTACCCCAAAGTTAACATTTTAGTAAAAACTAAATTAATAATTTCATTAATAATTCATGGCTAATAATTTATCTACTGAGGGGCCATGACACCGTTTTCAACTAAAACGAAAATCTTTATATGCGTTTTTGCCATTATTTTACGTGACAACAGCATTTTGGGGGCCTGAAAATGCAAACTTTTGAAAACGGGATTCAAAGTGCACGTTTTTGAAAACGATACCGCTGTCGTGTCTGTGTAAAATGCAAAAACGCAAATCGGTGAAAACGGTGACGTCATGCACGTGTATCACTTGTTCAGTCTATAGGCGTGTAGTGTTTCTTTACCAAGTGACATCGCCATCTACTGGCCTGGCATAAATAATAGCGATTTTAATAATTTTCACGGATCCGTGTGAACGAGGATTGTTTTGACAACGTTGTCGTCTGGAAGCGAAAAATTTATATGGGTATATTTATTGGCAGTTAACCAAACATAAGAAATATTCGTATGAAATACGAATTTAATAATAAATGATATAAAAATTGTAAAATGTTAAATTATAGACTATAAAAATGTAATATAAAATCACTCTCTATCAGACTTTTTAAACAAACCGTTTATGTAAAAAAGTATGTAATTATAATAACATATTGTTGTGAATATATTTGTTTTATATATATATATATATATATATATATATATATATATATATATATATATATATATATATATATATATATGTATTATTTATGTACATGTACAATTTATTAATTCATTAACAATATTAATTCAATATATTATATAATATTTACAGTATGCACTTATTTACCCAGATCTTTACCAAATTAACCCCAAAAATATTTTTTACATTAAAAATGTTTGGAGTAATTTTTTTCAATCTCAAAGTTACAGTTGGGTGTATATATGATTTTCCCTTTATGGTTACATGTTAAAATCTTTTTTGGTGGTATAGTAGGTTTCCCTCTCTCATCTGTTTAAGTTGTTTCTTTTGATGTTCGGTATTAATTTCCATTTAGTACAAACTTTAATGAATGTGATGATGGACTTTTTGTTGTTCCAACATTCCATAAGGAGATTATTTACATCCATTCGTGATTACAGTTAATACAAATATACTAAACATACAAACCTTACAAAAAGGGAAGAAGTCAAAGAAACACAAACCCATGAAACAATATACATTTACACATACTCAAACTTCAAGTCATCAGAATCAGTGTACATTAGTCGATAGGCATCTAGACGCAGGTGTGTCGTAGCACTCAATCCCAGCAAAGCAAAGCCTGTGGTCTGATTCATGCTAGCGCTCACGCCTGTCCTGAGAGACTCTCTCCATACGGATACAGGGTTTATTATGTTCTAAACTGGGAAGCTGAGATGTTTGTGAATCAGGACAACTTTTTGTCATCTTTGAAAAGAGGAAACACATAAAAGGGATGAAAGGCTTCCCTCTGCTGGTCTCTGCGGCTGCAAAGTAAAGAAAAAACATAATCAGTCTCTATCAGACTTTTTAAACAAACCGCTCAATCGTTCAGTCTATTTGATGGCAACTTGTGGCAATGCGGTCACTGGAAACAAATGCTACTTCAATAGTGTAAAAAAAAAAAAAAGATATATAAATACATACATACATACATATAATTATAATATTTTATTTTATATATTGTTTATATGTTGTGTGTTTATACATTAATTAGTGCTGTCAAATCAATTAATCGCATCCAAAATAAAAGTTTGTGCTTGCATAATATTTGTATGTGTACTGTGTATAATAATTATGTACATATCACACACACATATGCATGCATATATTTAAGAAAAATGTGTTATTTCTATATATTATAAATTATATAAATATATATTTACAATATATACATATACAATATATACATAATACATACAATATATACATGAGTGAGTGTGTATTTATACAGTTATTATACACAGTACGCACACAAATATGTGTAAACAAACTTTTATTTTGGATGCGATTAATCGTGATTAATTATTTGACAGCACTAATACTGATAGATAGATAGATAGAATATATAATATATATAAAATAGATATATTATTACATTATAATTTTATAAACGTAATATATATATATATATATATATATATATATATATATATATATATATATATATATATATAGGTGCTGGTCATATAATTAGAATATCATCAGAAAGTTGATTTATTTCACTAATTCCATTCAAAAGTGAAACTTGTGTATTATATCCATTCATTACACACAGACTGATATATTTCAAATGTTTATTTTCCCAAATTTTAAATCCCAAATTCAGTATCTCAGAAAATTTGAATATTACTTAAGACCAATACAAAGAAAGGTATTTTAGAAATCTTGGCCAACTGAAAAGTATGAACATGAAAAGTATGAGCATGTACAGCACTCAATACTTAGCTGGGGCTCCTTTTGCCTGAATTACTGCAGCAATGCGGCGTGGCATGGAGTCGATCAGTCTGTGGCACTGCTCAGGTGTTATGAGAGCCCAGGTTGCTCTGATAGTGGCCTTCAGCTCTTCTGCATTGTTGGGTCTGGCATATCACATCTTCCTCTTCACAATACCCCATAGATTTTCTATGGGCTTAAGGTCAGGCGAGTTTGCTGGCCAATTAAGAACAGGGATACCATGGTCCTTAAACCAGGTACTGGTTGCTTTGGCACTGTGTGCAGGTGCCAAGTCCTGTTGGAAAATGAAATCTGCATCTCCATAAAGTTGGTCAGCAGCAGGAAGCATGAAGTGCTCTAAAACTTCCTGGTATACAGCTGCGTTGACCTTGGACCTCAGAAAACACAGTGGACCAACACCAGCAGATGACATGGCACCCCAAACCATCACTGACTGTGGAAACTTTACACTGGACCTCAAGCAACGTGGACTGTGTGCCTCTCCTCTCTTCCTCCAGACTCTGGGACCCTGATTTACTTTCATCAGAGAACATAACTTTGGAGCACTCAGCAGCAGTCCAGTCCTTTTTGTCTTTAGCCCAGGCGAGACGCTTCTGACGCTGTCTGTTGTTCAAGAGTGGCTTGACACAAGGAATGCGACAGCTGAAACCCATGTCTTGCATACGTCTGTGTGTAGTGGTTCTTGAAGCACTGACTCCAGCTGCAGTCCACTCTTTGTGAATCTCCCCCACATTTTTGAATGGGTTTTGTTCCACAATCCTCTCCAGGGTGCGGTTATCCCTATTGCTTGTACACTTTTTTCTACCACATCTTTTCCTTCCCTTCGCCTCTATTAATGTGCTTGGACACAGAGCTCTGTGAACAGCCAGCCTCTTTTGCAATGACCTTTTGTGTCTTGCCCTCCTTGTGCAAGGTGTCAATGGTCGTCTTTTGGACAACTGTCAGGTCAGCAGTCTTCCCCATGATTGTGTAGCCTACAGAACTAGACTGAGAGACCGTTTAAAGGCCTTTGCAGGTGTTTTGAGTTCATCAGCTGATTAGAGTGAGGCACCAGGGGTCTTCAATATTCAACCTTTTCACAATATTCTGATTTTCTGAGATACTGAATCTGGGATTTTCCTTAGGGTTCAGTTATAATCATCAAAATTAAAAGAAATAAACATTTGAAATATATCAGTCTGTGTGTAATGAATGAATATAATATACAAGTTTGACTTTTTGAATGGAATTAGTGAAATAAATCAACTTTTTGATGATATTCTAATTATATGACCAGCACCTGTGTGTATATATATATATATATATATATATATATATATATATATATATATATATATATATATATATATATATATATATATATTGTTATTTTCAAAATACTATTATTATTATTATTATTATTAATACAAATATATTACAAAAGTGCCATGATTGTTAGCTCAAGTGAATGTGGAAAAAGAGCTGGAATGGTCTTTACGGTATGGAATAGTTCCAGTGTTTAAAGTAGATATCAGATGCAGAGGAGATAAGGGAAAGTCCATCCTGTGTAAACGGTGTGTGCTGGGGGGTCTCGGTGTTGGGGGTAGTTATCAGTTTAACACTTCTCCTGGAGTCTCAGCTGGTTCCTGTCAAGTCTGCATGAGAGACCCCCTATAGACCAGGTCTAATCGCTTCAGCCAGACCAGGTTTACAAGGATCAGCCCTGAACAAAGAGAGAACATTTCTGTCTAAGTTCAGTCTGCTTTCTCGCTTCTTTATTACTCCTTTGAGTAACAAACGTGTGGGAGCCAAAGGAAATGTGTTAAGACTTCTGGGCTGCATTTACACTGTGTTTTAATGCTTAATGCGCACGTATGAAATTTTGCCATACTCAAAAGTGAACATTCTGTCATCATATACTTACCGTAACTCCGTTCCAAACCTGTATGACTTTCTTCTTGTGGAACACACAGATCTGTCTCTGTTATTTTGTCCATATGCGGTCCAGTCTTGTTTTGGACCCCATTTACTTTCATTAAATGGACAAAAACAGTTGAATCATTCGTCAAAATATCTTCTTTTGTGTTCCTCTTTTCCATTCAATTACAATAAATGTGGACTAAAGCTTTGAAGCTTCACTGTAAAAAGTGATCAGTTGACTTAAAAAAGTGAGGAAATTTCCTCATGTAATCATGCGTAATTGAAAAAATTAAGTTATGTGAACTTGACAATTCCACATAACTTCTCTTTTCAATTATGCATGCTTTATTTACTTTAATAATTTTAAGGCAACAGGTTTCCTCAATTTTTTTAAAGTTAAGTCAACTGATCACTTATTACAACTAAAAGTATATAAAAAAGTAAATTTTTATGTGATAAAAAGGCTGAAATTTAAATTCTTCCTCACTGAAAATCCATGACATGTTGGATTTTTTCCAGTGAATCAGTTAATGAATCACTGGAGAGTTGGAGCCAAATTCCTATGCGTTTTTGCAACAAGATCTGATCTTTCCCAGATATCAGTGAGAAGAAAGCAAACAAACCAGGTTTGAATGCATTATTTCTGGCATTTTTTTCTTTAAGTGCCTAATGGATCTTTTCTTTAAAGTTTCTTTGAAACTGTGCTTGTGAGGGAAAAAAAAGATCCTTTAAATGATGGAGAGATGTTTACTTTGCGGCATTGTGTGTCGGATTCTGGCAGCTCCTCAATAAGCATTTTTTCTTCTTTCTATAAAACAAAAGATGCAAACGCTCTGCCCCAGAAACTCCCACCCCACACTTCCATTCTGCAGACGGCCATATTTGTCAAGTGCATATTTTGAATTTTGCCCCATCTCCATGGATCCTGATGTCGGGGGCAGATAGGGCTCATTGTTTGCTTGTTTGAGGCAGTATGGCTGAAATGCAGTAAGGTCAAAGTTTTGGCTGGTTAGCATGACCTGTTAGCATTTGAGCAAGTTTGACAAGGGCCAAATTGTGATGGCTAGACGACTGGGTCAGAGCATCTCCAAAACTGCAGCTCTTGTGGGGTGTTCCCGGTCTGCAGTGGTCAGTGTCTATCAAAAGTGCACCAAGGAAGGAACAGTGGTGAACCGGCGACAGGGGCATGGGCGGCCAAGGCTCATTGATGCACGTGGAGAGCGAAGGCTGGCCCTAGTGATGGGGAGTCGACTCCAAAAGAGTTGATTCCTCCACTCTGAATAGCCCCAGAGTCGGGGTCGACTCTCGGTGTCGACTCTGTTGCTGTGTCCGAAATTGTTCACTTGTTTACTGATTCTCTAATCCCTATATATATAGTGCATGGCAGTTGAGTGCACTATAAGCAAGGAGTGCATGAAATGAAGCGAGGAATTCATACACTGACATAATACACCGTGTCAGAGAGCTGTCACAGAAACTTAGTCACACACATTTATTTGATTGCTTACTTTAGAAATAAATAACAGTCACAGTGACTTTAGTTTGTAATTATGCATAGGCTTCCTCCATGCTAACTTTAGTTTAATTGATAGTATATTAATGCAATAAATATAAATGTTTAACCTTGTTCATAATCATTAAACCATAAATCATAAAAATACTCACATAAAGAAGTAACAATCAATAAGTGTACATTATTGTATGAATTTTAGTATTTAGTATCTTTAACTCACCTTTTAAGACAATGATCATGTGCGTTTAGTGCCATCACTCGACAACAGCTGTTTTCGTGACTTTTTCCTCCTACCTGCAACACCTATGTAGAAACGTTGATAGCCACTCATCAAGTTATCGCTAAATTGGACTAATCTGGACGGTCACGCTAAAAGTGTGTGGGGGGATAATTTAAGTGTGCAACAAGTGCAATTTTGTCTTATTTCTGACCCTGTTTTGATGTAAAGTAAATGGAGTCGAGGAGTCGATTCCATAGACTCCTACAGTGGGAGTTGGGGATCAGAGTCGACTCCAAAAAACCTGGAATCGAACAGCCCTAGATATGGCCCGTGTGGTCCAATCAAACAGACAAACTGTTGTAGCTCAAATTGCTCAAGAAATTAATGCTGGTTCTGATAGAAAGGTGTCAGATACCACAGCACACCTTCAGGGGTCTAGTGAATTCCATGCCTCAACGGGTCAAGGCTGTTTTGGCAGCAAAATGGGGACCAACGCAATATTAGGTCATAATGTTATGCCTGATCTGTGTATATATATTCACACAGATTTCATGTCACATACTTCCAGTGAGTCTTGAGGCAGTCAATCTACACTACTAAATAGCTTTCTCCAGGTATTATAGACCTCAGTAGTATCGGTTTTGGGGTGGTCGTCAAAGATCTTCTAAATCTGAGCCGTAGAAGGAACATAAATCTTACGTGACAAAGAAGTGACACTGATCATGGGCCATCAGTGAGAATGAAGGGATTTGAGTAAGTAATTTGGGGAATGTTGTCCTGAGATTCCCTCTTGACTGACAGTCAGTAAAGATCGTGGCAGGCCGAGACGAGGCGCATGACATCAGATTTAGTTCTCCAGCAGGGTAAGCGCACATCTCGGCTCGTGTTTTGCTCGTTGTTGGTGGAAACGTAGCAACCAGAGTTAGTTTTAATTGACAGCAAATTTTAAATGCTGAGTAGGAGGTTGCAAAAGCCAAGATAACATTAGAAAATGGAGGATGAACAGGATACATGCAACTTGTTGCATTTTTAAAGTTGACAAACACAAAGTAAATGTGCATGAACAGAGTACAGCAGATACAGCATATTTTACTATACCTAAATTTATAATATAGTACAAACCTGATTCCAAAAAAGTTGTGACACTGTACAAATTGTGAATAAAAACAGAATGCAATGATGTGAAAGTTTCAAATTTCAATATTTTATTCAGAATACAACATAGATGACATATCAAATGTTTAAACTGAGAAAATGTATCAGTTTAAGAAGAAAATAAGTTGATTTTAAATTTCATGGCATCAACACATCTCAAAAAAGTTGGGACAAGGCCATATTTCCCACTGTGTGGCATCCCCTCTTCTTTTTATAACAGTCTGCAAACGTCTGGGGACTGAGGAGACAAGTTGCTCAAGTTTAGGAATAGGAATGTTGTCCCATTCTTGTCTAATACAGGCTTCTAGTTGCTCAACTGTCTTAGGTCTTCTTTGTCACATCTTCCTCTTTATGATGCGCCAAATGTTTTGTATGGGTGAAAGATCTGGACTGCAGGCTGGCCATTTCAGTACCCGGATCCTTCTTCTACGCAGCCATGATGTTGTAATTGATGCAGTATGTGGTCTGGCATTGTCATGTTGGAAAATGCAAGGTCTTCCCCGAAAGAGACGACGTCTGGATGGGAGCATATGTTGTTCTAGAACTTGGATATACCTTTCAGCATTGATGGTGCCTTTCCAGATGTGTGAGCTGCCCATGCCACACGCACTCATGCAACCCCATCCCATCAGAGATGCAGGCTTCTGAACTGAGCGCTGATAACAACTCGGGTTGTCCTTGTCCTCTTTAGTCCGGATGACATGGTGTCCCAGTTTTCCAAAAAGAACTTCAAATTCTGATTGGTCTGACCACAGAACAGTTTTCCACTTTGCCACAGTCCATTTTAAATGAGCCTTGGCCCAGAGAAAACGCCTGCGCTTCTGCATCATGTTTAGATATGGCTTCTGTTTTGACCGATAGAGGTTTAGCCGGCAACGGTGAATGGCACGGTGGATTGTGTTCACCGACAATGTTTTCTGGAAGTATTCCTGAGCCCATGTTGTGATCTCCATTACAGTAGCATTCCTGTATGTGATGCAGTACTGTCTAAGGGCCTGAAGATCACGGGCATCCAGTATGGTTTTCCAGCCTTGATCCTTACAAGACAGAGATTGTTCCAGATTCTCTGAATCTTTGGATGATATTATGCACTGTAGATGATGATAACTTCAAACTCTTTGCAGTGTTTCTCTGAGAAACTCCTTTCTGATATTGCTCCACTATTTTTGGCCGCAGCATTGGGGAAATTGGTGATCCTCTGCCCATCTTGACTTCTGAGAGACACTGCCACTCTGAGAGGCTCTTTTTATACCCAATCATGTTGCCAATTGACCTAATAAGTTGCAAATTGGTCCTCCAGCTGTTCCTTATATGTACATTTAACTTTTCCGGCCTCTTATTGCTACCTTTCCCAACTTTTTGGAATGTGTAGCTCTCATGAAATCCAAAATGAGCCAATATTTGGCATGACATTTCAAAATGTCTCACTTTCAACATTTGATATGTTATCTATATTCTATTGTGAATAAAATATAAGTTTATGAGATTTGTAAATTATTGCATTCCTTTTGTATTCACAATTTGTACAGTGTCCCAACTTTTTTGGAATCGGGTTTGTGTAATATAATATAATAAATATATAATATAAAAGTAAACACATTTACACATTTTCTATTTTCTATTCTATTCTAATAATTAAGTACCAAAAAATACTAATCTCATATTATATTATATTAGATTAATTATATTATATTAACTTCTAAATTTATAACCAAAAATGTCAACAAAATGTATCAAAAAACAAATGCATAATAATATAATATAATACACCAATCAGGCATAACATTGTCACCTAATATTGTGTTGGTCCCCCTTTGCTGCCAAAAAAGGCCCATATCTGTCGTGGCTTGGACTCCACTAGACCCCTGAAGGTGTGCTGTGGTATCTGGCACCCAGATGTTAGCAGCAGATCCTTTAAGTCCTGTAAGTTGCAGGGTGGGGCCTCCATGGATTGGACTTGTTTGGTCAGCACATCCCACAGATGCTCGATTTCATTGAGATCTGGGGAATTTGGAGATCTTTGGCTCATTTTTGGATCATCCACATGGATGGTCGGGACCCAAGGTTTTCCAGCAGAACAAAGCATCACACTGCCTCCACCGGCTTGCCTTCTTCCCATAGTGCATCCTGGTGCCATGTGTTCCCCAGGTAAGAGACACACCCGGCCATCCACATGATGTAAATAAAAAATGTGATTCATCAGACCAGGTCACCTTCTTCCATTGCTCCGTGGTCCAGTTCTGATGCTCACGTGTCCAGTGTTTCACTTTCGGCGGTGGACAGGGGTCAGCATGGGCACCCTGACTGGTCTGCGGCTATGCAGCCCCATACACAACAAACTGTGATGCACTGTGTATTCTGACACCTTTCTATCAGAACCAGCATTAACTTCTTGAGCAATTTGAGCTACAGTAGCTCGTCTGTTTGATCGGACCACACGGGCCAGCCTTCGCTGTCCACTTGCATCTGTGAGTCTTGGCCGCCCATGACCCTGTCGCCGGTTCACCGCCGTTCCTTCTTTGGAGCACTTTTGATAGATACTGTCCACTGCAGACCGAGATTTTGGAGATGCTCTGACCCAGTCATCTAGCCATCACAATTTGGCCCTTGTCAAACTCGCTCAAATCCTTACGCTTGCCCATTTTTCCTGCTTCTAACACATCAACTTTGGGGATATATACACACACACACACACACACACACACTTTTTTTTTACGTATTATTTTAAAAATAAAATCCCACAATAAAGAAAAAAGGTGAATGTGTTATAAGGTCAGGAAGTGGACAGCAGCTAACTTACGGCTGGCTCACTGTCTCAGTAGCTTGTCTCCTCAGAGCCTCGAGGAGATCATTGGGCTTCACACCCATATCAGTTGAGCAACACTTTAGGTGGACAGACCGGCTTTTATCCGATTTAAAACTTTTTCCGCAAATGGGACACTCTGGGACCCGTGGTCTAGGGTGGGAATGATGGCATGCCGAGGGAGCGCTGCTCTCACTGACATCCAGACATCTGCAGAGGCAGAAAGAGGCAGAAACCTGTGTACAATATAATATAATATAATATAATATAATATAATATAATATACTGTTGTTGTTGACACAGCTAGGTTAATAATGGGTATGAAAACTTCCTATTAAACTTATTTGTGCTCATAAGGACTCCTCTGAGCTGAAGTGCTTTGCTTTTCTCCCTTTATCAAACAAAGAAAAATGAGGCTCATTACAGAGTATTACATTTCCCTCTCAGCGCTGAAATGGAGGACAGACACATTAAAAGCACATTTCTGTGATATAATCGGAGAGGAGGAACTTCCTCCTGCCAAGAAGCTGCGATTGGAAGCAGGTGCTGCGTGTTCATTAGAGCAGAACTCTGAGTCTGAACACAATCACGACTGCTCTCTTCCTCTCCGCATGACACGACAAGTGGTCTATACAGCGCTTTAGTCATTTAACCCTTAGCCACATTACATGCGCAATTATTGACAATCATTCCACTTGATTTAGATGAAAAGGATGTTTAAGGTGTTCGTTTTGTTTGAACAGAACAGTGAGACGCCTTTAAGCAGCATCAAACTGTTAGATGTAAAACCAGCTATTTTCTTCAAATCAAATTGCAGAAAAATCCACTAAATGCTTATTGCTGTAATATTTGTGCCGTTTCAGACTTTTTATTTCACAATAACACAAAGCAATGGGTGTTGATTTGCAGTGACATGCATTCTGTTATGGAGGTGTGCACGGTACTTTGTTATGCTATATGTTGTGCTTTTAGTAGATGTATAAATTATGAAGAAAAGATGTTACTGACTGCAAAATGCTGAAGAATGATGCTGTCAAATTACTCCAATTGAGTTTAGGTGTAATCAATCTGTTCAATCTGTAATCAATGAGTTATTTTTCTATGTTGAACACCGTTTACTTTTGTGATTCTGGCTCTGTTGGTAATTTAACTGATGCTGGCTGGTTCTCAATCCATTTTATAGTGTAATGGGCACTTATAAGCGTCGTTAAAGTGTCACCCTCTCAACACCCTACGTTTCTGAGAAAACACTGAAAACATGATCCACTCTCGATCCGACAGCCGGATAACAAGAGGAGTGATTTATGTCTGATTGAGGCTGCTTTAAGGATGGATCCCAGATGGTCAATGCAACTGTAAAACTCTCACTCTCAGTATAACTAAGGTAAAGACTCGTCGTTTTGTGAAGTTATATTTTTAAATATTTTTAAACATTTTGTATGTATTTTATTTATTTATATATATATATATATATATATATATATATATATATATATATATATATATACACTCATATATAAGGATTATTAGGAACACCTGTTCAATTTCTCATTAATGCAATTATCTAATCAACCAATCACATGGCAGTTGCTTCAATGCATTTAGGGGTGTGGTCCTGGTCAAGACAATCTCCTGAACTCCAAACTGAATGTCAGAATGGGAAAGAAAGGTGATTTAAGCTATTTTGAGTGTGGCATGGTTGTTGGTGCCAGACAGGCCGATCTGAGTATTTCACAATCTGCTCAGTTACTGGGATTTTCACGCACAACCATTTCTAGGGTTTACAAAGAATGGTGTGAAAAGGGAAAAACATCCAGTATGCAGCAGTCCTGTGGGCGAAAATGCCTTGTTGATGCTAGAGGTCAGAGGAGAATGGGCCGACTGATTCAAGCTGATGGAAGAGCAACTTTGACTGAAATAACCACTCGTTACAACCGAGGTATGCAGCAAAGCATTTGTGAAGCCACAACACGCACAACCTTGAGGCGGATGGGCTACAACAGCAGAAGACCCCACCGGGTACCACTCATCTCCACTACAAATAGGAAAAAGAGGCTACAATTTGCACAAGCTCACCAAAAGTGGACAGTTGAAGACTGGAAAAATGTTGCCTGGTCTGATGAGTCTCGATTTCTGTTGAGACATTCAGATGGTAGAGTCAGAATTTGGCGTAAACAGAATGAGAACATGGATCCATCATGCCTTGTTATCACTGTGGTGTGGGGGATGTTTTCTTGGCACACTTTAGGCCACTTGGTGCCAATTGGGCATTGTTTAAATGCCACGGCCTACCTGAGCATTGTTTCTGACCATGTCCATCCCTTTATGACCACCCATTCTCTGATGGCTACTTCCAGCAGGATAATGCACCATGTCACAAAGCTTGAATCATTTCAAATTGGTTTCTTGAACATGACAATGAGTTCACTGTACTAAAATGGCCCCCACAGTCACCAGATCTTAACCCAATAGAGCATCTTTGGGATGTGGGGGAACGGGAGCTTCGTGCCCTGGATGTGCATCCCACAAATCTATACATTTCCAGGGTGTTAATAAAGGCCTTCTGAAGCTGTTTTTTTCTTTTTTTTTGTAAGAAAAATATCCATATTTAGAACTTTATAAACTAAAATATCTAGCTCCTGGCAGAGGGCCTACACAAATCGACTTACGGCAAGAGTAACTTCTTACACAATGTATGACGCATTGACGAAAGGATATAGAGTGAAACAAAACACCGGTCACGAGTTAGAAGTCTAAAACAAGAATTTTTAAAGAGAAATGTCAGAGGATTTCGATAAAAGAGAAGAGAGGGCTTGAGTTTGTTGCCCAGCCCTATTTGTTTGAACCGTGAGAGGCGTCAAAGCTTATGATACTCCTACATCCTGCGGCATGTACCGCGTCAGGGGTTATTCTTTTGCCGTAAGTCGACTTGACTAGGCTGTCTGTCGGAAGCTAGTTATTTTAGTTTATAAAGTTATAAATATCGATATTTGTCTTGCACAAATGCATGGCTTCGCTTCAGAAGGTCTTTATTAACTCCCTGGAGATATCTTTTATGAAGGATGGATGTTCTTTTTTGGACTTCAAAATCAGGAGCGCCGTTCACTACCATTATAAAGCTTGAAAGAGCAAGAATATTTTTAAATATTAATCCAACTGTGTAATCCAAAAGTCATATACACCTAGGATGGCTTAAGGGTGAGTAAATTATGGGATAATTTTCATTTTTGGGTGACCTATCCCTTTAATGTTTAGCTTTCCCAACTCTGTTCCAAACAGATGTTTAGTAACAGATTGAGATAAAGACTATTTGTTCTCCTCCATTCATACTGACCGATTGTGTTCTCATTAGGAGAAGCAAATCATGCCAGCAAATTTAAGAGGATATTGTTTTTATTAAACAAGCTATTGTACTTCTGCATCTCCCACACTTCTTTTGCCTCTGTCTGTAGACCCGCTGTATCTCTGAGGTATCGTCAAATGTGTCTCCAGTGAGGCTGTTTTCGCTAGTTTGTATAAACATTTTTTATTCGCCATTGTTTGCATGCATAGCTCTAATCTGTTGTTTTGAAATTTCCTGTGAGTCTTGGATACAGTTTGATGAACAAGCACTGGCGAGGGCTTTTTCCTCTAGTAATAGAGGTGAGGCCATTAGGAGATGAGTGCAGGCTGTTGGTGCTGGGGCTTTTTTTTTGAAGTGAGAGAATGTCATTTGGCCGAACCATTGTCCAGCAATGTCCTCTTCAACCCCACATCCCAGGCTCTAGGGTCAGACTTCAGGGCTCAAGTTCCTCTGAATGCAGGAGCAGATGGTGAAGTGGTTGCTTCATTGGAAACCAACAAAGCAAAATCAACAAGAGAAACACAAAAGGCTCAGCAGGACATACCATCATAGTTCCTGTATGTGCTTTTAAATTACGTCAGCGTAAATACTTCAGACATATTTTTGCCCTCTAAAGTATGAGTTCACCTAAAAATGAAAATTACATCATTATTTATTCACCCTCATATCTAGAAGTCTTGGAATATAATGTATGAGTTATGTAGACTACGTTTATGGTGCTTATGCACCATTTATGAATCTTGAAAGCTTTAGCTTTAAAGGCCCACTGAAGTG
Source organism: Paracanthobrama guichenoti (assembly GCA_018749465.1). Taxonomy (NCBI): domain Eukaryota; kingdom Metazoa; phylum Chordata; class Actinopteri; order Cypriniformes; family Gobionidae; genus Paracanthobrama; species Paracanthobrama guichenoti. Next base: position 17,703,107 of record CM031964.1, read on the forward strand.
CCTTGAAATGCGCAGCATTATTCAGTGTGTTGACGTAATTTCCACTGAAAGAGGAAGACAGGGCGGGACATGTTGATCAGCTCCTCCCCTTTTTTAAATAGCCAATAGTGTTTAGTTTATATCACAGCTCGGCCAGAGCCATTAAGCTCAGTAAAGCCTCAGTTTCCTCCTAATCTCAAACCGTTTCTCCTCCATATCGCTTTAAAATATCATTCTGTGAGTCCGATATGTGTTCTGGTCTGCAGTGACTTGCGCATATGATCTGCTATGATCTGCTATCGTGTCTCTGGACTGGAGCAGACTGTTGTGTGCTGTGGCGGCTTGCTTGGCACTAACGTGAAACCAGACTTAATTCGCCCCAATAGAAAGCATATTTATCTGATATAGTATAGCCCTATATAGTGCATTATGTGCCATTCGCCATGTAGAAAAGAATAAATGTGTGAACAAGTGCCTGTTTTTAGCCGCAGCTTCAGCGTCTGTTTATAATGTGGGGACTCTTCAGATTCTAGAATTTGATTGGACAGAAAATCTGATGAGAAGCTGAAGTGCAGAGTGATGTCATCAAAATCATTGATCCATATTGGCGGAAGTGAGAGACTAAGTTTTGACCGCTTATATCTTCTAAATGTGAAGTTTGTCATTGTTTTGGGGCACACTAGATTATAGATAACAGTAAAACTAACATATTTATACTGAAAGCCAAACAAAAACTTCCATTTTGGACTTTAACCATATGGACTAATTGCATGGAAAATAGCAGCCAGAGCAATTCTTAAAGATTTCGCCTTTTGTGTCCCTCTGAAGAAATTAAGTCATGTCGGTTTGGAATGACATGGGGGCGAATAAATAGTAATATATTACAATTGCTCTAATTATACAATTGTCATCAAAGTTTTTATCACATACTGTACATCTCATGTGAAACACATTTGGGAAATAGGACACTGGAGAAAGATGGAGCATTTTTCCCTTCTAAATTCCTTACTCATCTACTTACATCCCATTTTATGAGCCCTTTGAGTGATATTCCTTGTCCCCCATGATTTTTCTGGAGCTAAAGGAGAGGTTGGCATACTTGAACTCTGTATGAGGTAAACTACCATCCATCTAGGCAAAGATTCCCCTCTAATTGATTTTCTCTGGAGTCGGTAAACATGAGTTATGCATCCTTAGAGTATCGGTCCATTTTCCCAAGCTATTTCTGCAAAACATGTACATCCGAAAGTCCAGGCATCATTTTTAGGTGTTTATTTCACCATAGTAGATAACTTGGCGCTCATTCAAACAAAGGCTCCTCATTGGTCTTGTGTGTAACTGACCCATGCAGCAATAATTCCCAATCTTTCCCCTGCATCTAAAAACAAACTGGCTCCTTTTTCCTTCCATCCAAGGCCAGATTAGTCTTCATTAATCCCTGGAGTGTGTAACTATGACAGAGATAAAGTTAGCCCTAAAATAGCTGCTAATGGTGACCTTGGCTGTGCCCATCAGGTTACTGTTTCCATGATACATTTCTCTGGCAGTGTTCTGGTCACAAGAGAGCTGCCTCATTTCTTGCATTGGCCACATCCTGTTTATCATGATGAGCTCTTATATTGATTATCATTAGTGATCTTACTCAACTGGCCCTAGAACTGTAGGATTTGGTTATAGGATGTGGATGTGTGCTTTCTTGCCCTTCTCGTAAGCACATCCATGATTCAGAGGGGCTCTCAACACACCCTTTTTGCAGATCGGGTAATAAGAACTAGCCACCAGGGTGGTTCCCCAAGAACTAAATGTTCCCCTAGAGCCATTTTCTTGGTTGCATTCACAACGCCAGTAGGACCTCTGAAGTGATGTTGCGCTTGTTGTTGTAACTTTTTTTTTTGACGGCGCTGAGAACACCAGAGCTCGAGCACACAGTGCTCCCATTCTCCGTCTTCAATTTAATTAGTTTATGATCTGTTTAAAAGTCCTGTCTAATATGTTATTAGATAGAACTGATATACAAAGAAAGTTGACAGTTTATGAAAAAGTATTAGCATTTGCAGTGTAGTTGATGCCCAATGTTGCTAGCTGAGCAGAAATACATAATCATATTTCGCTTGGCCCTTCAAAGTCACGTTGGATTTTCTCCTTAGCGTAAAGGTTGAGAGGTCCATCTATCACTGTTTTCCATGTTCGTAGAGTTAGTTTGTGGAGTAAATATATAGGATATAAAAATGGCGGGTGCTGGTGTTTTGTGTATGTTCGGACAATCAACATACATTTATGTCACAGGTAGTTCCTATTGTACTGGTTTAGACCCTACTCTGGAGTAGGAGATAATTTAGTCCCCTAAAAGAAGTTGCTAGAACTAAAATAGTTCCCAGTTCCTGTGGTGCGAACATGCCAAAAAGTGGGTACTTTCACCATTAGTTCTAGGAACTATGAAAAGGTTCCTCTGGTGCGAATGCCCCTTATACATTACATCAGGGGTGTCCAATTCGGTTCCTGGAGGGCCACCTTCCAGCAGAGTTTAGCCCCAGCTCTAATTAAACACACCTGGACCAGCTAATCAGGGTCTTCAGGTTCACAAGAAGCATTCAGGCCAGGAAGAGTTTAGGCCAGGCCAGTTTAGCTCCAACACACTCCAAAAAAATGGTCCTCCAGAAGAAGGATTGGACTGCATAACAACATCAACAAGTATCAAGAAGAATACCGCAAATGGAGCATTTGGAATAGGACCAGAGAGATGTTGACCCTTTCCCAAATTAAGCACTAAATGTGGACTTGCATACTGCAGTTGTTGTGTATCTGTAAATATCAGTCCATGAGACTGTAGGGAGTCCTATTTGTCATTTGATGGTTCAAAATGGGTGCTCACAATCACCCTAAACCACTCTAACAAATCCCAGATTGGTTTGTAACTTACATTAGTCTACTACCCAGCAGTCCATGCGACAATATGTCACCAAAGCGTGGACATGGCAGGAGGCTTTAGGGTGCCCTTTGGGAGCTGTAGGTGAATGACACATTCAGTCTTGGATATGGGTGAGCAGGTCTAAGCCTGAGGTGAATTCTCCGTTTGTTTTGTGTCTTTGCCTGAATCAACAGTATGCGGGTGGGTTAGCCATCTGCTGACAGATAAACTCAACGGTGTGGAGAAGGGGGTGAAAGAGGCCAGAGTGCAGGGGTAGATTGACCACTGACCCCATCCCCCTGTCTCTCTCAATCCTGACTTTCATCACAAAAATGTCCTTCCAACCCTCCCTGACCCACTGTCTCACAACAAGTGTCATTAAATCTGCAGGAATGCTCCTACTGAGAAGACGACAGGGAATAAAACTGAAAAAAAGAAGGGGGGATGGAGAGGAGAAGTGGGAATGGCACAGTTCAAAACAGTTGTTTTTTTTTAGCTCTCATAGTTGGTTAGACCAAGGTCCCATCCCAAATGCCACCCTCGGCCCTTGCAGTTCTGCTCGAACACCACACACCCAGTACACATTGTACGATTTTGGGCTGTCCCAGACGAAAGATGACCAATCGTGGCAATTTCTGTGGTCATGGCTCCTAAACGTTGGTCCTACATCGTAAAGTGAGAGAGGTTCAAAGACGGCCATTGTCACGACCAAAGACAGCCTGCGATCATTTTCTGACAGAGGCAGAGATTTAGCATGATCGTCTCACAGTGTGTTTACAACCTACGTCTACTGACTAGCCAGTAAAATACAACATCAAATAGAGTATTGATCGACGCAACATGGCGTAAAAACTTAAAACTACTTCCCTCAAGCATGCCAAGTTGGCCTCTTTTCCCTAGCCATGGCCAGGGTTGGGGAAAAAGTTACTTTTAAAAGTAATGTTACAATATTGCATTACTCCCTAAAAAAGTAACTAATTGCGTTACTTAGTTATTTTTTCTTTCATGTGGGCTACCTTGTTTGTTTGTTTTTTAACTCTTTTCCTGCTTTAATCTCGTAATTTATGAGAAAACGCTTCATGCCATTGACGAGTTTTTACGGCTTTCAGTGTTATCACTGTTATAATGTAGGGGTCGCTATTATGCATCTTCTGAACAAGTACAGTATCTCAACAATAAACAGCATATCAGTGTTAATTTCGTTAACGAAGACGTCTAAAACGAGACGTTGACAAGCTAAACTAATATCTGATGATAAAAACTATGACGAAATGTATGCCGTTTCTTTGTTAACAAGACGAGACGGGACTAGAATGATATTTGAGGAATATCGGACATTAAAAATACATGAGGGCGTCTGCATAATCTAATCTCTCAGACAGCCGCAGCGGCAGCAGACGTCACAGGTACGGGTACCAAAACTCGATCTAGCTAGCTCAGCTGCAACGCCGTGTTCTAGTATAGACTGAAAAATGGTCACGAAAAGAACGAAAAACTTAAAAGACAGAGCAGAGATCAGTAATATCCCCAGCCAACAGGTCATTTTACTAAAGCTGTTGATGGAGTGGAAGTTGACGGGCACATGAAGCAGATAAAAACACAGCGTCATCGTCCCCACCGATTTTAGGTTAGTTTGATTGTTTGATTGTTTGACGTGCTGCGCCGTCATCATGTAAGTTTATCATTTAAACGTGTTTTAAGCAAACCGTTCAGACACATTAAGCAGCGAGGGGGAATTAATTTAGGTAAATGCGTTGGTTAAAGTTAAGCCTGATACGCGCTGACTAAACTTGAGCTCTATTTCGTGCCTTGTGCTTGAATGTTCAAATACACAGCATGTGTCAAAATCCCCGACTCTCTGCGAGTGTCCTCGTAAACTTAGTCATTTGTGTCTTAAATAAACGTTAACAGTTTAAGATAAAGCATGTGTAGTAGTAGGCTATATATGGGATCCTCCTGGTATTAATGAGGTCTTAAAGGTATAGTTCACTATCTATCATCATTTACTCACCCTTAAGTGGTAATGGGATATGTAGCATTGCATAAGTGCTACTACTAAGAGTGTAATGTCAATACAGCCTGATTTAAATTTCGCATAAGATTAATTGAATTGGTCAAAATAGAGAAAAATTATAATGACCATTTTTGTCTAAAGACTATATATAAAAAATCTACCAAAATGAATGTTGGTAACGGCAGTTTGACTAAAAGTAATGACTAAAACTTGACAAAAAAAATGCGATGTCTTTTTCGTCGACTAAAACTATGAAAGACAAAATGACTAAAATGTGACTAAGACTAAAAGCATTTTCGTCTGAAGACTAAGACTAAATCAAAAATGGCTGTCAAAATTAACACTGCAGCATATAAATCAAAATGGCCTAATGTTACTGAATGAAATGTCGACCCAGAACGAGCTATAGGACTGTGCAAGCTTTGGGGGAGTTTATGGACTCGATCTACTTCATCTGTTTTGATCACCATTCTGAATCTGATCCAGACGTAGTCTTTGATAAAAACATGATTTTCTCAGCTTTTTGCTCAATATGTTACTTTCCTTTTGTTACTTGAAACTTACCCACATTCAAGTGTTGATAAAAAAAAAAAAAAATGAGGCTAGAATAAATTATATAAAGGGTAGAAGAATATTCATACTACAGATATTCATACTACAAAATATTCTGGGGGCCATAAATTTTTTTTAATAACAATTAATAAAACAAAAAACAAAAAAACCCACACATACAAAAGTTCCCTTTTATGGCAAATGTAATGGCCCTTTACACCAAAAGTAAATTTAATAAGCCTCAGGCTGAAGGAAATGCAAATTTACACCTGTACAGTAGAGGGCACAGCTCAAGCAAAACTCTTAGCTGTGCTTCCATTCTGGATTGCAGAAGAATAGGATGCAGGTGAGGATACTAGAACACTCTTACTTCAGCAATAATAAAAAAGAAACTAACTAAGGTGAAAGTCATTTTTGCTTATAAGTATGGTTGAATTGGATCATCGATGGTCAGCAGCAAAGACATTGGTTAATAAAGTGAGATTAAATACATAACGCATACTTGTGTTATTTAACATATTTAATTATTGCAGGTTTGTGCATATTCTGAGTTTGCTTTTCACTGTTTAGTCTAGAACTACATTACCCATCCTGTTCACACAACGCCTCTGTACTTACGATTTCTCTCAACATGGGGACAGGAGAGGTGTCAGTCAATGAATGGCAAGATAAGTAACTTGAGTTACTTATTTGAACTCAGATATTTTGTTGTAAATTTAAAAGTAATGCATTACTTTACTAGTTACTTGAAAAAAGTAATCTGATTACATTACATCCATATTCTTTTTCGCTCCCTCCTACATTTTCAGCGCACATAAAAACCACAATTGCCAAAATGTGATTCATCCTGCTCTATTTGTTTACCACTAGCGCATACTGATGACATTTTATTCCTCTATACTAACTTGCGTCATAGCCTGTGATTCAATAGGTGTCATCATCGTACAGTCTACATACATGTCGTACCCAAGTTTATTAGATCCATGTCGTACGGTGTGATTTGTAACGATCTTATAGGATTGCCGAAATTGCACAGTGTGTAGTAGGTATTAGTGCAATAACTCTATAGTGACCACATGGGGTTAATCTTGACCAACCTTCTTAATAATAAAATGGACTTGGAACAAAGGCTACAGTCCACATAAAGTGTGCCATTTGGGTCCATAGATCCCTTGAAGCTTAGCCAAGGCGTTCTAGCATCTCTAATGAACTTGACCAAGATGGTTCACTAGGTTCATTTGAGAACTACCAACTGCTAGTCTATAGCAGATTAACCACCTTGGCCAATGTAAATGACCTACTGGAAACCTTGTACACCTAACAGAAGCTTGTGTTATCTGTATTTTCCAGCTTAAATCGGCCATTTGAGCTAATGCAATGAGGTAATCACACCCAGGACTGAAGGAACAACTGACTGGTGGCCTTCAGCAGATTAAATAACAAGGTGATCCTGATCAATATGAGAGAAAGCGGGAAAGAAAGGGAGAGATAGATGCCTCCCAGACCACCATGCTCTCCCAAAGCCTTTGCAAACTCTTCACAGCAGCTGCCTTCGAGATGGAGTGGATTTTGTGTTCAGGTAAATGTTTGTTTTTTGTCACACCAACAAACACATTTGAGGGATTGTGGTTTGCCTTAACACTACCCTGACCCCTGTCAAGATGGCTTTAACTGCCAACTCGAAGGGTGAAGGGTCTCATGGCTTTTGTATCGGATTTGCTGAAGAAGAACTCCATTGAGATCTTACTCTGCTGTTTAAATGTTCTAAGCACATTCAAGAAGCACTTACAGAGAGCAAACAACCACAACAGGGGGTCATAGGGTCACCTAGAAGTTTGTTGGTTTTGGTGATAAACGGATCATAATTTAGGAAATGTTTTTGCAGAGGATATAAAATATCTCAAGGCAACAAAGCCAAAGTGTAGATGCAATCAGACGGTCAGTTAAACTAGCAGGGACTAAACACTCCAAACTCATCTGGAGCTCAGATAACACATCATCTTAATGACTTCCTCCCAGACACATTTTACTGCCCCGAACAAGAAAAATACTCTCAGGTAGTTGGGTGAGGGTGTGTTGGTACAGCAGTCCTGGTGTGGTGACTGAAATATAGACTCTTTTGCACACTCCACCTGGTCTCTCGGCTGTTTATTTACTCTTCCTCTTAACGAGTTTTGTGATTCATAACCCACCACTAATGATCGTTTTGGGGGGCAAATATTTACATATGAGACTACCGCAAAGCCATAATCGGTGCATTACAAGAATATGAGCTTGTGTCAAACGGGTGGTCAAGGGTAAAGTGCAGGACAAGCTTAGCTACTTAAATGTGTGTGTATTCAGTGTGTACAAATGAGCGAATTTGTTAATCTGTGGTACGCCACTAAATCATTCTCAGTTGGTTGGTATATTGGCAACTGTTGGAATGTGTGAATTTGCTAGTTTTAAGAGGTTTATAAGATGTTTATACACAGATATGCAGAGCTGGGTAGATTACTTACAAATTGTAATCCATTACTGATTCTAAATTACATGACAAAAATTGTAGTTAGTAACGTAATCCATTACGTTACAGATTTTACGTAATATAATCAGACTACTTTTGGACTACTTTTAGATTACTTTTGACCTAACTCATTTGTCACATTGGATTGAATAGGATTATCTTGTACCATATTGATATAAAAATACAAAGAGAAAGAAAATATATTTTTCATTCTTTGTTATCAACAACATGAAGTGCAAGTTTACGTCACGTTTTTTTTTTTTTTTTAAATCATACGAATTTTAAATTAAAATAATTTTAAAATAATAAAAAAATCTATAAAATATGAATGATTTACTGTTCGTGTATGAATAACATGTAGTCAATAGAAAAGTAACTGATTATGAGTATTTTAAAATGTAATGTAATCTAATTACAAGTACTTGGAATTTTTAAAATCTGATTATGTAATCCAGGTTACATGTAATCAATTACTGCCCAGAACTGTAGATATGATCATTAAAATGTCAGATTTTGCTAACATGCTAACAACTGATTTGCGATTAACTGGTTTTCTAGCCTCTTTAGACTGGTTAGGGTTGTCTGTTTTGAAGGTTTTATGGGTATTTTGGGCAGATATCTGCTGGTCATTCTGTGAGAGAAGCCAAACCAGCTAAGACCTTTTTAGCATTGAACCTTTTTTTATGTTTTTACGTTTTTGATGCTAATGTTTTATATAGACACACAGGGTGTAGATTCATAAATAATAGAGTGAAACAGATATTTTTATACAGATACTCTTGGTTTGTTTTTCTTGTTACATTTAACTATGTCTCTATTGTTTCTTTATGGAAATAAACTAATTGTTAAATATATACTAGATATACCTAATTGAGTTGACTTAGGATAGTCTGGGGACAATATTGTCCAGAACATGGCTAACGTTGACATTACATGAATGAAGATGTTTAGAGGTCGCTGATCCATGTGTTTACTAGAGCGACATCTTTAATTATCTTTACTACAGAAGCAATAATAAACAGTCATGTACCATAACAATGGATAGAGAGCTGCTATCAGACGGAGGTTTATCTCAGATCTCTGCTTTCTATCTGGCGCCAGCAATCTCTGCCATCTACACAGAATGTCAGTTTTCTGTTGAGACATGGATGATTAGATTTTTCAGGCATAAAGTAACGTGAGGTTTAGTGAGCGCATGTATTTGTTTATCTAAAAATGTAATGCATTAAGGTTAATATTATCTATTTATGCATAACAGATACTTTAACACCCTGCTGTGTCTCGGCAGGAATCCTTTTACCTCAATCTCATTATCAGATGTAAATAAGTGTTTTCTTCCACTTGTTCCAATCTTCCAAAACTTGAAGATTTTCATACGGCAAATGGAAAGCAATGCTTTAGCAACCGCTCGGAACATCCTACCAACACCTTAGCAACCGCCTGAACATTGTGAAAGTTTTGCAATCTAGTTTTCCTCAGCAAATGTAGGATGAAGTCATAAAATGTTCCTGGTTGTTCTTGCGCAGAAACAAATGTGTCCGCCTGTTTAAACATTTAGATTTTAATCACCGAAACAGTTAGCTGTTAAAAATTCACATCTGCAATTACTGCCAAGGTCGTGACATATGAACAGCTGCCCAATGCATGCGTCAAGCCACTCACAAACAGCAGCCAAATTCAGTAAAACTGGCCCGCAATCTGTATTACTTGACTTTGATGAATCATCTTCAGTTTCCTGCATCTGGAAACTTAAATGCTCCACTGTGCAGGAGTCAAGACCAGACCAAGACTAGATACATCAAGAGCGAGATCCGGACCAAAAAACTGGTTTACATGTTTAATGAGAGAAAATGCTGAGTGAGATTTTTCACTGATTAGAGAAAATCATCTAAGCATTCAAACAGATAGTCACAATTGTTTCCACGCAACAAAACGCAGAAAAGCAAGTAATCTCTGAAAACACAAACTTTTTTTGGGGGGGACAAGATCAAGTCTTATTTGAGCTTTGTAACTTTGCAGATCTACTTTTTGTGCTCAAACAGCAACATTACACACTAACTAAGGTTAAAAAGTGGAAAAGCATAATAGGACCCCTTTAATGCTCAAAGTCCACTCCAAAGGGAGAGAAAACAGTGTTGTCACTGTCAAAGAGACGCTCTTTTTTTCCACCCCGTTTCCAAAACTCATTTGTTGGACCTTCCTAAGGCTGGTGAACTTTGATTTTAAACACTGTTCCTGAACATTATAACCCCAACGTTTGTCTATGCGCTGCACATTTTACGGACAACAGCTTCTAGAAACTAAGAGAGTGCAGAACACATTTCAGACAGCAGGATTTAGTGTTTCTACACACACATGATGAATGCTCTGAGCACTGGACTCATGGACTTTATTGTCATTGGATATCTGTAAAGCCTGTTCCTGTCAGAATTGTTGTCTGATAACTCAATTAAAAGGAATTCTGGAAAACTTCCTTACCATCTTCTTTTTATTGTTTATTCAGAAATGGATTTGGACTTTAGACCTGCAATTACAGAATTAGAGTACTGTATATAGGAGTATGCTATCTCAGTGAGGCTGATACAGAGATGGAATCAGTCATAAATGCCAGTTCTATATCGTAGAATATCAAATTGTACTTTTGCCTCATCTTGAATGGTAAACGGGTAGTATTTCCCACTTTATTGACCCAGTCATTACCTAAAATGCTTTAATACGCACGCGTCAGTGAATGCAAAAAATAATAGAATCCCTTCTCTTTCACTTTGTTTCTCTTTCTCCCTCTTTTTCCTTCACAAGCACCACTTTACAGAGGCAGCGTCGCTCACGGAATTTCGATCAGAATTCCCTGAACCCCTGATCGCTACAAACAATGCCTGGACTCCCAGACTCCAGTCTGGATGCTGAGCCCTCTGTGCCAAAAGAAAGGCTCCCCTTCTCCTTTTCTTTATAACGCACACAAACGTTAAGGCAACGTTCAGAGGCCGTTCTAACCAAGGGCACGCTCACAATGCTTGAAGAACATCCAGAGGTCTCCGTCTGGGTCCGGCTTTGAACCACGAAGTGTGAAAGAGCATTCAGAGGAAGTTGTTCGCCTCAGACTATTCACACATCCACATTAACATGATTTTAAATAGAAAAGGTTGAGGGTCAAACTCAACCATCATTCTTTGTACGAGTGCCCCCTTTTCTGTTTAAAGCCATTGTGTGTAATAAATGGTTATTTCTTCCTTTACGCGTTGAGAGATGTTTCGGATTATTATTTAAAAGTCACAAAGACATTTGATTTATATTGGCTAGCTACACCACATTAGAGTAACATGTTACAGGTTTCCTCAGAGGCGGCTACAAGATGGCGTCCATTAATCTAACTTGTTTCTCTTTGTCCTGCTCACACACACGCGAAACACCCACTTTTTGGACGTGATCTGCTAAATGAGTTCATAAAAGAAAGCCCTTAAGAAAAACAAAGGATTATGGGTAAAACTGACAAAATGTATACTATTAAGGCACGCCCGAAATTGGCTATTATGTTCCTAGTGTTCCATTTTGTGGTCTAACATCTGTGTATTTGTGTGAAAAAATATATGCTGTTGAAAACATTTTATATGTTTGCATTGCATTGTCTTCTGAAACATCTGAAATGTGATGAACAAAGCAAAATTTTAGTCATTATTCGCAGAGAAAACCTCTACATTTCAATATGTGGAAGTCCAAATGAAAAGCGAATAATGAAGATCATATGTCCAAAAGTCCAATTTTTAGCGAATAATGAAGATCATATGTCTTTAAACAATGTGAGGGTGAGAATTTTCATTTTTTGGGTGAACTGGCCCTTTAAGAACTAACAACTTAACCAAACCCATCACAGGTTTCTTTGCTGACAGACTGCAGTCTATAATTAAAAGGTGCGATCAAGACGTGTCACACACTGTGTGTGTGTATGTAGCCGTGTAGAAAAAGAGAAGCATTTGTCAGGGCAGAGGAGTTTAAATCCTACCATGTACCCTTTCACAGTACCCTCTCAGTCTGAGTTATGATCGGCCAGACCTCTTAGGGTCAATCTCCCGCACACACACTCACTTAGACGCGTCTGGCCTCCTGGCCTCTGCTTATCAAAGGCCCAGCTGCTGATTTGTCTGTTTGCAAGCGATTTCAACCTTTCATCAACTCCTGCTTGTCTTGGATTTGTTGTAGGCGGCTGGTGAGAGTGAGAACTTAATGGAGCTGTTTATGTGAAAATGTATGTGTACTGTAGATATCTGACAGTGAAGACCTGGACACTTAATAAACATGAAAAGTTAGCAAAAATCACAAGGAAATGGCGTAATTGAGTCGATCGTAGCACATTCTGCTCGGATTAGCATTAGCCGTTAGCGCTTTTGAGCCTTAATCAGTAGAACATAAATTCCTGTGGTAATTGAATGTTAGCTGTAAAATGTTACCGCAATATCACTGCTTAGCACCTCAGCGTCTTTCTAATCAAGTTTGTGTTTTAGTGAAACATGTACCGATCTTTTTGGCAGCGAGTGTGAATATGTAATGAATATTTTTCCTCCTCTCAGTGAAACATGAGTCATATTTTCACAGCTGGTTAAATAATGTCCCTGAGTGCTTCGTCAACTGTGCAGCAATTTTTCTATTAAATCTCAATTATGTAAAAGGCTTTCTGATTTTTTTAGCTGTTATCTGTGGAACAGCTAGTCATTACAAGTGTTTAACACAAAGAAAATAAACAAAACTGAAGACATTCCTGGAATAGACAGGAAGCTACATGTCATGCTGAAGTCGGTCTTTATCAAATCTACGTAGGTATATATAGTTTCTGGCAAGATACTCAAAAAAAATTAGCTAGCTGAGCTATCAACTACTCTAGAGACATTAGTTATGAAAAAGTATCTAGCTGCCTCACAAGCTACATAATAAAATAGTAAAAGTTAAAATTATGTAAACATTTTGAAACATTTTAAAGTCTGTCTTTATCAAATCTACTTGGATATCTAAAGTTTCTGACAAGCTATACTCATAAATATTAGCTAACTACTCTACAGAGACATTAAGCTATCCTGAAGAGAAATTAGCTAGCTGCCTTACAAGTTATGATAAAATAGGTAAAAATGTAAAATTGTGTAAACACTTTGGAACATATTAAAGTAAGTCTTTATAAAAATCTACTTAGATATCTAAAATCTGACAAGCTATACTCATAAATATTAGCTAACTACTCTACAGAGACATTAGCTAAGTTACTCTGAAAGAAAGTAGCTAGCTGCCTTACATACAAAAAACTGACTTTCAAAATATGTTCTTTAGTGTTCCAAAGACCAAAGAAAGTCATACAGGTTTAGAACAATGTTTCATTTTTTAGAGGGCTAACTAGTCAAATGGTGTGTTTGATTGAAGCTCAGCAGGTCTTTCTTTATATGCTCAGTATGACGTACATTAACAAATACACAGAACAATTTGTCTAATGCACTCTTAGATTGTTTCTATGAAAGAGCCCCTCTGCCTCATCTCTGTAGGCATCTGCAGCCCACCATGTCTGTCCTGGCATTTGATCTACAGTCACACTGTTGGTCTAAGCATATATCACTGCCACGGTTCTTCAACACCGGAGGCCTGTTGTTCTTGACCCGTTCTTTGGTTTATAGTGCAGGCCTGGTTCTGCTCGGTGAGCTCACACTGTCATCTCCTCCCCAGGTGGTACTAAAGGCCCAAATATGAGTGTGTGTTCCAAGGCAGAGGTCAATGAGAGTAAACCTTCAACATGTACAACACATACTCGCATGTTGGATACATATGTGACCCATCAAAAATGACAGGCCAGTGAGTTTACTTACATGCTCTAAGTGGTTGCTAGGGTGATGCTAATGTGTTCTGAGTATTTTTTTTTTTCATTGCTCTGTGGTTACTAAGGTGCTCTGAGGGGCTATTAATCAGCTTGGCAATCACTCAGAACACCCTTAGGAACCACATAGCAACACACTAGCAACACCCAGGAAACCACATAGAAGCAACTGTAGTGTGCTGGTAGGGTGATTTGGATGGTTGCCAGTGTTGCTATGCAGTTAATAAAGTGTTTTGAGGCATTATTAGTGTTTTGCAATGTGGTTGTTAGGGTGTTCTAGGTGATTTCTATGGCGTTGCTATACCATTACTAAGATTCCCTGAAGTGTTGCTGCTAGTGTGTTGTTATGTAGTTGCTAGGGTGTTGCCATGTGGTAATTTAAGGTGTTCTGAGTGTTTTTTACCACGTAGCTATGTGGTTGCTACGGTTTTCTAGGTGATTGCTAATGGCATTGCTATACCATTACTAAGATACTCTGAAATGTTGCTGCTGGTGTGTTGTTATGTGGTTGTTAGGGTGTTGCCATGTGGTAATTAAGGTGTTCTGAGTTTTTTTTATAACATGTAGCTATGTGGTTGCTAGGGTATTCTGAGTGATTGTCAGGGTGTTGCTATGTGGTTACTAAGGTGCTCTGAGAAGCTGTTAATAAATTTGTCACCCAGAACACCCTAACAACCCCTCACCTGGGCAAACACATAGAAGCAACTGTAGTGCGTTGCTAGGGTGATCTGTATGGTTTCCAGGATGTTACGCAGTTGATATTTTTTTGAGTGTGTATTAGTGTTTTGCTTGGTTGTTGTTATGGTGTTCTAGGTTATTGCTATGGTGTTGCTATGTGGTTACTAAGGTGCTCTTAGAAGCTGTTAATACATTTGCCAATCACCCAGAACACCCTAGCAACCACATAGTGACACACTAACAACCCCTCAAAACCCCTGGGCAGCCACATAAAAGCAATTGTAGTGCATTGCTAGTGTGATCTGTATTGTTGCCAGGGTGTTGTTATGCAGCTGATTTTTGTTTTTTGAGTGGTTATCAGTTGTTACGATGTTCTAGGCTATTGCTATGGTGTTGCTATGCTGATTGTTTGAACTGTTGTTGCTGGTGTGTTGTTAGTTATGTGATTGCCAGGCTGTTGCTATGCTAACTTCTGAGTGGTTGTTAGGATGTTGCTATGTAGTTGCTAAGATGTTCTGAAGGGTTGTTTGTATGTTGATACAAACAAGGGTTGTTTGTATGTTGATGTTAGGGAATTACTTTTTACTTACTAAAAAGAAATCAAACTTTTTTAAAGTTTCTATGATATCCTGGTTTCTAGATCCAGTCCTTACTTTGATGTAAGTCTACAGATTTTTAATTGTAAATCCATTTGTTTGAGAGCAATAGAACATCCTCAACAAACAGCACAATTTGATTTGAGGTAAACTATTTATATCAAATAAAGGTAATCTGCAAAAATCAGTTTCTAAGGAGCCTTCTATAGTCAGAATTGGAGTTTCTTGATTTATAACATCAATGGAGTGTGAAACGACCACCATCCACTAGCCTTAATCCAGAGCTTCAGTCATAAAAGCGACTGAGGGATGTTGAGAGGAAAAGCCAGAGAGCGAGTTTAAAAGGGCAAACCCCTAATCTTTAGAGACAGGACGTGTGTCACAGGCTTCCGTAGCTCCGCTTAGCTTTATTGTTGTTTATTGTTGGCTATAAACTCTTGATGATCTTTGGGCCTGTGCGTTCCTCATAAAATGTCATTTAGATCCCTTAGGAATGCAAGGAGTGGGCCAGCGTGTGGTTTTTCCCTCCTCTCCGCTCGACCTGAAGGTAAGAAGACACCTTTCAGTAAGACAGCTTTACAACCCCCCCGCCCTCATTCCTGAAAACCAGGCTTTAAGCTGTCTCATGGATTCCATTCCTGTTTATCCTAGTGGTATGTCAGCCTCCACTGATCCAGAACCGGGAGAGAGAGAGTTTGTGCCGCATGTGCGCTTGACGACAACTCAGATTGTTTACCTCCATGCATTGTTGGTCTACTTTGTGTGTTCGTCAGTGTCTGGTCTTGCTTGGCTGAGATCATTAGATGCAGTTTGGCTTTCCCACATTAATGTTTGTGATGTGGCTGGCATTGAATGTGAGCGAATCAAAGGAATATTCTGGGTTCAGCACAAATTAAAGTTCACCCAAAAATTTAAATTCTGTCATCATTTACTCACCCTCAAGTTGTTCCAAACCTGTATGAGTTTCTTTCTCCTGCTGAATACATTTAAATTAATACATTGTTTGCTAACTGCGTGATTTGTATATGTACATTTCTGAAATACATAACTTGGACAATGGACACGTCACCTCTGATAACAGATCACTCTAATTGTAATGTAGATGCATTCATTTTCTGTACAGCTGCTTTGAAACGATATGCATTGTGAAAAGCGCTATACAAATAAATGCTAATTTAATTGAATACAAAAGAAGATATTTTGAAGAATGTCAGAAACCAAACAGTTGATGGACCCTATTGACTTCCATAGTATTTTTTTCCCCTTAATATGGAAGTCAATGGGGCCAATCAACTGTTTGGTTACCCGTATTCTTCAAAATGTCTTCTTTTGTGTTCAACAGAAGAAAGATCAGCAGAATTTGTGGCATAATGTTGATTACCATAAAATTAATTTCCACTTTCTTTAATAAAAGCCACAATTTGGATATTGTGAGACACTTACAATGGAAGTAAACAGGGTCAATCACTGTTTCAATACAAAAGTCACAAGTCATAAACAATATGCATGTTGACATGATTTTCAGTGTTGTTACCTTTAGTGAATTATCCAAACAATACATTGCTTATACATAACAATACAAACCCGATTCCAAAAAAGTTGGGACACTGTACAAATTGTGAATAAAAACAGAATGCAATGATGTGGAAGTTTCAAATTTCAATATTTTTTTCAGAATACAACATAGATGACATATCAAATGTTTAAACTGAGAAAATGTATAATTTAAAGGGAAAATAAGTTGATTTTAAATTTCATGGCATCAACACATCTCAAAAAAATTGGGACAAGGCCATATTTCCCACTGTGTGGCATCCCCTCTTCTTTTTATAACAGTCTGCAAACGTCTGGGGACTGAGGAGACAAGTTGCTCAAGTTTAGGAATAGGAATGTTGTCCCATTCTTGTCTAATACAGGCTTCTAGTTGTTCAACTGTCTTAGGTCTTCTTTGTCGCATCTTCCTCTTTATGATGCGCCAAATGTTTTGTATGGGTGAAAGATCTGGACTGCAGGCTGGCCATTTCAGTACCCGGATCCTTCTTCTACGCAGCCATGATGTTGTGATTGATGCAGTATGTGGTCTGGCATTGTTATGTTGAAAAAAATGCAAGGTCTTCCCTGAAAGAGACGACGTCTGGATGGGAGCATATGTTGTTCTAGAACTTGGATACACCTTTCAGCATTGATGGTGCCTTTCCAGAAGTGTAAGCTGCCCATGCCACACGCACTCATGCAACCCCATCCCATCAGAGATGCAGGCTTCTGAACTGAGCGCTGATAACAACTCGGGTTGTCCTTGTCCTCTTTAGTCCGGATGACATGGAGTCCCATTTTTCCAAAAAGAACTTCAAATTTTGATTGGTCTGACCACAGAACAGTTTTCCACTTTGCCACAGTCCATTTTAAATGAGCCTTGGCCCAGAGAAAACCGCCTGCGCTTCTGGATCATGTTTAGATATGGCTTCTTTTTTGACCTATAGAGTTTTAGCCGGCAACGGTGAATGGCACGGTGGATTGTGGATTTCTGGAAGTATTCCTGAGCCCATGTTGTGATTTCCATTACAGTAGCATTCCTGTATGTGATGCAGTGCCGTCTAAGGGCTGAAGATCACGGGCATCCAGTATGGTTTTCCAGCCTTGACCCTTACGCACAGAGATTGTTCCAGATTCTCTGAATCTTTGGATGATATTATGCACTGTAGATGATGATAACTTCAAACTCTTTGCAATTTTTCTCTGAGAAACTCCTTTCTGGTATTGCTCCACTATTTTTGGCCACAGCATTGGGGGAATTGGTGATCCTCTGCCCATCTTGACTTCTGAGAGACACTGCCACTCTGAGAGGCTCTTTTTATACCCAATCATGTTGCCAATTGACCTAATAAGTTGCAAATTGGTCCTCCAGCTGTTCCTTATATGTAGATTTAACTTTTCCGGCCTCTTATTGCTAACTGCCCCAACTTTTTTGGAATGTGTAGCTCTCATGAAATCCAAAATGAGCCAATATTTGGCATGACATTTCAAAATGTCTCACTTTCAACATTTGATATGTTATCTATATTCTGTTGTGAATAAAATATAAGTTTATGAGATTTTTTAATTATTGCATTCCTTTTTATTCACAATTTGTACAGTGTCCCAACTTTTTTGGAATCGGGTTTGTACATGCATTACATCTGCTAACGGCCTACTGAGTAATTTATGGGTGGTGATTTAGTCCTGGTTAGCGTTCAAAATGGCATTTTTATCACAGAATCTAAAGATACCGAACCTAAAAGGCATAGGGATACATTCACAACCTGACTGGTCTGCTTTTATGGCATATTGCCCATTTTCAGACAGAACTTAACCAGCAGAACATCCAAACAATGCTGTGTTCTGGGCTAAATGTGCTAGTTATATGTGCGTAGCTACATATGATGGTATTTTGACCAGCTGAGAACTCGTGAAGAGCTTATAAATTGTGTAAAGGAGTCAAAACAGTGGCAGGAATCCCTCGATCCGTCACATGCAAACGAAGATCTGCTGCGAGGAGACGCGCTGACGGCTATACTGAAATGTGATGGGCAACATCACGACTATGATGAGAAAAAACCCTTTTTAGGCTCTCATCTTCCTGTTTTTGGTTCATTTACATGTCTCTGGTTCGTGTTGCGTTCATATTTCAATTGAACCCCACCAGAGTTAGTTTGGAAGCGGACCGAGATCTAAAATCAACAATATGCTACAAACCGTAAAATGCATAATATTCCTAAAAAGTATTTTTATTCTTGAAAATTTGGGATGCATGAAGCCATGGGGCCTTAGAAGCCTGTCCAACTTTCTCACTTTGCTTTTAGTGTCAGAACGAACATGAGTGCATGTCTTCAGATGTTTATATTGTATAGTTCGACATCCAGCACTAGGTTTGATTTTAAAAGCTAACAGTAAGAGGGAATTTTCCTCGGTGCAGGAATGGAAAACAGGGAGTATGTCATCAGCAGGAGCTTAATGGTGATTTTATCTTGATAATTTGTCCGATATTGTGCAGGCAGGGAGTATGTCTGTGTGTTTTTACCCTCGTTCATCAATCTTTAGGGTCATATTGAAACAGTTTTGATGCATCAGATGTAATAGAAACCGTAATAAGAGCCCTCACTTTTTGCTTGACATTAGGGTTCACAGAAGAATACACATTATTTAGCATAAGTACATGAGGTATGTATATGTAAGCACTGCTGCCTGTTTATGTTTAATGTAGTTTGTGATGCCATGGTTTCCCTCCTTTTAGCCTGTGGGACACAGTAGCCTCAAAACCCAGTCACTGCATACCTAGACAGCATTATTGGGCAGCCAGTTAACACATGTAAATGAAAGACGATGCTTCTGTTGACTGCAGTTTACTAAAATTGCCATTTGAATACATCTCTGTTTGCTGATATTACAAAAGGAGGTCACACCAAATCACATCAACTGTCAGTTAATGCATCAAAGTGTAGATTAGTCATTGTATAATGAGCTCAGTCAGAGTTCTGGGAATCTTATCCTGTTGGTTAAGAGTTTCAGTGTCCAGTTGCGTAAAGAAGGTTAAGAAAATCCCTTAGTATTTATTGTAAAGGTTTTATCACTAAATGTTTTCTTAACTTACACTCTCAGAAAAAAAGGTACAGTGCTGTCAATGGGGTGGTACCCTAAGGTACAAAAGTGAAAAGGTACATCTTTGTACCTTACTCACCCCTAAATGGTACATATTAGTACCTTAAAAGGTACATATCAGTACTTTAAGAGTGCGATAGTACCTTAAAGGTACATATTAGTACCTTTTTGGTTTTGTACTTTAGGTACCGCCCCAGTGACAGCAATGTACCTTTTTCTGACAGTGTAGGGTTTGCATACAGCTGCAGAGATTTACAATGCTTAAGTTGAAACTAAAGCATTAAACCCAGTGCTGTGAAATTGATTAATCATGATGAATCACATCTAACATTAAAGTTTGTAATATATATGTGTGTGTATATATATGTGTATATATATATATATATATATATATATATATATATATATATATATATATATATATATATATATATATATATTATACATACAGATCAGATCAGGTGTAACATTATGAAGTGAATTACACTGATTATCTCTTCATCACAGCACCTGTTAGTGGGTGGGATATATTAGGCAGCAAGTGAACATTTTGTCCTCAAAGTTGATGTGTTAGAAGCAGGAAAAATGGACAAGCGTAAGGATTTGAGCGAGTTTGACAAGGGCCAAATTGTGATGGCTAGACGACTGGGTCAGAGCATCTCCAAAACTGCAGCTCTTGTGGGGTGTTCGGTCTGCAGTGGTCAGTGTCTATCAAAAGTGCTCCAAGGAAGGAACAGTGGTGAACCGGAGACAGGGTCATGGGCGGCCAAGGCTCATTGATGCACGTGGGGAGCGAAGGCTGGCCCGTGTGGTCCGATCAAACAGACGAGCTACTGTAGCTCAAATTGCTCAAGAAGTTAATGCTGGTTCTGATAGAAAGGTGTCAGAATACACAGTGCATCACAGTTTGTTGCGTATGGAGCTGCATAGCTGCAGACCAGTCAGGGTACCCATGCTGACCCCTGTCCACCGCCAAAAGCAATGTTCTGCTGGGAAACCTTGGGTCCTGCCATCCATGTGGATGTTACTTTGACACATACCACCTACCTAAGCATTGTTTCAGACCATGTACACCCTTTCATGGAAACGGTATTCCCTGGTGGCTGTGGCCTCTTTCAGCAGGATAATGCGCCCTGCCACAAAGCAAAAATGGTTCAGGAATGGTTTGAGGAGCACAACAACGAGTTTGAGGTGTTGACTTGGCCTCCAAATTCCCCAGATCTCAATCCAGTTGAGCATCTGTGGGATGTGATAAACAAACAAGTCCGATCCATGGAGGCCCCACCTTGTAACTTACAGGACTTAAAGGATCTGCTGTTAACATCTTGAGGCCAGATACCACAGCACACCTTTAGGGGTCCAGTGGAGTCCATGCCTCAATGGGTCAGGGCTGTTTTGGCAGCAATGTTATGCCTGATTGATGTGTGTGTGTGTGTGTGTATATATATATATATATATATATATATATATATATATATATATATATATATATATATATATATATATATATATATATATATATATATATATATATATAGTATTTAGAGAGAGAGAGAGAGAGAGAATACAATACACAGTACAATCACAGTCAGGGTGCCCATGCTAATCCCTGTCCACCATTTATATATTTATTTTATTTTTTATACATGGATACGAACATGCATACACACACAATTTTTCAAACTTTTATGTTAGATGTGATTCACTGACTTGACAGTTTTTGGTGTCTTATAAGAACTTTATTGGCCACTTCATGTGTAACAGCAACATTTGAACAAATTAAAAAATATACAGTACATTATTATTAATATTGATTGATTGGCCAAAATAGAGATCTGTGTCCTCTTATACTGTATCTAGATCAAATATAGCTTACAGGACAGCCTCTTTATCAATAAAATTCCTTATCAATAACTTATTTATAACATTTATTTTGGCCAAAACAGGTCAAAATAGAAGTCTGTGTCCTCCTATACTGTATCAAACATAGTTTACATGACAACCTCTAAAAAAAAGTGATGTCATTCTCCTGATATTTAGATAGGTCTAAATGGGAATGTTGTTTTTTTTAGCTGGCATGAGCCTTTTGATTGGTCTACAACCCAGCTGAGACTTTTTACGTGATGTTTCCTACTTGAGGGGTCAGTCTTCTGCTGTAACTTAATGGAGGGAGATCCCTTGGGTTGTCAATCAGATCTAATGACCCTTCCATTAAAACTCACAGTGCGATTTAAAATAAAGAGTTCTGGAATACTCTAGACACAATGAAGTCATCATCTCTTACCACAAGAGGTTTGCTGTCGGGACGGTGAGAGCTTTCTAGTGAAAGTGCAGGTAATCACAAACATGCATTCAATTAATATATAATTTAGTGGATCTGTTTTGGTTTTTATTGTTTGTGTTCTTAATTTGGTTTTGCACATGTGCTGACAGATGTAAGACTACAACATATTGATTGATTGAAATCCAAATCTCTACTTTACACTCGACAGGAAACGATACGTTGCTAATTTAATCGAAAACAATATTGTATCAGTAAGTTGTTTATGAACCTCAGGGAATCATTCAACCGAGTGCATTGCGGGTCAAGTACTCAGAATGTGAAAAATGAAATATACTAGTAATTACTTTATTACATTGCGTTTAATGTAGAATGTTTTGTCCCAACACACTCTCATGGCAATTCGTAACTATTTTAATTTAATTTTCATTATATGTTTTCATACGATTTGCCCCATAGATGGTTAGGTTTAGGGCTTTTTTTTCTTTTCTTTTTTTTAAACTTATATGAAATTGCTAACTCGTAATAGTTTTCTCATGAGATCCAGAGGGTTCCGTTTACATGGTGGAAATTAAATGTAATAGTTTTGCATTTAATACAAATTTGCATCAAACTTTTGTGATTGAAAAAAAAGATTTGCTGACGCTGTTCACATGAGCAGCACGACGCATGCGTGTGATGCGGACGCATACAAAGCCGCCATTCTGACATAGAACCCGGAACCGTTGCACTGTGGTTACAACATAAACAGCGTAAGAGTCTGACACAGAAGAGAAGAAATTGTTGAATAAAGTCATTATTTTTTTTGTTTTTTCCACACAGAAAGTATTCTCGTCGCTTCATAACATTAAGGTTGAACCACTGGAGTCACATGGACTATTTTAGCGATGTCTTCACTACCTTTCAGGACCTTGAATGTGTTATTAAATTGCTGTCTATGAGGGGTCAGAGAGCTCTCAGATTCCATCAAAAATATCTTCATTTGTGTTCTGAAGATGAACAAAGGTCTTATGGGTTTGGAACGACATGAGGGCGAGCAATTAATGACAGAATTTTCATTTTTTGGTGAACTATTAACACCGGTCAAAACGTAAAATACACTATATTTCCAAACGTTTTGTGACGTCTGCCTTTACATGCACATGAACTTTAATGACATCCCATTCTTAATCCGTAGGGTTTAATATGAAGTTGGCCACCCTTTGCAGCTACAACAGCATCAACTCTTCTGGGAAGGCTTTCCAAAAGGTTTAGGAGTGTTTATGGGAATTTTTGACCATTTTTCTAGAAGTACATTTGTGAGGTCAGGCACTGATGTTGGATGAGAAGGCCTGGCTCACAGTCTCAGCTCTAATTCATCCCAAAGGTGTTCTATCGGGTTGAGGTCAGGACTCTGTATAGGCCAGTCAAGTTCCTCCACACCAAACTCGCTCATCCATGTGTTTATAGACCTTGCTTTGTGCACTGGTGCGCAGTCATGTTGGAACAGGAAGGGGCCATCCCAAAACTGTTCCCACAAAGCTGGGAGCATGAAGTTGTCCAAATTGTCTTGGTATGCTGAAGCATTAAGAGTTCCTTTCACTGGAACTAAGGGGCCAAGCCCAATCTCTGAAAAACAACCCCACACCATAAACCCCCCTCCACCAAACTTTACACTTGGCACAATGCAGTCAGGCAAGTACCGTTCTCCTGGCAGCCACCAAACCCAGACTCGTCCATCGGATTGCCAGACAGAGAAGCGTGATTTGTCACTCCAGAGAACATGTCTCCACTGCTCTAGAGTCCAGTAGTGGCGTGCTTTACACCTCTGCATCCGATGCTTTGCATTGCACTTGGTGATGTAAGGCTTGGATGCAGCTGCTCGCCATGGAAACTCATTCCATGAAGCTCCAGGTCTTAAAGTGACAGCAGCCTAATATATATGCTGCCAAATTAAGAGATAATATTAAAAATATCTATATGGGAGGTTTTCCCCCATGGTATCAATGTCAAAATTGTGGCTAGTGAAAATGCTAAGTGGCTAGTAACTTTGGAAAACCACTAGCCACAGTGGCTGGTGAGCAAAAAAGTTAATGTCAAGCCCTGTTCTAGACATACAGAATGTGCGTACGGTCCACAGTACATGGCTACATACTGCAGCAATAGTATTAGTATGTTAATATAAAGGCTGTGTTTGATGGAGCTGCAAACCGCCAGCCTCAAACGCTCACACACGCTGCCTTCCTTTGCTCATTTCTTCAGCTCACATAATAATTCCTGTACGGAGGCTCTTAGTGTCTGACATCTTGCTTATGTGTTACTGAGTGAGTCTGTTCTTGAATTTCTGTCACCCGCTTCACAATTTAGAGCTCGGAGGCGTTCGCTTGTGTGATTTACAGATGAGCAAACTTCACACATCTGTTAGTATACACTTACTTCAAATGACTAATGAAGCTGACGAGTCCTCCTCTGTGTGGGAAGGAAGTATTTGTCTTGTGGTTAAAGAGAAAATCCTGATAGCCACTAGTTAAAAGTGTTTATCTTCAAGTAAGCGCCATGCATCACAAACAAGCACTTTCAGCTCAGGATGAAAAGCTGCAGGTTTG
Organism: Paracanthobrama guichenoti; assembly: GCA_018749465.1. Classification (NCBI taxonomy): domain Eukaryota; kingdom Metazoa; phylum Chordata; class Actinopteri; order Cypriniformes; family Gobionidae; genus Paracanthobrama; species Paracanthobrama guichenoti. Next base: position 17,727,689 of record CM031964.1, read on the forward strand.
GAGTTCAGCCAGAAACATCAAGACAGACCTTCAAAACCTGAGGGAATGTCTGTGATCATCGGGCTGTAGAGAGAAACTGTCCTCCTTTATAGCGATGCATTTCTGTTAATTATGACTGATACTCTGATGGGTGTCAAGTTTTGGCCTGAGACAAATTCAAAAATTTTCACGAGAGATCTGGAGCACGTCTAGGATGAAAAAACACGAAGTAAATCATATTGTGTTATCGTTATTTAACAGTTTGACTAGAAGTTATGTATTTTCTGTACTCTTATCAAAATATTAGTGAAGATGTGTTAATTATTCAACAGCTAAAATGTAATAAAATAAAATAAATGTATTCATAAATTGGACAATTTTTTTGTTGTTGATTTAATTACTGTTTGCACATTATAGTCAACAATTTAATTTATAAGTTCTTTAATTTTCATATATATTTTTAAAGTTTCTTTAATTATAAGAGAGCTATTGAACCGTTTGATACTTTAAAGCACTTTATTTTTTAATGTCTGAAATGTTGTAGTTTATTCAAATCACAAATTATTTATTTAATATTTCAGTTGCTTTTAAGTAAAACAAAACCTTAAATTAAGTCATGTGAACTTTGAAAAGTATCTTTTTACCCTTTGGGATTCTAAAACATATTGCACATTTTAATACAGTAATTTCTTCCTGAAAGATTGTAATTATTAGTGAATATTTAATTTTTCACATGCTCTCCAATTAGTTAGGTCAAGTGAAAATCTTATTTGTATGTCATTAATGTTTCTCTATGTAAACTCTATGCGTGGTTAATGGTTTAAAAAAATTATTAACCTGTAAAATTTATGAAAGAATAATGGTAAAATGTTTTAAATGTTGTAAATAAACTGTTCTATAGACATTTTCTCAGCTGCTTTATAACTTAGAATCATACGTTTGTGAGCTATTTTGATATTCTTTCAAGACAAACATTTACTGATGTATATATGTTGCAGAATTTATAGTCACAATAACAAAATATTATACATTACGAAATGTTATTTTGTGACAAAGCTGTTAACAATTTCATTGGAAAAACGGCCAAAACAGGCAGTTACTTCTCGCTCTGATTACTGTTGCAGACAGAATCACTGTCCAGTGTCTAGAGCCACAGTCCTTGACCCGCGCATCAGGACTTCATCACGCGCTCTACAACAGCATTTCCAGCAGGTTTTGTCATCTGTACAACAACAGGTCCATCAGTAAGATTCAAGGACTTCATCAACATCAAATGCTCCTGTCATACTGGATATCAATTAGCATTATCCTCTTTGAAAATGGCAATTCATTCACTTTTAAACGTAAACTTCGTTATGATTCACTTAATTTAATTAGAATTTATTTGTTTTGCTTTGTTTTATTTTACTTTGTTTGGCATTTTTAAATGGATTTGAATTAATTAGATGAAGCTTCTGTTTTCAGTTTTTTGTTTTGCTTTTGTTTTGTTTGGCATTTTTATGTCTTGAGAATTTGAGGTAATTAGGTGTAGCTTTTGTCTGCATTTTGTTTGTTTTGTTGGGCATTTTAATGTTTGAGAATCTGAGTTAGGTGTAGCTTCTCTTTTCAGGTTTTGTTTTTTGTTTGCTTGGTTTTGTTTGGCGTTAGGTGTAGCTTTTGTTTGCAGTTGTTTGTTTTGCTTGGCATTTGAATGTTTGAGAATTTGAGCTTTGTGTAGCTTATTTTTCAGGTTTTCTTCTGTCTTGTTTGGCGTTTTTATGTCTGAAGATTTGAGGTAATTAGGTGTAGCTTTTGTTTTTTGTTTGTTTTGTTTGGCGTTTTTATGCCTGATTGTTTGAGTTAAATAGGTGTAGCTTTTGTTTTCAGTTTTTTTGTTTTGCTTTTGTTTTGTTTGGCATTTTTATGTCTTGAGAATTTGAGGTAATTAGGTGTAGCTTTTGTCTGCAGTTTTTGTTTTGTTTGGCATTTTTATGTCTTGAGAATTTGAGGTAATTAGGTGTAGCTTTTGTCTGCAGTTTTTGTTTTGTTTGGCATTTTTATGTCTTGAGAATTTGAGGTAATTAGGTGTAGCTTTTGTCTGCAGTTTTTGTTTTGTTTGGCATTTTTATGTCTTGAGAATTTGAGGTAATTAGGTGTAGCTTTTGTTTGCATTTTGTTTGTTTTGTTGGGCATGTTAATGTTTGAGCATCTGAGTTAGGTGTAGCTTCTCTTTTCTGCTTTTGTTTTTTTGCTTGGTTTTGTTTGGCGTTATGGTGTAGCTTTTGTCTGCAGTTTTTGTTTTGTTTGGCATTTGAATGTTTGAGAATTTGAGCTATGTGTAGCTTATGTTTCAGGTTTTCTTCTGTCTTGTTTGGCGTTTTTATGTCTGAAGATTTGAGTTAAATAGGTGTAGCTTTTGTTTTCAGTTTTTTTGTTTTGCTTTTGTTTTGTTTGGCATTTTTATGTCTTGAGAATTTGAGGTAATTAGGTGTAGCTTTTGTTTTAAGTTTTTTTGTTTTGTTTGGCATTTTTATGTCTTGAGAATTTGAGGTAATTAGGTGTAGCTTTTGTCTGCAGTTTTTGTTTTGTTTGGCATTTTATGTCTTGAGAATTTGAGGTAATTATGTGTAGCTTTTGTTTGCATTTTGTTTGTTTTGTTGGGCATGTTAATGTTTGAGCATCTGAGTTAGGTGTAGCTTCTCTTTTCTGCTTTTGTTTTTTGCTTGGTTTTGTTTGGCGTTAGGTGTAGCTTTTGTCTGCAGTTTTTGTTTTGTTTGGCATTTGAATGTTTGAGAATTTGAGCTATGTGTAGCTTATGTTTCAGGTTTTCTTCTGTCTTGTTTGGCGTTTTTATGTCTGAAGATTTGAGTTAAATAGGTGTAGCTTTTGTTTTTTGTTTGTTTTGTTCGGCATTTTAATGTTTGAGAATTTGAGTTAGGTATAGCTTCTCTTTTCAGGTTTTTTTGTAGCTTTTGTGTTGAGTTTTGTTTGGCATTTTTATGCCTGATTGCTTGAGTTAAATAGGTGTAGCTTTTGTTTTCAGTTTTTTTGTTTTGTTTGGCATTTTTATGTCTTGAGAATTTGAGGTAATTAGGTGTAGCTTTTGTCTGCAGTTTTTGTTTTGTTTGGCATTTTTATGTCTTGAGAATTTGAGGTAATTAGGTGTAGCTTTTGTTTGTTTTGTTGGGCATGTTAATGTTTGAGCATCTGAGTTAGGTGTAGCTTCTCTTTTCTGCTTTTGTTTTTTTGCTTGGTTTTGTTTGGCGTTAGGTGTAGCTTTTGTCTGCAGTTTTTGTTTTGTTTGGCATTTGAATGTTTGAGAATTTGAGCTTTGTGTAGCTTATGTTTCAGGTTTTCTTCTGTCTTGTTTGGCGTTTTTATGTCTGAAGATTTGAGTTAAATAGGTGTAGCTTTTGTTTTTTGTTTGCTTTGTTCGGCATTTTAATGTTTGAGAATTTGAGTTAGGTGTAGCGTCTCTTTTCAGTGTTTTTTTGTAGCTTTTGTGTTGAGTTTTATGTTTTGTTTGGCATTTTTATGCCTGAAGAGTTGAGTTAAGTAGCTGTAGCTTTTGTTTTTATTTTTTTGTTTTGTTTTGTTTGACATTTTTATGTCTGAAGATTTGAGTTAAGTAGCTGTAGCTTTTGTTTTTAGTTTTGTTTTGTTTGGCATTATTATGTCAGAGAATTTTCGTTAATTAGGTGTAGCTTTTGTCTGCATTTTTTTGTTTTGTTTGGCATTTTTATGGCTGATTATTAGAGTTAATTATTCGTAGCTTTTGTTTGGCATTTTCATGTTTGAGAAATTAAGTTAGGTGTAACTTCTCTTTTCAGTTTTTGTTGTTGTTGTTGCTTTGTTTTGTTTGGCATTTTTATGCCTGATTGTTTGAGTTAAATAGATGTAGCTTTTGTCTGCAGTTTTTTGTTTTGTGTATGCATATTTTGTTTGGGCATTATGAGATATTTAGGGCGCATCTTCTGTTATTTCACTTCATTTTACTTTTTCTGTTCTTAAAATCGAATGCAATGTGTTAAGCTGTTATAATTATGATTAAAAACAACAATAATAATTGTTTTCAATTATTTTAATCTTTTGATAACCATAATATTTTAGAAAATATAATTAAGCCATATTATGTTATTTTTATTTTAAAGTTGTTATTTCTGTTTTATTTTTAACATTCAAATCTTTACAAGTACAAAGAAAAAACACAGCCCCATGAAAATAATCTCACACACGTCACTGCATATTTTTTTGAACCTCATATCTCTTTCTCGCATCTATTTATAGCAAGCGCTTTTATTTGATCAGTGTTGGAGAGAGTTTGACGCTCGTCTCCTCGTCACTCATTCATGTGGCTGAGATTGTGTTGTGGTTTTGTGAGCTGACTGAGTGATGTGTGTTTTCTCTGACTGGTGGTGAGTGGCTTTAACACCATCTGCCGCCTCTGCTTTGTTTATTGCTTTTGGCCGTCGACATACAGTAAGAGACCACGACAGTGTACGGAAGGCAGGTTAACTGATAGTCGTGCACTTTCGGCGGTTAACTGATAGCCAGGTCGTACGCTGTGTACAATTACACGTTTTATCCCCTCACTCACTGTTTAGATGGTGTGATAAGAGGGAAGTGGTTTATTTGAAAAGAGTCTTTCACTGAATTGACCTGAATTTCATGGCCCACAGTCATTTCCTTCTCATTAGCGCCTCTAAGCAGGCAGAAAATGTGTTTTGTGTCCAGCTCCGGCTCGAGATCTGTCATAAAAGGGGGGAAATTAATTGGTTTAAAGTTTAAGTTGGCAGTTAGTTGAAAATAATGTCATCATTTTCCACTTAGATATTACCTTGCCCACATGAATGATGTGAATAATTATGACAAAAGCTTTCGAGCACTTTAGAAACAATAAACCGTGAAATTAAAGTCTCAGTTGGTGATCGTGAGTTATGAAAGAAAACAAGGTTCCTGAATTCCTGGTTCGCTACAAGTTTTACCAAGAGGATAGATATATGACATTTTTATATGCAAGAACTCGCAGAAGAGAAATGTAATTTCTCGCTCCATTCATCCCAAAACTGCAGTGACTTTACTCCCAAATTCTTTTAAAAGGTGTTGAAATTCTAGATACACAATTTATACACTCACGTCGTTTCAGAAAAGACGATAGAAGGATTGAATTACTGGAGAAAGCGGTATTGACAGCTAATGTTTTTATGGTATGTCTCTGACCTCTTCTGTCCAGATACTCTGAAGGTCACCTCAGCAGATTAGCTTCCATTGGATTTGCCTCAAGAGGTCACCACTCCTGGTCTTTGTCTGTCTCTGGGACCTGCCAAAAGATCTCCGACTATAAAATTTAATGACCACTTGTCACATTTCTGACTCTCATATTTTATGTTTTCAGACACACACACGCCCTCTCGTCTCTGATGTGTGCTAGTGTGTGCGTTGTTATGTGTGAATTAGGTGTAGCGTTTGTTGTTTTTATTTTATTCTATTTTATATGTGTATTTTTACGTATTTGAGTTCATTAGTAGCTTGTTCTTATGTTTTATGAACGTTTATTTTATATCTGAGCATGTGAGTTAGGTGTAGCTTTAATTTAATTTAATGTCATTTTACATTTATACAAAGCGACAAAAGAGGAACAAAAGCTATTTGTCAGTGCCAACAATATTTTATTTTATTTTATTTTACATTTATGCATTTAGCAGATGCTTTTATCTAAAGAAACTTAGAAAAGAGGAACAAAAGCAATTTGTCAAAGCCAACAATATTTTATTTTATTTTATTTTATTTTATTTTATTTTATTTTATTTTATTTTATTTTATTAAAGTGACTTATGAAAGAGGAACAAAAGCAATTTGTCAAAGCCAACAATATTTTATTTTATTTTATTTTATTTTATTTATTTTATTTTATTAAAGTGACTTATGAAAGAGGAACAAAAGCAATTTGTCAAAGCCAACAATATTATATTTTATTTTATTTTATTTTATTTTATTTTATTTTATTTTATTTTATTTTATTTTATTTTATTTTATTTTATTTTATTTTATTTTATTAAAGTGACTTATGAAAGAGGAACAAAAGCAATTTGTCAAGCCAACAATAATATTTTATTTTATTTTATTTTATTTTATTTTATTTTATTTTATTTTATTTTATTTTATTTTATTAAAGTGACTTATGAAAGAGGAACAAAAGCAATTTGTCAAAGCCAACAATATTTTATTTTATTTTTTATTTTATTTTATTTTATTTTATTTTATTTTATTTTATTTTATTTTATTAAAGTGACTTATGAAAGAGGAACAAAAGCAATTTGTCAAAGCCAACAATAATATTTTATTTTATTTTATTTTATTTTATTTTATTTTATTTTTTTATTTTATTTTATTTTATTAAAGTGACTTATGAAAGAGGAACAAAAGCAATTTGTCAAAGCCAACAATATTATATTTTATTTTATTTTATTTTATTTTATTTTATTTTATTAAAGTGACTTATGAAAGAGGAACAAAAGCAATTTGTCAAAGCCAACAATATTATATTATTATTATTATTTTTATTTATGCATTTAGCAGCTGCTTTTATCCAAAGGCACTTTTGTTAAAGAGTCAAAATAAAATTATTTTATTGTTGCAAATCCATAAAAAAATAAAATGGAACAGAAGCTACAGCTAATTAAATAAATATTTACTTGTTTTATTGTGTGCATTGTGAGTTAAGGTGCATTTTCCATTGAATTTTTTTTTATGTACTTTTTATTTAATTTAAATGAATATACACTTAAATTAATTTAAATTGTACACGTATAAAATGCTATTCCAGTGTTGTAACCTTCAAAAATGTTAATATACTGCATTAATTTAGCTTGGAGCTGTATTTATCATGTAATTAATCTTTGGCGTTGATTCATCTCGCAAATCTTGACCTGGAATCAGAAATGTGATTTCTTGGCCTTCAAACGTTCACTATTGGTCTGATTTCCCAAATCGCTTTACACAATTACGATCGATCTGTCTCTGATTATAATAGCTGCTGATGATCTACACCTGATATTGACGTTAAACCCTTTTCGGTCGAGTGTCTCCTTTTCCTGTTTGGCTTTGGGGGTCGTAAGTTCAAGTAGGTTTCCTAAGTGTGAACGCAGCAGAGAGTTCAGATGCTTTCGATTACTCTGACATCACATCATTGCGTTTAAGTAGGAAAATTGTAGAACTTTTGTTTAAAACTAATACTCCCAGACTGCATTAGGAGCTGCTTTATGGCCCCACTCATTTCCTCTTCTCAACAAAGCTATATATCTTAGTGAAATAGTTGTCAATGCCGCCCACTCAGGCCTTGATGATTCAGTTTATTTGGGATTTGCAAATCAACTCTGGAGTGATTTTGGCCTCCGGTTAGCTCTCGTAGAGCAGATATCTCCCAGTACGTCATGTAGTGCACTAGCACGTCAACATGTTCCAGCTTCGCTAGCAATTAGCGTCAAAGCAGATGTCTAATTGTGTTTTTAAAATCTTGCTAACCTTTGTTTTTTTCAGGGTGGGGTGAACCCAATGGAATTATGGGTGTAGAAGCAGCTGAAACAAAGGAAACGATGTTTCCAACTCACTCTTATGTTTAATTATGGGATAAAGGTTTGCTGATGTTGGCTAGCCTCTTAGCATTGAGAAAGAGATGGTTGAAATTCTGTGTGTGAACTCTACAGTAGCTCGAGGAACCCTGCAGAAGGACCTTTGAAGTGTGACTGTTACCATGGTAAGTTTGAGGTAACTGTGCCGCAAAATGTGCTTTCTTGTTCTCTGTTGAGTATCAAGGAACAGAGAGGATTATGGGAGTGCTTGCGGTCACTCAGGCGTGTCTGTATGCAGTAATCTGGGTGGTATGAGATGAGGGTGTGCAGGCAGCGATCTGTTCTACACAACTCCATATGCAGCACACACAATACGGCTTCTGTCCGCCACATCTCTCTGAAGGCTTTTCTCTGCTGACTGTTAATGCGCTTGCTAACATGTAAACATAACAACTGAGGGGAATTAATGAAGCTGATGCAATGACATAATGATTGCTCTGGACAATTATTTTTAAGCTATATTTACTACGGCTAGGTATTGACACAAATTTCACTTTTTGATTCGATTTTGATTCAGATTCAATATTGATTATCTTGGATATATCAGGTACAGTATTTGGCAAATTTTCTCAAGGAAAAAAATCGTTAGGTGGTCTGAGTTAGTAATACATTACTATAATTTTGATCCTTAATATTAATTAACTGATTTGTCTACAAACACTTAAATTACACACAAGGAAGATTTTTATAATAGTAAAGTTATAATACTAACTTTATAATTACATAATTATGTTTCTACTTCAATTTGTTTTTTGAAATATAAACATTTAAATGATGGCTGTCATAGCCTACATTAAAGCCACAATATGTAATTTTTCGCCACTAGAGGTCACTTATTCAAAACGAAGGTGTAGCTTGATGACGCCTTGATTTTGCAGAGCTTTTATTATGCCACAGTCGACTGCTTCCGCTTCTTCCGCTCATATATGTGGGGTAACGCAGGTGTGTATGGTTGCCAGGGTGTTGCTAAGATGTTGCTCAGATGGTCTGAGTGATTTTTGTCTAAGATGTGGATGATTGCCAGGGTGTTGCTAAGTGGTTGTCTGAGTGATTTGATTTTTGCTAAGGTGTGCTGGATGGTTTGTCAGGGTGTTGTTAAGTGGTTGCTTAGGTGGTCTGAGTGGATTTTGCTAAGGTGTGCTGGATGGTTGCCAGGGTGTTGCTAAGTGGTTGCTTAGGTGGTCTGAGTGGATTTTGCTAAGGTGTGCTGGATGGTTGCCAGGGTGTTGCTAAGTCATTGCTTAGGTGGTCTGAGGGTGTTGCTAAGTGGTTGTTTAGGTGGTCTGAGTGGATTTTGCTAAGGTGTGCTGGATGTTGCCAGGGTGTTGCTAAGTGGTTGCTTAGGTGGTCTAAGTGGATTTTGCTAAGGTGTGCTGGATGGTTGCCAGGGTGTTGCTAAGTGGTTGTCTAGGTGGTCTGAGTGGATTTTGCTAAGGTGTGCTGGATGGTTGCCAGGGTGTTGCTAAGTGGTTGCTCAGGTGGTCTGAGTTATTTTTTTAAGTGTGTGGATGGTTGCCAGGGTGTTGCTAAGTGGTTGCTTAGGTGGTCTGAGTGGATTTTGCTAAGGTGTGCTGGATGGTTGCCAGGGTGTTGCTAAGTCATTGCTTAGGTGGTCTGAGGGTGTTGCTAAGTGGTTGTTTAGGTGGTCTGAGTGGATTTTGCTAAGGTGTGCTGGATGGTTGCCAGGGTGTTGCTAAGTGGTTGCTTAGGTGGTCTGAGTGGATTTTGCTAAGGTGTGCTGGATGGTTGCCAGGGTGTTGCTAAGTGGTTGCTTAGGTGGTCTGAGTGGATTTTGCTAAGGTGTGCTGGATGGTTGCCAGGGTGTTGCTAAGTGGTTGCTCAGGTGGTCTGAGTTATTTTTTTTAAGGTGTGGATGGTTGCCAGGGTGTTGCTAAGTGGTTGCTTAGGTGGTCTGAGTGGATTTGGTTAAGGTGTGCTGGATGGTTGCCAGGGTGTTGCTAAGTGGTTGCTCTGGTGGTCTGAGTGGATTTTGCTAAGGTGTGCTGGATGGTTGCCAGGGTGTTGCTAAGTCATTGCTTAGGTGGTCTGAGGGTGTTGCTAAGTGGTTGTTTAGGTGGTCTGAGTGGATTTTGCTAAGGTGTGCTGGATGGTTGCCAGGGTGTTGCTAAGTGGTTGCTTAGGTGGTCTAAGTGGATTTTGCTAAGGTGTGCTGGATGGTTGCCAGGGTGTTGCTAAGTGGTTGCCTAGGTGGTCTGAGTGGATTTTGCTAAGGTGTGCTGGATGGTTGCCAGGGTGTTGCTAAGTGGTTGCTCAGGTGGTCTGAGTTATTTTTTTTTAAGGTGTGGATGGTTGCCAGGGTGTTGCTAAGTGGTTGCTTAGGTGGTCTGAGTGGATTTGGTTAAGGTGTGCTGGATGGTTGCCAGGGTGTTGCTAAGTGGTTGCTCTGGTGGTCTGAGTGATTTTTCACATGTTTGGTTGGTTGCAAAGGTTCTCTGGGTAGTTGCTAATGTGAGCTTAATGGATTTTAGCATGTTTGTGTTCTAGGTATTCACCAGGATATTTATATGTGGTTACTAAGGTGTTCTGGATTTTGTTTTGTTTTTTAGCACACAAGTCAGTTATTTAATTTCTCATATTATCATGCTTTTTCTCACACAGTATAAAAGGTTCTTTATACAGTATAGAGTGTTCTTGGCATCATGTTTGAAAACTCCTGGTCTTAATCATATTATAGTACAGTTTGACATGTGGTTCATGGCTAGTTTTGACAGTACATCATGCTGTAACCCAACACACACACACACACACACACACACACACACACACACACACACACACACACACAGACAGACAGACAGACAGACAGACACACAGAGACACAGACACAGCTTCCCTATTGTCCATCAAAGACAATGCATATTGACAGTATCTCTAGTGGTTTCCTCTATATAGTCTGGAGATGTTGCTGTTGATGCCAAAAGATGAGCTGTGAAATGCAAACAGGACTCAGGAATCCACCTATAGATGATCTTACCCAGAATATCTTGATGTCATTTTTCAGTAGACATTTTCAGTGTTGCAGATTAGTAGAATAACATGTACTCTGAGGTACTGGTAGACATATGTGTTCGATCAGGGAAACACTCCTTCAGAAGTAGATTACATTGAAAACCAGAGGCCTACAAAGCTTACAGTCTGATCGCATTTACACCTTTGAGCTTTGAATATTTCTGAGTCTTGGGAATAACTGTCTTATTGTGGATTTCCCTCTATATGTTTTTTGTCTGTTAGATCATCCGACAGATTTGAGATCTGTCCAGGAATGATTGTCAAGGGTCTGGCTCACGGAGACATGGATTCATGGCTCTGACTCAAGTTCTGTGTTCATTCAACCTCTTGACTTTTCTCTTTGTGAGAATGTCGACCATTTGGGGTGTGGCAAACTGAACTCTCCACCTTTCTTTTTCTTGCAATTAATCAATGACATTTGCATGTCTGTGACAATGACGGTCTAGTTTAAAACACATGTTGCCAAGGTTTTAGTAATTTACTCTTTTTTAAAAAATAAAAAAAATTATTTAATGGCTCTACAAATGGTCTAAACATCAAGTAAAAAGTAACATTATTATATTTTCCTTACATCTTGATCTAACATGATTAAAATGTTAATATTAAAATATATTAAAAATAAATAAATAAATCATTCTTGTGCTCCTCAAACCATTCCTGAACCATTTTTGCTTTGTAGCAGGGTGCATTATCCTGCTGAAAGAGCCCACAGCCACCAGGGAATACCACTTCCATGAAAGGGTGTACATGGTCTGCAACAATGCTTAGGTAGGTGATATGTGTGAAAGTAACATCCACATGGATGGCAGGACCCAAGGTCTCCAGGACTCCCAGCAGAACATTGCCCAAAGCATCACACTGCCTCCACCGGCTTGCCTTCTTCCCATAGTGCATCCTGGTGCCATGTAAGCGACGCACACACACCCGGCCATCCACATGATGTAAAAGAAAACGTGATTCATCAGACCAGGCCACCATCTTCCATTGCTCCGTGGTCCAGTTCTGATGCTCACGTGCCCACTGTTGGTGCTTTCGGCAGTGGACAGGGGTCAGCATGGGTACCCTGACTGGTCTGCGACTATGCAGCCCCATACACAACAAACTGTGATGAACTGTGTATTGTGACACCTTTCTATCAGAACCAGCATTAACTTCTTGAGCAATTTGAGCTACAGTAGCTCGTCTGTTTGATCGGACCACACGGGCCAGCCTTCACTCCCCACGTGCATCAATGAGCCTTGGCCGCCCATGACCCTGTCGCCGGTTCACCACTGTTCCTTCCTTGGAGCACTTTTGATAGACACTGACCACTGCAGACCGGGAACACCCCACAAGAGCTGCAGTTTTGGAGACCTGACCCAGTCGTCTAGCCATCACAATTTGGTCCTTGTCAAACTCGCTCAAATCCTTACACTTGCCCATTTTTCCTGCTTCTGACATCAACTTTGAGGACAAAATGTTCACTTGCTGCCTAATATATCCCAGCCACTAACAGGTGCCGTGATGAAGAGATAATCAGTGTTATGCCTGATCATTATATATGTACAAACTTTTATGTTAGGTGATATGATTAATCACGATTATCTGATATTTTAGGAGAATTTGTGACCTTTTTTTAACTTGTATGTTTTCCCCATATTGGTTGCACCACATGACTTTGATTTGTCAGACAAATTTAGAAAACAATATATATATATATTGTCACTATATATTTATATATATATATATTTTATATATAATAGATTCAATTTTATGCCAAACTTCTTAAAGTTTTTTAATTAGAATTTCATTCTTTTAATTGGTTATTTTTCTTCATTCTTATCAGGGCAGTATCACCTAACATTTTTTTAAATGAAATTATAATTCATACATATACCAGAAGTGTATTCAAGCCACTATATGTTTAAATTGGTTTGTTTGATGTATTTTTAATAGTTGATCAGAGGTTTTATTTTTAAGCTGCAGGACTGTGCTGATCCATCAACACCAAACCACAAAATAAACCAGCCTGGAATATTTCATTTCATATTCCGTATAAATAGCTTTCATGAGTTTGCTGAAATACTGTTCTCCAGCTGAATCTCTCAGAGGACTTTGTAATTATCGCTCACAACCAACTGACCATCATCACAAATATATTTTTTCTTGTTTGAGCACATGCTGTTCTTCCTGCTCACAACGCGCTGGAAAGTAAACATTCACCGCCTGACAATCAGCTCATGATCCAACTCTCATTTACAGTAAATCACACATATGAGAGTCTAATCATGCTGCATTTCTTATGTTTTGCCTCCCAGTCGACATATATGTCTGAACAGTGTTTTTGGTCCGTCTCTGAGTGATGCCAGTTAAAACAGCAGGATCTGACAAACCTGCACAAAGGGATTAAATGTTGACAGCGGAGACCCGAGAAGTTCTCGTTCTCCAGAGTGGATGGACTGAGGTTTTCTGCGAGCTGCAGCTGGCAGCAGTGGTACCGTTGATTTGAGCTCGCACTAATTCCCCTCTCCTGGGACACAGTTCGGCACTGTTCCCCTCTCCGGTCCTCCATGCTCGGATGACTGCGTGCACTGTAGCGTAAACTACACTGTATGTAGTTTCAGTGTTTAAGTTGGCAGCGTGGATGAAACCTGCCTGCTGTCTCCCTCAAGAAAGCCCACCTAATAGTTGAAGAAAAAAGAGAAGCATCTGCATTAAACAGCCTTTTGAGAAACTCCTGCAGCGGAGGAAATATTTCACAGAGCACCCTGCTGGCTTTGAGCTAGTATAGCTTGACAACATGATCATGGGCGACACCTGTTTCCCATTGCACCTGCCGCATGTGAGCATAGTAGCGGCGATTTACAGTATGTACTGGTTTAGTAAGCAAGTAATTGTTTACAAGCATTTAAAGAATGCATTTTTATTTTTAAGTCATTATTTTTAGCACAAACACATTTAATTTATGCTAACGAGGCTTAGGGTTAGCTCATCCAAAAACGAAAATTCTGTTATTAATTACTCACCCTCATGTCGTTCCAAACACGTAAGACTTTCATTCATCTTCGGTGTGAGAATAGTCATGGCCACCATATTGATAGGTCAAACCAAAGTGATCAAAAGTGGCCATTTCAAAGGACTTTTTGGAATAAAGGATTTTGACACATACTAATAATGACACTTCGCTCCCATGATTCTTCGCATACACAATTATACAATGATGGCGCTTCCTTAATTGGCTTCTAAAGGAAAAAAATGTTTGGCCCCCTACACCCTTCATTGATCTCTCAGGGATGAGTCCTTCAGAATGGAACGCAGAGAGGAACAAATTTATTGTTGAAGCTATCAACAGAGTTATTTACGATGACTACAACGTTTTTAATTAGTATTTTTTCTTAGGTTTCTTCTTGAGAAATGTCCCATGGGAAAAAATAATAACATTCTTAAAAATACAAATTATTCTTAACTAAGTTTAGAAGATTGCAGTTTGCCAAGTAAGACATGTTCCTGGGTCAACATGTTTTGCTGATCCTGGAATAACATTCCTGTCCAAAAACTTTGTCCTAACCCTACCCATAGTTATCCCTAAAATCAGAGGGAAATATAGGTGAATACCACATTGATGTAGAAGCATCTAACCCTGGTTGAAGGCCTAAACTTGACATAAACTGTAAACTTGTCCCTCAAATCTGATTGATTGGAATGTTGTTCCAGGATCAACAAACATGTTGATGCAAGAACATGTTGTACTTGGTGAAATCAGATTCACCTGCAGTTTGAACCTGTTACCTGTACAATGTTAAACCCACAACCCTGTTGTTCTTGGACTTGTGGTTAACCTTAGAAGGCGTCTATACATAGTTCATGGTGTTCTGGAGATGTTCTGACAGTTTGTGGTCCTCTGTCTCCTGTGAAAACTGTTGTTCGAGGGCACATTTTTCCTATGCGCTCCATGTGAGAGATCTCAGCCTATTTTTGGGCCTCCTCCTGCCTCCTCACATCCATCTCTCCCCAGAGTGTCTGAGCCTCTTTCCCAGAGAAAGAGTGTGTGTTTTGCAAGAATATCTTTCTTGATGAGTACGTGCCCATGGAAAAGCAGGCATCTTATGAGTATTCCCATAAAACAGACACATATGAACAAGTGCATCCATCAGACGTTGCATCGGTAACGTATAAGAGTTGAACGTTGGGTTAATCTGCGCCACTTAAGGGTTTAAAAGAGATTTACCGGCCCTATAATGTCTGGTCTGCTGAAAGTGCTAAAATTAAGCCTTCCGAATAAAGATTTCTGCCAGTTTTATAGTTGTTTTGTGAATTGTATCCAGTCTCTGTTGACTCAGAGCCCATGTGAAATTCTCTCAAAGGTGGTGAGATGTTTTATGATGGAAATGTAGAACCGCATCTTTTTGTGCTTAAGGTTTCGTCTCCACAACTGCAGCGTAAATATGTCATGATTAATCACTCGGATTTGTGCTAATCAAACAATTCGGCTCTGTATTTTCTCAAAGGAGGCGAAATATGGACGGACTCCAAGACTACATCTGTTCTGGAGCGTCTCCAAGGTGAGTTCATTCATTTAGGTATGCTAGTCCGAAACAGTGTTTTGTATCAAACTCGTGAATAGATACAGCGTATTACTCCCCTCATTAGAAGTGTTTATGAAGGATAGTATCGTATTTCTGTTGCGTTAAGGATTTTAACAAACTTTGGCATGTAATTTTTTCCAAACCGACATGAATGATACTGCAAACCATGCAGCTTGCTGTGCTAAGTCTCATCTGGCAGATGGTAAAACATTCCTTAGCATTGAGCATTGAGTTTTGCATCTGAAACACAACTCAAATTTTCATCGGAAGATGAACTCCCACTCCAAAAAGTGCTTGAATATACTCAAAAACCTTCCCTTCACCCCATTAGTTACTGGAAAAAGTTGTTTTTTGGACCTATTTTCAGTTTTCTGTTTCCCATTTGTCTGCATTTTTGATGTACAAATACATTCACATCAACAAATGCAGATTCATTCCATAAGCCTCATTATGTTCCCACTTCTGGAGCGATCTACTGATAGCATCGGATATGTAATGTAGCAAAACGGCTCCTTTGCATAAACTTCACCGCTGGAATGTGTTCAGAAGTGCCGAGGCCACTGATACGAGCGCTAGCTGTGCAATATCATGCACACTCTCAGAAGTCTGACGTTTTACAGAAACACATGGTTCTGACATTGTTCTAAGAGTGCCAGACCCACCTGATGGATCTGAGCTGTGCTGCCCGGCTGCAAAACCACTGAAATAAAATCTCTTCCATAAAGCTGTACCAAGAAGAGCACAGAGTGTGAGAGAAAATAGCTGTCAGGCCTGAAGATTAATGGCCTTATAATGGATGGTTTAACTGTGCTTAAATTTGACTGATCTTGAGTTTTATTCTCCATCGGGTCCCTTAGAACCTAATTTTCAGGGCTTGCAGATGTTTTGGATATGCTGCTAAAATTTCAACATTCATTAGCATGCTGTGTCTTTATCTACAAACACAGATGTGTTGGCATGTCAGTGCTGGGTTATGTAAGCGTCATCTACTTCAAGGTTTCCACTTGTTGGTGCGAAGAAGGAAATTATCCATTCAGTCGTTACATTTTTTATAATTTATAAATGTATATTATATTATTGTTTATAATGTTTTTGAAAGAAGTCTCTTATGATGCATCATTGCTGAATGAAAGTATTAATTTCATAATTATAAAAAATAAAATAAAAAATCCTTTATTACTAATCCCAAACTTTTGAATGGAAAAGCACCTGGCTCTTCTAATAATTTTATATTATATTATTAAAGGTGCACTATGTAAGGCGTAGTTTGATGACGGCAAGTTTGAGCGCAGAATCCTGGGACATGTGGTCTTCACCTCACAGCCGGTGGAAAAGAATCGGGATAGGACTCGGGCATGTTCATGTTCATGGATGCGATCATTAACGTTACTGTAGTATGAAGCAGAGCAGGGGCGGGTGTTGTGGGAGCGATTGTTAATAAGATGAACGTAACACACACCTCACGAGCAGCGGGACTTTTATTATGCCACAGTCTCTGGTGCCATTTCCGCTTTTCCGGTCATGAGTGTGAGGTAACGCAGCTCTGTTTATCATATTAGATACATTTGAGTGTGTTGAAAATTATGTTATGGCGTTACTCTGTGCGTTCCCTCGGCGGCTGCTATGACACTTGTTCACACTGCAGTGAGAGTAAAGCGTTTCTGCCATATAAAACCGAGGGTAACACGGATGACACCATTGACAGGCACTCCCTCACACGTCCCAGTTCATTGGTTAAAATAGCAATTTTGTAAGTAAGTACTCAAATGAACAAAATGTATAACACTGGCCTAGTGGTTTTTGGATATTTTACTGAAAAAAAAATGTTACATAGTGCACCTTTAATGTTTTTGAAAGTATAAAGTTTAAAAGAACAAAATTTATTTGAAATAAAATTATTTTGTATTGATGTTCAAAACTGTTCACTTTTGAGCAATGTAATGTCTTTGCAGAATAAAAGTATTAATTCTTTATTTTTTCCATTCACGCTTTTGAATGGAAGTGTATATTATAATGTATGATATGTAATGTTATATTATATTATTGTTTTTAATGTGTTTTTTAAAGATGAATATAATGTTTAAAAGAACAGCCGTTAATTGAAATATTTTTTGTAACATTACAAGTGTCTTTACTACCACTTTTAATCAATGTAATGCATCCTTGCTTACATTCTTACAATCTTTTGAATCAAAGTGTAAATAATATATATCATATTTATCAATCATATATCATATTAATAAATCAAAAATACTGTCAATGGTCTAATAACTTCACAGATCACATTAGCAGCAACATATAAAAACTTGTTTTTATTTTTGGCAGGAGTAAAAGGTTTCATTTCATCAATAAAACATTGGGCCAGTTATGTGTATTGGCACACATCGTGGAGTCGTCTGCCACCGGATTCTGCTGGAAGATGATGTCCATTATCAGACAGAGAGGAATGCCTCAGTTCTGGCATGGGTAGTGTCTGCGTTCACACTCCCGTAATGAATCATCACGTGTGTCCGTCTCACATGTAGATGGATGTGAGATGAGACTGAATTACTGCCGCAGCCTGGCAGTTTTTCAGAGGCCGTGTTGACATGTAGTCGAGTTCAAAACGCTTTCTGCTCCAGGGATGAGTTTGATCCAATCCACACCTCCTCTAGTGAAGGATCTGGCTAATGCTGGTTGGCTTGGCTGCATTGAAGATCTTGTTTGGCAGCGTTTGTGGTATTTCACAGTGGATACGGCTCATTCTGCACTGAAAGCTTTAATTGAAGAAGATCTATAATGATTCTGAAAACCATATCTTATAGATGTCATGATTATTTAGGCAGGTGTGCTGAAGCAGATCTACTGTGGAGGTAAATCGATTTATGGTCTGATAATGTCAAATTTGGTTTGGAGAAAACAGACATTTGCAGTTTGTGTGTTTATTTATTTGTTTAAGCATCTTTCTCCGAATGCATATTATTCAAATCATACATTTATTCTCTGTGTAACGATAAATGGGCAAATAAAAAAGTGATTTCTTTTTTATTTGCAGGGAAAAAAATATAATATTTTCTCAAATTAAAATATTCAAGTGTATATATTATAATTAAATATAACATTCTAAATATTATCTATATATTTATTATATCTTATGTGTATTTTGTAATATACTGTACAGTATTATAATATATTTAGTGCTGTGGGAAAATTAATCGTGATTAATCACACCCAAAATAAAAGTTTGTGTTTACATAATATATGTGCGTGTACCGTGTATAATTATTATGCATATATACACACACACACACATTTAATTTATATAAAATTATATTTATATATAAGAATTTATATAAATTATATATACATGCACGTGTGTGTGTATATATATATAAAAATTCCCCAGCACTAATTATATTATATATTTTAAAATTTAAGTATTAAGTATAACATGTAAATATAATATAAAAAATATTATATATATATATATATATATATATATATATATTTTTTTTCTTATTGTAGTTATTACATATGGCAACTATTTTTATAATATACAGTATTATGAAAATATGTATTGTTTAAAATAAATATTTTTAATATAACTAAAATATATATGTATATATTATAATTAAATATAATATTTTATTATAAAAATCTTTATATATATTATATATTTAAAGAAAATATTACACAATATAATATATTAAAATATAATAAAGAAATATACAATATTTATTTTATAAAATTAAATTAAATATTATGATTAAAGAAAATTGTATTATAAATATTATCTATATATTTATCATTATATTTATTATATATTGTATATATTTTGTAATATACAGTGTTATCAAAATATATATTATATAAAAATGTATACATATAAAAAAAAAAAAAAGATCAGTTTGTTTCATATGTTTTTTTTTTTTTTTTAAGATTTAAAATTAGTTTTTGCCCAATTTTATTCTAATGAAAAAAGTATGAAAATCAGAATTAAGAAAAAAAATGTCCCGGCCCTTTAAGGTTTCTGTTCAGTTTACTCGCCAATTAGGATATGAGGGAAAATGTTAATATGTTAATAAACTTGATATTGTCAGTGAGGTGGAACAGTGTGATCAGATGTTGCTGTCTTCCTGAAATAGATACTTATCACAACGTCCTCTCTTCCTCTTCTCTCATTCATTCTTTCAACTCCACTGAAGTTCATCACATGCACAGAATCTGTGTTTACACAAGTGAAAGGCTCAGACAGGACTTGCCATCACTAATGAAACGCCGGGGCGTCCCGACTGGGGTGTTTGTGTGGGCTGTCAGGCTCCCCCATCCAGGATCTGTAAAACAGGGTGAAACGGAGATATAGAGCAGACAGAGATTAATCTGTGATACAGAATTCAGCCTAAAATATGTCAGACATATAGAGCACAGCACTCTTTAAAGATTCATGCGCTTACAATTCATATACACCATCTCCAACACGTACTATGTATTAATGGCAGATTTATATTTATGTCTATTTATATTCACACTTGATTCAGCGTGGCCTCCCTGCGTGTTTTTTTTGGGTGGTCTTCTGTTTTGATCTTTTGTACAAAAGGCCACAGCTCAGCGAACACAATCACCAATGCGCCGATAGTATTTGGTCCACTTCACTTCATACAAACAATCAAATAATCAAAGCCACCCACACACAGTCCTGAGGTGAGGCCCAGCGGCACCTTCAACGGCTTCATGCTGCTCTATTCAACCTGAGCATCAAACAAAACAAACACACGGCGATTGTACTGCATATTGATTATATACACACACTGAAAGAAGCCCACATGTACCACTATAGTAAAGATACTACAGTAAATTGTAGTATATTGTATTCACTATAGTAGTATACTACAATTTACAGTAGTATATTTACTATAGTATGGTTCAAAAACACTATAGTATTTACTAGAGTAATTGTACTATAATGTGGGCATTAATTAATAACAGCCAATCAATCAAAACAGTTTTGTTTAGAATAGAAACGTGTAGAAAACTTTACAGATTGGTTTGTAGTTTTGCCTTGTTTTCTAGCAAAAGCAAGTTTATGAAATGTATGAAGTCATAGTGCTTATATATAATATAACATTTTATAAAAGTAAAATATATAAAGTATATACTTTAATTAAATATCATTTTGTATCATAAATATTATCAATTTTTGATATTATTCATATTATGATTGTATGATACATATTAAAAATATAAATATAAAAGGTCAAAATATTTTACACACACATATATACATATTATATATAATGTAATATTATACTGCATTACCGAAAATGGAGACATAACATCAATTTCAACAATATTCTCTTGATGTAACATTGAATTTTTTTAGCAATTATGAAATTATATTGCGAAAAATACAAATTGATAATTTTTGATCACAGAAAATCCTCACTGTTGAGCTCTGTAATGTCAGAAATTTTGCATGAGGAAAATCTTTTATAAAAGGTCTATAATTAAATATAATATTGTATTATAAATATTAATATATTTATTATGTATATTTTTATAATATATTAAAATCTAAATATATTATATATAAAAGTTCAAAACGCACACACACACATGCACTTTTACACACGTAGATATATGTATGTATCTATATGTGTGTGTCTATATGTGTATATATATATATATATATGTGTGTGTGTAATATTATACTGCATATAATATAATATTGTATACAACTTGTGATCAGATGTTGTCGACTTACTAAAACTTTTGTGTAACATTGAAAATGTTAATGAAAAATATAAAAATTTGTTTGTTTTAGCAATTATAAAATTATATTGTGGAAAATACAAATTGATAATATTTTGATCACAGAAAATCCTCACTGTTGAGCTCTGTATGAGCACTGTTGAGATGTTTCTTAACTACACAATCAGCTTGTCTGTTTAATATTCATGAGCAGTGGGATTTTGGACCAGTGAGGTTTGGCTGTGGGCGGGGCTACAGAAAAAGATACAAAATCAATAAAATAAAATGTTGTGTCCCTGGTCAAAGCTGGTTTTGGTCAAAAAAGAGTTTTGCAGCAACAAAGAGACCAGAGGTTATTCGGTTTTAATGAGATTCAGCGATTTGAACTTTTTGAGCGGTTTTTGGCGACGCAACAAAGCCTAGTTTGACTATGCAAATGAACACAATTCGTTTTGCTGAACATGTTGTGTTCTTTCTCAAAGCTGAAAATCTTACAAAAGGAAACAATTATTTAAGTAACCAAATCAAGCTTAATTAGACTCGCCACATCACATTTGGAAATGATTCACAGCACGGCATCTTTATCCTGCACATTGTCACTTAAGCTGTTGCTAAGCTGGAGTTTGACGTCTTTGTTTGAATAGTTTACAATGTCTGAGTGCTGCTTCCATTCACTGTCATTTGGCTCTGTCTCCGCCTCACTTACTGAATGAACTCTCCACCGGTTCCCACATTGTGTGACGGGTCACTTGCCAAACTGTAAGCAGTCCTGGAGCAGAAATAGCCGGACTGGTTCGCTCTGGCCCAGCAGGGATTTGAGATCGGTCCAGCCGAACACGTCTCATGCTGAGCCTCTGCCTAAAGGTCAGTTCAGCCATAAATGCCCCGCCATACGAGTCTGTTTCTATAGGTGAGACAAGCGTGACATACAAAAACCCCTGGAGGAGAAACAAAGGTGTTTTACACTCTGTGAATGCATCAGCACAGAAATGAATAAACATGTTTGGAGAATGATTAGGCTTTACTTATTTCAGTTAACTTCCAGTCAAGCATTCATGTTTAACATTTCACTGAACATTGTTGGTAGAACTTAAATCAGTCATGCATCTTATATATGATATCTTATTATTATGATAACAGAATTTTCATTTTTGGATGAACTATCCCTTTAAAGGAAAGTTTTCTTATTTTTAAACAGAAAAATAAAGCTTCTTTTGGGTACATTTTGCAATATAATAATTAGTGCTGTCATTCAATTAAAAAAATAAAAATGAATCACAAATTTGTGTTTTTAATATTTCTACATTTTCACAGTTACTCTCCAAATTAATGTAGAAACAACTTAAAGACAGTATATTTTTAAATGTTTAATGGCATCTTTTATGAATGAAGACCACTGTTACTGATGCTAATACGGCTACTGATGTTTCTATTAATTGTTTTTTTTTAAATCATAATCAGTTTAATATTTAACATTCAGCATTTTCATTTTACTTTGTCATTTTTATTATTCTTTTTAAATTACTATCTAGCCTTTTTGCCAGTTTTAGTTTTAGCTTTTAATTTATTTCCAGTCAGAAATTTTAATTCTTCACCTTAAACTTATTCCATATATATATATATATATATATATATATATATATATATATATATATATATATATATATATATATATATATATATATATATATATACATACATACAGATCAGGTATAACATTATGAAGTGAATTACACTGATTATCTCTTCATCACGGCACCTATTAGTGGGTGGGATATATTAGGTAGCAAGTGAACATTTTGTCCTCAAAGTTGATGTGTTAGAAGCAGGAAAAATGGGCAAGCGTAAGGATTTGAGCGAGTTTGACAAGTGCCAAATTGTGATGGCTAGACGACTGGGTCAGAGCATCTCCAAAACTGCAGCTCTTGTGGGGTGTTCCCGGTCTGCAGTGGTCAGTGTCTATCAAAAGTGCTCCAGGAAGGAACAGTGGTGAACCGGAGACAGGGTCATGGGCGGCCAAGGCTCATTGATGCACGTGGAGAGCGAAGGCTGACCCGTGTGGTCCGATCAAACAGACGAGCTACTGTAGCTCAAATTGCTCAAGAAGTTAATGCTGGTTCTGATAGAAAGGTGTCAGAATACACAGTGCATCACAGTTTGTTGCGTATGGGGCTGCATAGCTGCAGACCAGTCAGGGTGCCCATGCTGACCCCTGTCCACCGCCGAAAGCACCAACAGTGGGCACGTGAGCATCAGAACTGGACCACAGAGCAATGGAAGAAGGTGGCCTGGTCTGATGAATCACGTTTTCTTTTACATCACGTGGATGGCCGAGTGCGTGTGCGTCGCTTACCTGAGGAACACATGGCACCAGGATGCACTATGGGAAGAAGGCAAGCCGGCGGAGGCAGTGTGATGCTTTGGGCAATGTTCTTCTGAGAAACCTTGCCATCAATGTGGATGTTACTTTTTGCCCTGCCACAAAGCAAAAATGGTTCAGGAATGGTTTGAGGAGCACAACGAGTTTGAGGTGTTGACTTGGCCTCCAAATTCCCCAGATCTCAATCCAGTCGAGCATCTGTGGGATGTGATAAACAAACAAGTCCGATCCATGGAGGCCCCACCTTGTAACTTACAGGACTTAAAGGATCTGCTGTTAACATCTTGAGGCCAGATACCACAGCACACCTTCAGGGGTCTAGTGGAGTCCATGCCTCGACGGGTCAGGGCTATTTTGGCAGCAAAAGGGGGGACCAACACACACACAATATTAAGTCATAATGTTATGCCTGATCAATATATATATATATATATATATATATATATATACAAACCCGATTCCAAAAAAGTTGGGACGCTGTACAAATTGTGAATAAAAACAGAATGCAATGATGTGGAAGTTTCAAATTTCAATATTTTATTCAGAATAAAACATAGATGACACAAAGGTCTAATCAAATGAAGAGACTAAATAAATAACATCAAACAATGCCTAAAGTTTGACTATAATTAGTGTAATTTAAAAATAATAATAAGGCAGAAGAAAACAAAAGCATCTTTGTAAAGATTAGAAATATGATTTACATTTCTGCTTGATGAAGTCAGAAAACTGTGTGTGTGTTTCAATGCTGGTTCTGAAGCAGAGGAATGAGCATGTTCTGATGCTCTATAGATAAGGCTGCGATGCATAACCTTTATGAAAAACAATATCATATCACTCCAGGAAAATGCTGTAAATGGTTCATACTGTGTGTATAAGTTTTATTAGGTTATTTGACTAAATAGTTAGGCCTACTTTTTATCTATGCTTCTGTCAGCTCTGTGTTGCATGTCTGTTTGTCTGTAAATACGTTTATGATTTTGTGTTTTTAAGCATAAATACCCAGTGTCAGTATAGGGTCAACCAGGGTCACAAAGCCCCTATTAGTCTGTTTAATGGGTCATGGTCCATGTAAAACGGCCCTGATATATTACAGCGTGCCGAACCGAATAGACCAGCGCTGAAAGAAGAGATCTGTACATCATGCACATGGACACTTCCCAGTTTGTGTCTGTATTTCAGTGAGATATGCCATTTCCAGCTGTGTAATTATTTTTTTATGTGTAATTGATTCACCGGTGTTTGTAAGATACAGATATAATGAGACTAAATGCATCGTAAGCAATTCATAAATGTTATTCTCAGTGGCATTTGTGCGTCCTCATGACTTAATACAGATATACTTAACAGGATACTGTTTTTTTTTTCTTTTTAAGTGAGGTAAAAAAAAACAACTTTATATTTTCTTTGTAAATCATGAAACTTTATGTACAAAATGTGTACCGCATTTTCATGTCACTACCAGTGTGTTTTAGTCCACTGGTTGAGACCTCTCTCACAGTAGATAGATCCCATCATTTTGAGGTAAATGTGTTCAAAAGTCTGAAAACCTGTGTGTAACTTGAAGGAACATCACTACCAAACACCTTTTTCCTGCAATTAAGCAAACTTTTTTGGGTGTTATTCCATAAAATGTAGTTTGTATGCATGTACAACTGTTCAGAACTGTGCTAGCTAACCATGTGCTGATTAGCATCTTTGAGCTAGCCTCAAAAGCATCTCAAATGATCACCACACGTTTTTATCGTGACTGTTTCGGTAGTGACAAAAGGGAACACATAATCGGTTTTAGGGGGGAAATAAACAAAATTTAGTTTAGTATAAATTAGTATTTTAGTATGTTTTATTATGCAAATCATTAGCGTTTTAGTATGCGAGTTAAAATTCTGTAATGTGATGGTCGCTACCAAAACATTACTGTCACTTCCTGAAAATGTGCAGTCACTACCGAAACATGGGATGTTCTGTCAAAAATATATTGAATTATCAACTAAGATGTTATGATAGTGTTTGGTTCAATGTATATTCAAAATAACAAATCCTTAACTTTGAAATCAGTATGATAAACTTTATGACTTTTACAAAGAAAGATTGGATTCAAAATACAACAAATCTCATAAATTACACTTAAAATTGTCTGTGAAAACTTAAAAATATACCTGTGAAAAATAGGTAGATGTAAACAAAATCTTAATAGGCCAATATAAGCCTTATTAAATTAATTATTGTGTTTCGGGAGAGGAAAAATATTCCAAATATTGCAAAATGTCATGCAATTTGCTGAGAACCACCCACAAGCATTGCTAGGTATTTTGTGGCAGCCTTTGGCGTATGGTGAGAAAGAGCTTTCTGTGTTATTATAACTGGCATTTGTCATAAATCAGCATTGAAGCCTTTCATTGACCCATGTCTGAGCCCAATATAACTGAGCTTTACCCACCAGGCTGTCCAGCAAACATTCAAGCAAGGGCACGAGGTGTCGGTGATCCCATGAATTCACGGTTATGCATCAAATCTATTGACTCTGGCACGAGTTGAAGAGGAACACGTTTATACAAATAATTAAACCCAGCATCCATTTACAACCCTTGTTCGGGCTGGAGACCAAACAAGATGGTAATTTATTCCACATGTAGGAATCAAGCTCGAAATACAGTGTTATATGATGATTGAGCCTTTCAACATATGTCTTAAAACATAAATATTTGATATCCTAAAGTTAAACCATAAAAATAGACAACAGCCTAATTTTCACCAGAACAACTGTAAATGCTTTACAAAGATTTTATCATTGAATAAGAAGCCAGTAGATCTGCAGCTCAGAGTTCAATGATTCATGACTCATTGCAAAGCTTCTCACAGTTGTTTATGTGTAGTTATTTGAAATGTGAATCACTTTATTGCTGATATTTAGTGCATGTTAGCGTTGCTCTTGAATGCGAGTAGGCCTACTCTACGATATAAAGCGGATCTCTATACGGTAAGACCTATGTTTTTTACTAGCTAGTACAATTCAAATATATTTAAATGAGTCAGTTATTGGTCTAATGTATAAAATCCCGCACTTGTGTTGTGCGAGCGGTAAGTTCAACATCACCTGTCTCGGTTCTCCAACAGGGCGGGAAAATCATGATTTAAACAAAAGCACGATATGTTTAATTTTCTTAACTTTTAAGCTGTTACATGCCAGTTTGTATATTCACCTTAGAAAATGTAGTAATCAAAAATATGATATTGTTTTGAACACAGAGCTGTCCAAGCAAAACGTCAAAACTGCAGTTTGTTTCGGTTTTTATTATATTTTTTTATATTTTGTAATGCTCAGATACATGTTTTATACATATATACATGCCTCTAAATTGTAAGCGTCTATAGGCTACTTTGTATTATATTGGCGTTTATTTAATAATTAAAAATAGTTTGCTCATCAGAAGCGGCATGATTTGAGCGCCAACACTGACATCTAGTGGTTGTTGTGAGCACTGCATGAGCAGCTTGGACTTCTACTGCTGATAGCAGACGAATAATTTATCATACCGTGTTGTGGAACTTGTGTACATATCTTTATCGTATCGTGTACAGATATGCCGTTTGAAATTAAATCTGATAGGCTATAATTCTCTGTCGTGATCTTCCATGACCCGTCCAATGCTAATATTAGGGTAAACAAGGGGGAAGATGCCCCTCCTTAGAACAATGTGGATATATTTTTGAATATAAGTTTAGCATGTGCAGGATGATCATGCATCAGCCAATGTGTTATTATAGGAAATAAATAGAAACATTTGCTAATTTAGTTGTTAAAGCACAAAATGTCAAATATTAAAAGGGGTAAAATGTCCCCGACTGGTGCATAAAGCCCAGGTAAAAATATTCTACACTGAAAAAAAACAATTTTTACTGCTTGTTCAAACTGCTTAATTAAAATGAGCTAAAGCAACACAATTGCTATACATTTTGTCCCAATTTAATTTGATTGGTTTCAATCCACTTAAATATAAGTCAAATTGAAGTTTACTTAATCCGTTTGTGTTGAGATTACATGAATGATTTGTGTTGCATTAACTGAAACTGGGCGGGGCTTGTTAGTTCCCACCATGCTTTGCATATGGGTAAATGTTGTTATTTTATATGTAAAAGTCTTATTTTATGTATTTTTGAGCAAGATGAGAAAGGGGAGAGTTGATTGTGTTTAATAGTGTTTAATATTTGATTATGTTGGAATTATTAGAACAATAATATGGACTAAAACAACTTTTTAGCTTTGCTGAAGGAGCTTTTAATACTTAGCATTTAAGATGCTAATGTTCACTATTGCTAGCTAAAAGTTTGTCAATTAGCCAGTACAGTATAATAATTCAGTTGTGTAACGTTAAAATATGAAATTGATGTGGATGACTGAATATATGACATAAAATATCTGAATCATGTCAGGGAACCATATAAAATTCACTTTGAGACTTCTTAATTAGGTCACTTACAATGTATTCATTCCAGCTACATGAAAAAAATATGTTTGTTTAACTTAATTGATTCATGTGGGACTGATGTACACAATTAAATCATGTAAATCCAACACACTTTTTTCCCCAGTGTATAACCTATGTACTGATGTAATATTGATATACTTACTTGCCCATATTTTAATTGAAGATATCATAATTGAAACTCAAATTGAACGATTTCACTTAATTAACCTACAGGTTTCAATGAAAGCAAATCTGAAATGTACATCTAATTCATGGAAATATTAAACAATAACCTCATTAATTACAAAAATTATTCAGTTTAAAAATATTAACACTAGTAACAACATGTCACTTGGTGTTTTCTGTGCCAATTCTGGGTGGCCCATCTAATTTGATCTTTTTACTTCAAAATAAAAACTATAACTTTTACCCCACAAGTCCAAAAACACTGATGTGCCCACAAATCCCTCATTAACAAATAAACACAAAAACACTTTGATATTGAACATACAAGTTCCAGAGACACAAAATTAAATAAATTAACCTCAAAACTGTTTCGACTGACAAAATCTTACAATATTCAGATGAAATGTCATCTTGCCCCAGGAGTCATCCCATATTACCCTACCAGAGAACATATAAAGCCTATTTATTATTATAGGCATGAAACATTAGTCATGTGTGAAGACACTGAAAATTTCCGAAGCATTTGCACTGTGATTTAATGGCAGTTTTGGTCGGTCGTGTAGCCAAATTCTTGATGTATGTGTATATTTGTCTGAGGAATGTCCTTTAGGAAATGTGGAAGGAAAAAATAGAAAGTCCAGTGGGATTGCCTAATAATAGAAATCATAACTATTCCAGAAAAGAACTTTGAAGGCAAATCAAGAATGGTGCATTGTAAACAATTATTTCCCAGCATTCTCATGTCGAGTGCCAGAGTTAATTGCGTAATTTTGTTTTTAAAGTCCCAGATGAAATGAGGCATGAACGCTAATGAATGCAGACTTTGTGTTTAGAATCTGTTCGGAGATGCTGCATACATACATTATTTGAACATTTTCTCTTTAACTTTGTTTCCAAATTAATATTGTCCTCTGAATTCTTTGGATTGTGCACAACATTTTTTTAAACGTTTTGCTCTGGCTTTCTGGGATGTGGTCTGGATCTTTAAGGAACTCAAACTCTCATAGTTGAATGAATTTAGGGGGCCACTGTGGGGTGATGAGGTAGTGCCGTTTCCATGGAACCAAATCCACTGGAGTCACATGGCTTCAGACTAATGAATATTCTGACCATCTCTTTCCAGACCGAGCAGTTTGTTGGTCACTTTTGGCTTATGCCATCGGCAACATGAGCCTAACGGGGATCCCTCTGTCTCTTAATGGGACGGCCTCATTGGAACCAGACGACACAGAAACACAAGCCACACTCTATGGTGAGAAAATTGCGTTTGAACTCATTTTGATCAGTGTATCTATTGTTTTATCAAAATGAGCTTGAGCTATGTCACAAAATATGTTGCTTAAAATAAATACTTGATTTTCTTTACTCACACAGAAGTCAACATATTCAACATCACGCTTTCTTCAATAGCACTGTGCGTCCTGACGGTGACAGGAATCATCACCTGTATCTCGTATCTAAGACACAGAAGGTGAGTATAAACAGACATGTCCTGTGGGCCAAAAAAATAGTTGGACACTTAAGCCACACATTTAAGAAATAATGGCCCGGTTTCACAGACAGGGCTTAGACTAAGCTAGGATTAGGCCTTAGTTCAATTAGGGAATTTAATAAACATGTCCTAGAAAAAAACATTACTGGTGTGCATATTGAGACAAAACAATACCACTGACATATTTTAATTCAAGATTCTTTCAGTAACAACTCAAACATGCATTTTAGTCTGGGATTAGCTTTAACCTTGTCTGTGAAACCGGGGGTAAGTTTCTATAATGTCTTTGGGGTAAATACGAGAATTTGGCAGAACAATTGGTCAGAAAGCAGCACAAACAGACTTTAAGCAAAATATTTCACATAAAGAAGTTTGCTATTTGAATTCGAACCCTCTGGTGCTTTTGACTGAAAAAATAAATTTTTGCTATTAGAATTTTTTTATCGGAATGGTGTGAAACTTGGTTTTGGCACTTGTTATGTGAAGTATGTGGGGAAAAATTCATGGACATGACTCAAAAAGGTTAAATGGTCCTTAATAAAAAATAGTTGCACTTGTATTGTTCATGGTCAAAAATGGCCGAATTGGAAATTAATGGGAAACAAATTTCATCTAGGTGGAAACTTTTGGTACTGCACCCAAACAAAATATTACAGAAAGCTAATTTTTGAGACATTAACCTCAAATTTGGAACACAGCTTGTTTTGATTTAGGGCTTTAATTCGTAGTTTTAGAGAATTTTTTTGGGAAAATATATAATATAAAAATTTAAAATATAATTTTTTGTGAATTTTTCATAAGAATAAATGTAAAATTATATAACTCTTTTTAACCTTTTTTACGCTTCTTAAAAGAAAAAATCCTGTGCTCCAAAGCATTCAAGATTTATGACAGTTTAAGCCGGAAATGTCATTTTCAGGTCTATGCTCAAAAAATTATAAATGGATTATAATTTAGTACCATAAAATCCAAAAAAAGAAATACAAAATATTAAATAAGAAAACACTTATATAACTAAAATACAGTACATTAATTTATTGAAATAAAATAATATATAAATAATATTATACAATTATTAATAAATTAATGTACTATATTTTAATTTGATAAAATATAGTATATAAAGTATACGTGTGCATGTGTATATATATATATATATATATATATATATATATATATATATATATATATATATATATATATATATACACAGACACTGAACAAAATTATAAACACAACACATTTGTTTTTCATTTTTCATGAGCTGAGATCTAAGACTTTTTCTATGTACAAAAGGCCTATTTCTCTCAAATATTTCACAAATCTGTCTAAATCTGTGTTAGTGAGCACTTCTCCTTTGCCGAGATAATCCATCCACCACACAGGTGTGGCATATCAAGATGCTGATTGGACAGCATGATTATTGCACAGGTGTGCCTTAGGCTGGCCACAATAAAAGGCCACTCTAAAATATGCAGTTTTATCACACAGCACAATGCCACAGATGTCGCAAGTTTTGAGGGAGCGTGCATTTGGCATGCTGACTGCAGGAATGTCCACCAGAGCTGTTGCCCATGAATTGAATGTTAATTTCTCTACCATAAGCGTTTCAGAGAATTTGGCAGTACATCCAACCGGCCTCACAACCGTAGTCCACGTGTAACCACACCAGCCCAGGATCTCCACATCCAGCATCACACACTGCGTGAGGCAAATGGTAGTCACACCAGATACTGACTGGTTTTCGGACCCCCCAATACAGTAAAACTGCACATTTTAGAGTGGCCTTTTATTGTGGCCAGCCTAAGGCACACCTGTGCAATAATCATGCTGTCTAATCAGCATCTTGATATGCCACACCCGTGAGGTGGATGGATTTTCTCGGCAAAGGAGAAGTGCTCACTAACACAGCTTTAGACAGATTTGTGAACAATATTTGAGAAATAGGCCTTTTGTGTACATAGAAAGTCTTAGATCTTTGAATTTGTTTTTGAGTTTTTTTGCAGAAGTCATTTCCCAGAGTAACATTTGTAAGATAATTTTTTCCATCACAAAAGTTTTGCAAGGGATGCAAAAATCGCTGAAATATTTATTTAAATGCTTTTGAGTTTGCTCGCAAAACTTTTGCCTTCTCTCACTAAAGTATTGCATTTCCCAGAAACTTTGCATTTGCTTCCAAATGCATTGAAATATAGTTTTTCCTCTCATATTTTCATCATAAGTTTTCAAAACCTTTGAAATATTATTTATTTCGATGCCTTTGAACTTGCAAAACAACTCATATAGTTTTTCCTTCCACCAAGAGAACGCAAAAAATTTTGCGAGCGATTCCAACATTTCCAAGCAAGAGAATGCAAAAGCATTACAATACAGTTTTTCCTCTCATCACCATGTCCTTTTAAGGGCTTCATATTGCGGTCTTATTTGGTCAAGACCTTCTTATTGGATCTTAAATTGTGCCTAATAGCTTTCATGTTATGTATTTTTGTCACAGGAAGTGTAAGAGGGCACGTGTCTATGAGAGTGCCGTGGCCTGTGAGGTTCCAGAAGAGCCGGTGGGTGTTACTTTTGTGAAGAAAACCCATAGTTTCCGTAACCCGCTCGCCCTTTTCAGACGACAGGAGGGGCCGAAGGACAACTCACGGATCCACTACATCTACACCAACCCTCTGCCGGTGGGACACGAGGAGGACAGAATCCCCCCTTACACTCCACTCACGCTGCAGGACTACGCCAACGACCCCAAGAGCGGCATCACCCTGGTCCCGCCCATTTTTTACATGCAGCTGTAGATAGTCCTGGAAAGTTAGCATTTAAGGAATACTTAAAACCTGTATGATGTTCTTTCTTGTGTGGAAAACAAAAAGAGACATTTAGCAGAATGTTCACGCTGCACTTTTTCTTAACATGAAAGT
The DNA here is from genome assembly GCA_018749465.1 of Paracanthobrama guichenoti. Lineage (NCBI taxonomy): Eukaryota > Metazoa > Chordata > Actinopteri > Cypriniformes > Gobionidae > Paracanthobrama > Paracanthobrama guichenoti. The sequence continues at coordinate 17,760,042 of CM031964.1, forward strand.
GAATGGTGACCAAAAAACAAAAATCACCATAAATGTGGTTCATGTCTTCTGCGCTATATTCTAGCTTAATTACACAGCTTTCACAGCTGTGAATGCTTTCAGGCTCAGCTGTTTATCAAATTTATAATTTTGCATTTCACAGCTGTGAAAGTCATGCAGTTTTGGAAGAACATGAGCGTGCGAAAATGATTTTTTAGATGAAATTATTCCTTTAAATCTTCAGGATGAGCAAAAGTAAAAGGCAGTGTATCTTTTTCCACACAGTTTTTAATTAGTGCATAAAACAGCTGAAAGTGTGCTTTACAAAAGAAGCAGAAAGTGACATATCCACCATAAAAGCAGATAGAGGCCAAGACTGAGAGAGAACGACAGGAAAAAATAAAATAAAAATAATTCACTGCCGATCGTTACAACGATGAAAAAAACCCCAGTAAACAAAATTTAGACAATCGGCTGAGTTTCCCGGATCAGCCAATCCAGAGCCTCCTTCCTGCCTTGCCGCTCCACCTCTGCTCCAATTGTCTCCCGGCATTTCCTGTGGTAGTCATTCACCCAATCACGCTGCAGGATGACAATTATATATTATTACAGCAATTCATGCTTTAACGAAAGCCATTTCATTAGCTTTCAAGCATTAGAGGTTTAAAGGATTTATGCACTGATATGATAGCTGCCTCAAGCATAAAGCCCAACGTATACTTTGGTTTTCATATGTTTTTATGCTAGGGTATGCGTACAGTATGCATGGCATAAATTTCATCAGCATTATCAAATGGAGTGCGCTTTGAGAAGCTATGCATTCAGCTGTAAGCATACGCTAAGCGTACACATCAAAACTGAGGTACTTTGGGCTTAAGGCATCTCTAAACATTTTCTGTTCAGTTGTTGTTATTACATTTTTTTTTAAATAAACACTTGTAACAAACATCGTTTGTAAGATTTTTTTTCATATTTATCGTACAAACTGCCTAATAGTTGGCCATTGCGACCCAACCGTATTATCTATCAGCCTGTTCTTGCCTCTTTCTGTGTGAGCAGGTCTGTGTTGATCATCTTCAGCTGGATGGGGACCAGGGTGAGGGGTTCAAACGTAAGACTACCTCTGTTCCTGTAGTTATACTGAAAGAAAGAAAGTTAAAAGCTGAAATATCGCACTTCAGACCTCTCAAAGGTGCATGCAATCATTTTTTGTTTAGTTACGTCTTAGACTCAATACTGACACCTATTGGTGTGGAGGAAGCATCACATTAGTGCAAATGTTTGGACAGACTACCTCTGTTCCTGTAGTTATACTGAAAGCAATTAGTTTAAAATCTGAAATAATGTACTTCAGAACCCCCAAAGGTGCATTAAATAATTTTTGGTTTAGTTTCTGCTGTTATGTCTTAGACTCAATACTGACACCTATTGGTGTGAGGAAGCATTACGTTAACGCAAATGTTTGGACAGACTACCTCCGTTCCTGTAGTTATATTGAAAGAAGAGAAGATAAACGCTGAAATATCGTACTTTAGACTCCGCGCAAAGGTGCATTAAATAATTTTTTTAGTTTGTGTTGTTGCATCTTAGACTCAATACTGACATCTATTAGTGTGGAGGAAGCATCGTGTAAACACAAATATTTGGACATACTACCTCTGTTCCTGTAGTTATATTGAAAAAGGATGTTGAAAGCTTAAATATCTTACATCAGATCTGGCAAGGGTGCATTTAATAATTTTTGGTTTAGTTTGTGTTGTTACATCTTAGACTCAGACTCAATACTGACACATATTGAGGTGGAGGAAGCATCACGTTACCGAAAATATTTTGACAGACTACCTTGGTTCCTGTAGTTCCTGTAGTACTGAAAAAAGGGAAGTTAAAAGAATCTCTAAAAGGTGCAAGACATAATTTTTTGGTTTAGTTTGTGCTGTTACGCCTTAGACTCAATACTGAATATACTGTGGGAAGGAAGCATCACAAACCAATATTTGGACAAAAATGTACCTTGTGCACCTTTGAAATGAGCTGTATCACAGAATGTAAGTATTTTTTTTCTCAGCATAAATATGAAATGATTATAGAGTGGTTTGATGTAGTAGTTACTCTGGTTTTTGCTGGAACGACCAGGACAACGTTTTCCAGCCGAATGCCAAAAGATCCATCTTCATAGTACCCAGGCTCTGGAATAAAACATGCACAAAACTTAAATATATTGAACAAACTTGACCATAAACTTTAACATTTGAGGCAGAGTCATTACAGAAATAGGTTAAAGGAGTATTAAAACACTTTCTTATAAATCGCAATGAATAAATCCAGAATGAAAGTAAGTGCGTTTCTGTACCATCGCTGACAATCATTCCGGCCTCCAGAGGTTCGTCTGCAAACGTTTTATAGCTGATGCCACATGGACCCTCGTGCACGTTAAGGAAACATCCGACACCGTGGCCGGTACCATGAAGATAGTCCAACCCAGAATCCCAGAGGGCAGCACGAGCAAACGAGTCCAACAGGTGACCTGTAGAAAAGAACACAGTCCACTGAGACAAAACGCTTCCCTTAACCTCACTCTACACAGCATTAGAGAACTTCAAACAGCTCCAAAACAAACCAAACTTCAAAGTTTCTGATTTTAAATGACGCACCTTTGGTACCATTGGGAAAAACCGCAGCACTGACAGCAATGTGTCCCTTTAGGACGTATGTAAAACATTCCTGTACAGATCACAGTTTGGAAGGACAGAACAATAAGCAATTTTGGTACTGATAGCTTTCAGAAATGTCTTGTGTTTTACAAAAGTTGTTTTACCTTCTCATAATCAGAGGGAGTCCCAAAATGTACCGTACGAGTCACATCTGTAGTTCCATCTCTGGAAATCAAAGATAAAAATTTTCATAATGTGTGTGCATATATATAGAGGTCAGGACTCTGTGCAGGCCAGTCAAGTCCATTGGATTGCCAGACAGAGAGTGATTGGTCACTCCAGAGAACAAGTATCCACTACTCTAGAGTCCAGCGGCGGCATGCTTTACACCACTGCATGACACTTTGCATTGCACTTGGTGATGTAAGGCTTGGATGCAGCTGCTCGGCCATGGAAACCCATTCCATGAAGCTCTCTACGCACTGTTCTTGAGCTAATCTGAAGGCCACACAAAGTTTGGAGGTCTGTAGCTATTGACTCAGCAGAAAGTTGGCGACTTCTGCACGCTGTGCTCCTCAGCATGCGCTGACCCCACTCTGTGATTTTACGTGGCCTATCACTTTGTGGCTGAGTTGCTGTTGTTCCCAATTGCTTCCACTTTGTTATAATACCACTAACAGTTGACCGTGGAATATTTAGCAGTGAGGAAATTTCACGAATGGACTTTGCACAGATGGCAACCTATCACAGTGCCACGCTTGAATTCACTGAGCTCCTGAGAGTGACCCATTCTTTCACAAATGTTTGATTTGGAGGTGTGTCCCAATACTTTTCGCGATGTGGTGTTTATTATTGTAAAAAAAAAAAAAAAAAAAAAAAAAAAAAGTTGTGTTCTTACGTGTACTGAGCGCCGGAGTCAATAAGATAAACTTCATTAAGAGAAAGAGTTCTGTTGGTTTCTGGGAGAGGCCTAAAAGACAGATCAGAAAGAGACAGAGTATTAAAAGAAAAAAATTAAAAATAAGCAAAAAAAACTTTAAATGCATGGTTAAATACTGTATTATCACAGCAGCCTACCTGTAATGTATTATGGCCCCATTTGGACCGACACTAGAGATGGTTGGAAAACTCAGCCCAACAAAGTCTTTCTGTTGACTAGACAGACAAAGAAAAGATTTTCAATTGCTGCCTCAATGTCTGCAGTTCCACAGATCACCAGATGGTGGAGCCACAATCTCATACAAGAGAAACTGCAAGCAATTCAGTGTTTTAAATTCACTGCCAACCATGGAATCAGTATTTTGATACTGCTTTTATTTATAAAATTATATACAAATATAATTAAGTCAATGTGTGTGGAAAATGTTTTTTTTTTTTGCAGGTCAAATGCAGCATGTTCAACTCACCTGCGTAATTCTTCTGCTTTATCTGCTGCTGAGATCTCTGTGACCGTACCTTTGGGAATCTATATAAATGATACATACCCTTATATTTTTGATATGTATTCATCATTCAATCAATAAGGACATTTATCTAGGAAAACATGGACATTTCTTCCTGAATATATTTCAGCGGATAAAAAAAAAAAAAAAAGTAAAATTGTACACAACAATACCTCTTTCTCCAGCCAAGCAAAAAGTTCACACAGTGCCACAGCATCTTTGATCTGTGATAAAAAAAAAAATATTGTGATTAATTAAGCAAAAAAAGTTTAAGGAATATTTTCTGGATTATCTCTTGCCAGGTGGACTTACATGTGCCATTTTCATTCCCTGGATCTCTGTGGGGTTCTTGACGGCTTTAGCCAGACATAAGGGTGTGTATGGGATTGCAGATCTGTGGGCCTGAACAATTACAATTGTAATCAATTTTAATGTAATCAATAAAAGTTATTCATATTCAACCACTTTAGATGGAAAATTCAAATATCAAGACTTTCCAAAGTTGACCACAGCAAACTGGTCACATTGCAACCATAATAAGGCATGAAAAAGCATTAAAAAACTGCATTAAACTGCATTTTGTAACATGACAGTGGTTTGCCTCCTAGCCAAAGGATTTGCTGTGAATATAGGGAATTTTCCCTCCAAATAGACCCCTTTAGTACGTGGCGCCCCCCAAGGGACAATTTTGGGACCGCTTTTATTTTCACTGTATATTCTTCCTTTGAGTTCTATTTTTCAGAAGTATAGTATCTCTTATCACTGTTACTCTGACGATTTTGAAAGTTTAGATGAGAAATGTTCTTTAGACAATGTTTGCAAGTGCTATAATGGCATCACGCTTTGGCTGTCTAATAATCACAGCAAACTGATCACATTGCAAACCATAAAAAGGCATGACATTGACATTACGATATGACATTTTGGAATATGGCATTTCTTGTAAAGATTGCCATTTCTTGCCAATGTTTGTTGTGGTACATTTAAATGTAATGATTGCTATTTTTGTACTAAGCAGAAGGAAATAACATAACAGCAAAAACTTGCTGAGCCACAAACTTTGATCTTTGATCTCGACTCACCTTAGGTATGACTTGTGTAAGAGCGCAGCTGGCTTTGTCGCAAATCCACATCTTATCTTTGGACGCCAGCGCCGCACAAACCGCCTGCAGCTCCGTGAACACAGACTCGTACGGAAAGCACTGTACGGTCAGATCCGGGTTGGTGGGGCTGTCCAGTTCCAAATGCTGCCGGATCACAGGGTCCAACAAACGTTTGCTGTCCACAAACAATCTAACATAACATATGGACCAAATACAGCAATGAGGACGGGTCATGTTTTGAAACTTTTTACTATAAAGTGAAGAATCAGGAATGCAAGTTTTACTTTATGCTGCTAATGCCGATGATGGCGTAGGCGAAGAACACAGGGTTGTACTCTATGTCTGACCCGCGCAGGTTAAAAAGCCCTGGAGAGAGAAAGTGAGATTTCATCTTATGAATGTCACATGATCCTTCAGAAATCATTCCAATGACCTCAAGTCATTTTTAGAGGTTTTGTTATATTTATGAAAACAAATACCACCCAAATGTGGCCTCCCAATGAGCATGTGCCCCACGCAATCATGTCCATAATGATCTACATCAACACAAGCTAATCTCACACAAGAGCTCTCCAACTGGGGCTAATAGGAAAGTGGAGAGGAGAACAAGGGCTGGGTCGTGATCTGACCTTTAGAACCACAGACAAACCGCGGCGATACGTACACGCAATCTCATCTAGAGCTGTGACCACAAACCAGGAAATCTTCCTTTCTGCCATTTTTCCTCTCAGAGCCGTAATTTTATCTTGCCAGGTGAGACCTATAGATGGGAAACAGCGACAAGAAATGTTCTCTTAAATGTTCAGCAGCTCAAACGGAGCATTGAGATCAAATGTATATAGTGTGAATCATCCATTGAGAAGTGCTGACCGGTGTATTTGAGCCCCAGGGAGATGAGTTTAGTGCTGGGTCGAGGTGGCCGATCCTCCCAGATGGCGTCAATGAGATTGTTCTGCACCGCAACCAAAGAGTGGCCCGCACTGCTCAGAGCCTTAGACATGTTCTTCCACTGGTCTGAAAAACACAATCACGGACACCTGATGCACCTGCATACATGGCGTTTTACAATTCAAATAATTACGATTTCTCTGATTGCAGCCACAGCGAATAAAAATACAATGAAATAGAGCTGCACGATTCTGAATATAATAAATGTTTAATTTTAATGAATGATTTAAAAAGAAAAATCAGTTTGAATGAATGATTCAATGACTCAAAGACTTCACTTGCTGGATGAATCAGCATTTTTGAACAAATCTCTTGAACGAATGATTCAATGACAAATACATTTTTAACAGTCACTTGTTGTCTTTATTTGAAGCATCAAGTTACTTTCAAAAGGTGATTTACTCTATTTTGATTGAAACTTTTATCCCAGTACATCTGAGATTATTTGAGTTATTGTAACACAGAAATAGTGTATGCAGAAGCAGCAAGCCCATTTAAAAATATATTTATAAATTTAAAAGTTAATTATAATTGCAATGATTTTTACAGTAAAGTCAAATTTTAATATAATTTTGATAAAAGATCAATAAATATATTTGTACATGTATGTTGTAAATAATAATAAATGCTGCATGACACCCTACTAATATGAGTAAAAATATCTGTATGGATAATCGTTAATTTCAATAGCATATTTAAACAATTAATAACCTTTTTAATCAATGATTTTTAACTACTAAATATGGATTTTATTTGTATTTTTTATTTTGTTTAAATAATAACTTTATGGGTAACTATATGCATTATTTTCATTATTTTCAATAGTCTAGAATCATATGTAGCAACATAATGTCCATTCATAATTGTAATAAAATATAAATAAAACATATTTTAAAAGTTAATTATGAATACAATACATTTTACAGTAAAATAAATGTTGTATATATTTGTACACGTAAGAATATTAAATGCTGCATGACACCCCTGCTAATATGAATAAAAATATCTGTATGGATAACTATAATAATTTTCAAAAGTCTAAACTAATATGCAGAAATGCATATTTAAACAATTAATAATCATTTTAATCAATGATTTTAAATTTTAAATATTGATACAATTATTTTAAATAAAATTATTAACTTTACGGATAACTATATGCATTATTTGAATATGTAGAAACATCATGTCCATGCAAGTAATTCATAATTTTAATAAAATATAAATATTTTTAAAAATAAAATAAAAATAAATAAAATTATGAATTCACATACAAAAGTTTAGTAAAAAAAACAGTTTTTTTTTTTTTTTTTTTTTTTTTAATAAATAAAATACAATTATTACTATAATGTTAACTTTAAAATATAATTTAATTCACTAAAATATATCTATGTATGCATATGTAAATAATATGCCCCCTAAAAGAAAAAGTTGCATGACACCCCTACTAATATGGATGACAGTATTTATGTGCATAACCATATTTGTAGTTTATATTCAAAGCTCTTATTGTTAAATTCCTCACCGGCAGCAATGATCCAAGGATCAACTCCCACTTTGGAGTTTTCTGGGAGAACGCTGATGAGCCAGTCCTCCTGCGACGGTGTTTCCTTCAGTCCTGACCATACAAAATGACGTAATTATATTGAAATTGCTCTTCTGAACAACCAATCGATGACCAATCGACAATAACCTCAAGATTGATCTATGTGAAGTCAGTGGAATGTGACTCGATATTAAATTCAAGGAAATATTCTGTAATGGCTTTTGAAAAGCAGCACCTTGGCCAATGTGCGTTCAATAGCAGCAATCTGATAACAAATGTAATGACCTAGCAACTGCATGTCATAAAATTATGCTAACATGCACTGTACCCATTTTCATCAGAGTCCAGTTATTGTCCATTTGTTGGCAGGCCTGCAGGAAGTACCGCCCATCTGTCCATAAAGCCGCGTGCTGTTCTGTGACAATAGCAGTACCTGAAACAAGCAGACACAACATTAATGAAGTCGCTTAACTATATCCTACAAACAAATGTAAAACCAAAAGCAGAACCAGGTTATTATTTTTTTAAATACAGTTTTATTTTATTTTTTACATATTTTGTTTGTTTTTGTTCTGTTATTCTGAGAATTGATTTTTCAAATGATAATTATTATAATTAAATTAAAATAATTATTTAAAATAATAATAATAATTATTATTATTGTTGTATATTTATTATTAATTAATAATAACAACTAGATTTACACTTAATAAAAATAAACAATAATACAATTATTATTGTTACTGAAAAATAAACAAAAATTTATATTATTGTTATTCACATTAAATTATTACTTTTAATAATAATAATAATAATAATAATAATAATAATTACATTTACACTTAATAATAATAATAATAAAAATAAACAATAATATATTTTTTATTTAAAATAAAATTTTAGATGACTGTTATTCTTATAAAATTATTACTTTTAAATTGTTGTTCATTTTTATAATAATTTATAATAACAATAATAAAAACACAATAAATAAATGAATACAAAAATAATTAATTTAAATGTAATAATATAATAAATAATACAATTATTTTTATTAAAATAATAATAATCATTATTATTATTATTATTATTGTTGTAGTTATATTACTTAATAATAATAATAATAATAATAATAATAATAATAATAATAATAATAATAATAATAATAATAATAATAACAACAACAACAACATTTACACTTAATAAAAATATACAATAAAATTATTATTGTTACTGAAAAATAAAGTAAAATTTTATTCTATTATTCACATTAAATTATTACTTTTAAATTGTTGTTGGTGTTGTTATTAAACTTTATATTATTCTTATTAAATTATGTATGATTATAACTATTATTAATAGTAGTATATGAGAGATGTTGGGTTATGATTCATGTCACTCCTGAATGAGACTGTGCCTCATAGACCACTATAGTCAAAACAACATCTGGTCACACCACTGAGCTGTAAATCATGCATGACATGTGGTCTCTCATAGTCATGAGATATGAACCTCATATCCCACTTTTACTTCCCCATTCTACGGGTGAATGAGATTGAGGTGGGGTGAACTGCACTTCATGTAGATACAGTGTCGATAATTGTAACTATCTACCTGCAGAGCCGTTGAATCCGCTGATGAATTCACGACGGCAGTCACAGGGCGCAATGTATTCACTCTGCAGGATGGACAGATGCAGCGGGAAAACAGAGAGAAGAAGGGAAAAAGTGAGATCAGCTCTGTCAGCAATCAATCCTAATTAATGCTAATTTAACCACCCAGTAGGATGAAAGAAAACACTCAGCAGGAGGACACACACACATACACACACACACAAAATCAGAGGAGATTGCATAATCATAGAGCCACAGAGGAGGGGTGAGGGAAGCCCATCACTCACACAAAATAAATTAAATGACTGAGACACTACACACACACACACACACACAATGTTTATAAAAGGCAGCATTTTTATATATCACAGACAGTGTGCTTATAAATCACAGACTAAATTTTGAATTCACTGGTTGTATATTTATATGGTTGAATGTTTATTAATCACAGGCTGTATATTTATAAATCACAGGTTGAAAGTTTACGAAGCTAAATTTTTATAAAATCGCAGGCTGTGTGCGTTTATAAATCGCAGGCTGTGTGCGTTTATAAATCGCAGGCTGTGTGCGTTTATAAATCGCAGGCTGTGTGCGTTTATAAATCGCAGGCTGTGTGCGTTTATAAATCGCAGGCTGTGTGCGTTTATAAATCGCAGGCTGTGTGCGTTTATAAATCGCAGGCTGTGTGCGTTTATAAATCGCAGGCTGTGTGCGTTTATAAATCGCAGGCTGTGTGTGTTTATAAATCGCAGGCTGTGTGTGTTTATAAATCGCAGGCTGTGTGTGTTTATAAATCGCAGGCTGTGTGTGTTTATAAATCACAGGCTGTGTGTGTTTATAAATCGCAGGCTGTGTGTGTTTATAAATGCAGGCTGTGTGTGTTTATAAATCGCAGGCTGTGTGTGTTTATAAATCGCAGGCTGTGTGTGTTTATAAATCACAGGCTGTGTGTGTTTATAAATCGCAGGCTGTGTGTGTTTATAAATCACAGGCTGTGTGTGTTTATAAATCACAGGCTGTGTGTGTTTATAAATCACAGGCTGTGTGTGTTTATAAATCACAGGCTGTGTGTGTTTATAAATCACAGGCTGTGTGTGTTTATAAATCACAGGCTGTGTGTGTTTATAAATCGCAGGCTGTGTGTGTTTATAAATCGCAGGCTGTGTGTGTTTATAAATCACAGGCTGTGTGTGTTTATAAATCACAGGCTGTGTGTGTTTATAAATCGCAGGCTAAACATTTATAAATCACAAGCTGTGTGTGTTTATAAATCACAGGCTAAACATTTATAAATCACAGGCTGAATGTTTATAAGGTGCAACTTTTATAAATCACAGGATATATTTATATATTATATTTATAAATCACATTCTGCATGTTTATAAATCCCAGACTATGTTTATATATTATATTTAAAAATGACATTCTACATTTATAAATCACAGGCTGTATATTTATAAATCACAGACAGCATGTTTATAAGGTGGAATGTTTATAAATCACAGGTTTCACATTTGTGGATCACAGCTCAAAGGTTTTTAGAGCAGGTTCACCTGATGTGCGTCTCCTGATGGGATGATGTAAGCTTGGATGGGCTCTGTGATCCACTTGCTGTTCCTCATGGCCTGCCGGAGCTGCCGGAGCAACTCCACTGTGATCTTTGGGGACATAGCGTCTGTTCAGAGAGAAAGAAAGGTCACTGGCAACATTTACACAATAATGACTACAGAGTGAAAATCAGTAATTTGCAAATGCAATATTTTAGTCGATATCTAATTCTAATACACATGACCGTTTCACTTTCAGGCCTATGCTAATCAACTATAATTTCAGTCAAATGATCCCTGTGTGAAAGAAATCAAAATGAATACAATTAACAAACCAAACAATTAATTTTGTAAATCTATTCACAGCACAAGCAACTTTGATATAAGATAATAAAAAATTAATTATAGATTATTATAGTATCGACAGAACAAACATCAAGTTTCTGGCTGTGCAAGAGTGCATAAATGTGTAAAAAAGCCTTTTGTGAACATAAAGAATTACCTGTAGTCATTTTGCCTGTGGACCTGAGATCTTACTGTTAACGTGGAGCTCAAAGTTGGAAAGATATGAGATTGTTAACCTTTACCTCGCGCACAGACGGTCTCTCAGGTGTCATAATGCGACCATCCCATAGTTAAAGATTTACTATCCATGTCTTCTTGTTCTGTGATCATGCAACCATTTAGCAAATGTGAAACTGAAGAGCTTTATTGGTTCCTTTTACAATAAAAACATTCTCTTTCAAAGACGTTTCTGTCATTGTTATCAATGAAAGAAGAAATTCAACGAGTGAATAAATCAATATTCTAATTTTCTATGAGAGACTATATTATAATTCATTATGATTTTACAGTATTAATAAAAATAGTATAGCCTACTATGCTGTAGTGTGGTTACTTTCATGATTTTTGTAAGGCTTCCAGGAAACTAAAGTCACAGATATTATAAATATTATATTACAATGTATTTTGTGGATACATAGCCAGAAAAAAGAACAATTCTGTGCCTATTCATTCACAAATAATATGCGCTGTTGTCAAAAAGCTACATCATCGACTGGTAAATGTTACATCATCCAATCACGTCAGTGGGATTATCATATCGAAAGCTGATTGGACAGACGGGCTCCACAGTTCGACAATATAAACAATCTACATTTAAACAGTCAATTCAGCGAGCATTTATTTAGACTTAAAATCTGCAATGTACGAGGAACTAACAACGCATCAGTAAACTTACATCAAACCAAAACAATATTTAGTTAGATTTTATTTTTATTATGTTTTATTCGTGGTAGGTGTGGCAGTCTCCCGTACTGTTCATCCAAATACATGCTTTCAATGACAGAAATGGTATTTATCTACATACATAATTGGTTTGATCTATTTTGCACGCATGTTTATACATACATTTTTTTTCTCTTATCAAAAGAGAGATTGTGTGATGCGCGTTGACGCTCGCTCGATTATGAAAACACGCATATGTTATGCAAGCGACAACAATAACACTCGTCTTGGTCTCACGCTGCACAATCCACTGCCGTTTTCTGAGCATTGAGCACATATAGCGAATGACTGACATCAAATAATTCACCACTTACCTTGAAGAAGCGCGTCCTGAAATGTAAACTATTGGTAAAACTCTGCTGTTCCTTGTGTTAGTGTGCAAAGGAAGCTGCCATTACAGTGATGACGTGTGTGGACACGTGACAGGCTGCCTCTTCCAGTCACATGGCGCACATGGGACACGCCCACTTCTAGTCAATTTTGATTTGTGATTCACAGAAGTCTGGTGGATATGTATTGCTATGAAGACTTAATGCAAACTGAACTGTTTTAGTTAAATGTTAACTATATTATATCTTGAGTTGATAGAAACGGTTTCTGACCACAGCATTTGTTTGTCAAAAGTCTTAACTGAATAAAAACAACACCTAGCCTGCATTTCTAGCGTGTGTATGCAAATTACCAGACAAAGGTCCTAGTTTACTCACAGCCATCCCATGGGGGGCCAATAATTAAGACTTCTGTCTTTGTGTTATTTAGCTGAAGAAAGTGAACAACATCAATATTTAACATTCCTCAAGCAGTTAAACAGACACCTTAAACAATAAAACCGTTTGAATGTAAGGAACAATAGCACTGAGTGTCATCTGCCCAACAATGAAATTAGATGTTATTCTAAATATTGCATACAAATGTAGCATGTACACAGATCAGGCATAACATTATGACAGGTGACGTGAATAACACTGATTATCTCTTCATCACGGCACCTGTTAGTGGCTGGGATATATTAGGCAGCAAGTGAACATTTTGTCCTCAAAGTTGATGTGAAGCAGGAAAAATGGACAAGCGTAAGGATTTGAGTGAGTTTGACAAGGGCCAAATTGTGATGGCTAGACGACTGGGTCAGAGCATCTCCAAAACTGCAGCTCTTGTGGGGTGTTCCCGGTCTGCAGTGGTCAGTGTCTATCAAAAGTGCTCCAAGGAAGGAACAGTGGTGAACCGGCGACAGGGTCATGGGCAGCCAAGGCTCATTGATGCATGCGGGGAGTGAAGGCTGGCCCGTGTGGTCCGATCAAACAGACGAGCTACTGTAGCTCAAATTGCTCAAGAAGTTAATGCTGGTTCTGATAGAAAGGTGTCAGAATACACAGTGCATCTCAGTTTGTTGCTGGTCCTGCCATCCATGTGGATGCTACTTTGACACGTGCCACCCACCTAAGACCTTGTACACCCCTTAATGGAAACAGTATTCCCTGGTGCCTGTCTCCACAGGAGATGTCTATATATGTATTGTGTTTTTGAGTCTTTTATGCTCGCAATGGCTATATGCCTATTTATTTAATCAATACAGTAAAAACCGTAATATAGTGAAATGGTATTAAAAAAGAAAAAGTTTTCTGTTTGAATATGTAATTTATTCCTGTGATGGTAAAGCTGAATTTTCAGCATCGTTACTTCAGTCTTCAGTGTCACATGATCCTTCAGAAATCATTTTAATGTGATTTAATATTTATCAATGTAGAAAACATCTGCTTAACATTCTTGTGGAAACCAAGATACGTTTTTTCCAGGATTCTTTAATGAATAGAAAGAAATTTTATGCATCCTTGCTGAATAAAACTATTAATTTCCTTTAAAAACTTACCTCCCCCATTTTTTTAATGGCAGCTTATATATATATATGTAATTATTCTTAGTAAGTCACCTGCCAGACATCCACAAAAAGCGCACACACAAAAAAACTAAACAAAACAAATAATGCTCAAATTACAAATGGTAGTCGTATTGCATGAAAACAAGGGCTGTTTTGATTTTAAACTGATTGCATCATACAAAACATACACATAATAGAAACCAGATTTACATGGAAATAAATGTATAATACAGTATTAAGTTAGGCTTTTGTGGAATTTACATTGAATTTACAACACATTTACAATGAAATTTACTTTGAATAAGAGCAGAGCAGGAAGATCCAGACGTTTGTGAAACATGGTCATGTAATTTCCTTCAATAAATATGGGTGTGTAAAACTCACACAAAATGAGAAATGTTCTTTGAAGTATACAGGGTAGCGCCATATTTACTTTACTGACAATAATTCAAACTAGGCTGTAAGAGATAGAAGTATGTGTTTAATGTATTGTACTGTTAAGAGATAAAATGATGTGTTTAAAGGATTGTACTGTTGTTTAACAACATGCTGACGAAACGTCTTTCTGAAAAAACAATTGACATTTTTTTGTTGTGAAAATTACGTGATCTAAGACCTTTATATACGCTGTAAACCCAAATAAGCTCAAACAATTTGATTAGTTAAGTTAAGAAATTCAAAATGTAAGTAAGCAGCATATTTTTATTTTGTACTCATACATTTTACATTTACGCTCCCTTTTGAATGTCATGGCAAAGCATGCTGGGAAATAGAAATTCCAGCCCGGTTTATGTTAAATTTAAGTTAGTCTAAGTTCATAAAATTCAAAACAATGGAACAATTCAGATTACTTAAAATGTGTTAGTTTCGTGAACTCAAAAGAAAAAGAAAGTTCTAAATACCCATAAAAGTTAAGTTGATTGAACTAATTTGTTTAATTTAAGTTGACCCAACTCAAATCAATTAATTATTTTGAGCGTTAGGGTTCACAGTGTACACTCACTACACTAAAGGATTATTAGGAACACCTGTTCAATTTCTCATTAATGCAATTATCTACTCAACCAATCACAAGGCAGTTGCTTCAATGCATTTAGGGGTGTGGTCCTGGTCAAGACAATCTCTTGAACTCCAAACTGAATGTCAGAATGGGAAAGAAAGGTGATTTAAGCCATTTTGAGTGTGGCATGGTTGTTGGTGCCAGACGGGCCGGTCTGAGTATTTCACAATCTGCTCAGTTACTGGGATTTTCACACACAACCATTTCTAGGGTTTACAAAGAATGGTGTGAAAAGGGAAAAACATCCAGTATGCGGCAGTCCTATGGGCGAAAATGCCTTGTTGATGCTAGAAGGCAGAGGAGAATGGGCCGACTGATTCAAGGTGATAGAAGAGCAACTTGCAGCAAAGCATTTGTGAAGCCACAACACGCGCAACCTTGAGGCGGATGGGCTACAACAGCCGAAGACCCCACCGGGTACCACTCATCTCCACTACAAATAGGAAAAAGAGGCTACAATTTGCACAAGCTCACCAAAATTGGACAGTTGAAGACTGGAAAAATGTTGCCTGGTCTGATGAGTCTCGATTTCTGTTGAGACATTCAGATGGTAGAGTCAGAATTTGGCATAAACAGAATGAAAACATGGATCCATCATGCCTTGTTACCACTGTGCAGGCTGGTGGTGGTGGTGTAATGGTGTGGGGGATGTTTTCTTGGCACACTTTAGGCTCCTTCATGCCAATTGGGCATCGTTTAAATGCCATGGCCTACCTGAGCATTTTTTCTGACCATGTCCATCCCTTTATGACCACCATGTACCCATTCTCTGATGGCTACTTCCAGCAGGATGATGCACCATGTCACAAAGCTCGAATCATTTCAAATTGGTTTCTTGAACATGACAATGAGTTCACTGTACTAAAATGGCCCCCACAGTCACCAGATCTCAACCCAATAGAGCATCTTTGGGATGTGGTGGAACGGGAGCTTCGTGCCCTGGATGTGCACCCCACAAATCTCCATCAACTGCAAGATGCTATCCTATCAATATGGGCCAACATTTCTAAAGAATGCTTTCAGCACCTTGTTGAATCAATGCCGTTTTAATTAGAATTAAGGCAGTTCTGAAGGCGAAAGGGGGTCAAACACAGTATTAGTATGGTGTTCCTAATAATCCTTTAGGTGAGTGTAGTGTGTGCCATGGTAAAGACTGTACAGCCTTGTCTTCATCCGTGTTAAATTCAATGAGGTGTCTAACCACAGTTCCTAACGTTGGGGCGAATCTGTCCTGGTTTATTAACGTATTAAGGCGAAAGCAGTGCTGTGAGATCATTGGATCCGTCTAGTGCCTCAGTAACCCGAGCAGACAGACTGCAGCTGTCATGATGAACAGTAACATCCCGCAGGGGACCAGAATCAGTCCTGCGTTTCCAGCTGAAAAAGGAAGATATTTCAGGTTTAAAAGTGTAAAACACTTTTACATGGTGTAAATGCTGATAATCACAGAGTTCAGGCTTACTTGGTTTGCACGTGTTTGATTCTTTGAACACACCCATCTTGTCACTGGTTTTAACTGAGCTTAGTTTCTCCATGCTCACTTCACCTGGAAAACAGGTTGTTGCAACATTTTTGTTTCTATTCATTTACCTTTTGTCATTTATAATTTTAAACATTTTTAACCTGTTAAAGGTGCAGTGTGTAATATTTTGGAGAATCTATTCACAGAAAGGCAATATAATATACGCGATAATAAGAACGATGTTTTCAGTTGAGTATAAAGACCCTACATAATGAACCATTATGATTTTATTACCTTAGAGCCCGTACACACGGAGACGCGTTTAGCTGTATAAGTAAAAATTGTGTTTCGTATTGGCATATTATCCAGATGGATCCAGCGTTTTGGGAGCCTGAAACCGCTATTAAAAAAAAAAAAAAAAAAAAAAAAACAGGTCCCAGAGTGGATAAATCTGAAAATGACACCCTTCCGTATATTTTGTGAAATGATGATCACCCCACGTCTCATGAAGTCTTCGCCTCCATTTTTATTGTATCTCTGTGGCAGAAGTACAGCACCACATACTGGTCTGGAGTGCATATGCATACTTTCAGTGGTTTTTGTGTGTACACAGATATTTCTTGAGACGAGAAAAAAAAAAAAAAAAAAAAAATTGGATAGGGAAAGCTCTGGCTTTGGGTGGATGTGGCCTTAGAATGAGCCACTTCTATCTACATACACCACTGGTCCCCTTACAATGAAGTCAGCATTTTGCGCCACCATGTTTCTACAGTAGCCCTAAACGGACAAACTGCTCTACAAAGACAAAAGCATATCTGTGTCCTGCGTCAGCCACCATAGCTTCTCTATGTGCTTCGGAAGGGAGGGGTGAGCATGCCGCTAAAATTTACACACTGCACCTTTAAAGCATGATAATTTTTATGACTTTTTCAAGACACACCAAGTGAACAGAGTACAAAAAGTAACTAATAGATCATACTTCTCTAGTTGATTGCATTTTTGCATTACCAGTTTTCTAAAAAAGTTATGTTTAAATAATTAAATATGCACTAATTTGCATAAATTCCCAGAGCACAAATCTGAACTGGTTCAAAGTTAGTTTTATTTTGTTGACATATTAGAGTCTAAATTTTGACAGAATAGATTCTTGATATCTATTATTATCACTTTTCAAAAAATCTATTTGCAATTTGTTTCTTGGAATAATATGTTTGGCAAATTAAAAGTTTCTTATAAAACACTCCATATAAAAAAACAATACAAAATAAAAGACTTCATTCGAACTATCATTTCTTCTGTTGTCCTTGCTGTCCTGTGGTATAGACCTTTGTCATATACCGCTCTCCTGTTTCACAACGTTTCTATGCTCCGCCAGCGCATCAGATTACTGTGCAATTTCCCTTTTTGTGTCTTTTGAATGGACTGGATTGTTCATTGTTTTGATAGAAAAAGCATACTAAGTCAGTTCAACAGAGGAAAGAAATAATCAAACATCTTCAAAAATACATGATGAGACATACCCAGACACTCAAAATGTTTAATACAAGTGTGGCTCTTTTATGCCAGCTCTTGTGCTTGAATATTGTTATTATTTTTAATGTTTTTAATGCATATACACTCCCTTTCAAAAGTTTAGGATCTGTTAGATTTAAAATTTAGTTCTTGAAAAACTTATGCTCACCGGGCTGCATTTATTTAATCAAAAATACAGTAAAAACAGTATTATTGTGAAATATTATTACAATTTAAAATAATTGTATATATATATATATATTATTATTATTATTATTTTTAAATGTCCTGATCCTGTGATTAAAGCTGAATGTTCAGCATCATTACTCCAGTCTTCAGAGTCACATGATCCTTCAGAAATCATTCTGATATGATGATTTGCTGCTCAAGAAATATTTATGATTATTACTGCTTATTTCCACCCCCATTCTTTGATGAATAGAAAGTTCAAAAGAACAGCATGTATCTGAAGTAGAAAGCTTTTGCAACATTATGCACTGCCGTTCAAAAGTTAAAGACATTTCTAATGTTACAAAAGCTAAGATGTTAAGCTGAAAACACAACAGCTGCAGAAGTAAAAACGTCATATTCTTTTGTTTACCTGACACCAGATATTTGACCTCATGGCATTTCACGTCAGATCTTTGTGAAGGAGAACCATGTAAGATGGAAACTCGGGATATGTGGAGGTTTAGCACATCTGCCACTCTCTTACGGAAATCATACCTGCACACAACAGTCAATGTGCCATAACAAAACATGTACTGCTGTTGCAAAATATATATTTACTATACAGTATAATGTAATGGATGACTTGTGATTAATTTTTTTTGGTGATGTAATGGGTCAAAATGTTCATCACAACATTTTTATAGAAAGGTGACATATCATATGAAAACAAGAAAACCAGGAGTCATCGTGTTTACTGTATACGAGTGTGTGTTTTTAAAAAAATTATAATTAACATTTCCCATCCATGACATTTTTGGATTGTTGACAGTTTTGTGGTGTCTATTTTGCACACAGAAATGACCAGATCTAATTATTTCAGTAAACGTTTTGTTCTTCCTTGTTGATTTACTTTGAAAAGATTATTCTGGGCAAACTGGTACGCTTACTGGAACATCAGTTTTGAATTTTCCTAATATTCGTAGCGCAGATTTTGAGATATAAACACTAATTTATATCATGATACAACATTACATGGGCCATGACATAATATATAATCGGAAAACTCAAGTAGTTATTCAATACAGTGTATGGAATAAAATTAATGCCAAATGTCTTTAGTGCTTGCATTTTAATGCATTGTATTTTTAGGGCTTGCATTTTTATGGGCTTCCCATTGGTGTATGGTTTGTTAGGATAGGACAATATTTGGTCGAGATGCAACTATTTGAAAATCTGGAATCTGAGGGTGCAAAAAAAATCTAAATATTGAGAAAATCGCCTTTAAAGTTGTCCAAATGAAGTCCTTAGCAATGCATATTTCTAATAATAATATATTTTTGATATATTTACAGTAGGAAATTTACTAAATATCTTCATGGGATATGATCTTTACTGAATATCCTAATGATTTTTAAAAGAAAAATCGATAATTTTGACCCATACAATGTATTGTTGGCTACTGCCACAAATATACCCGTGAGACTTACGACTGGTTTAGTGCTCCAGGGTCACATATCTACACATACTCCGCTCTACGTCGCGTCTAACAACGCCCCTTAGCAGTTATAAATTCACTGTAAACCACGGCTTCTTGGGGCTTATTGCTTTATTTTGTTTCAAAGACATTTGGCATTAATTTTCTTCCATAACAGTGAAACATGCAATTGTAATCTTAAGGATACAGTTAATATTTTGAAAACAGTTAATTGTATGAAGGACATTTCTGTATTTGTGAACGCACCTGCTGAAAGAGGCCGTGCTGGGGAAGATCTGTATGGCAGAAGGGGATTCTGGGTGAATATCTACACATACGGTTGTGGTTTTGTTGAGTCTGAGAACCAATGACTTCTGGACAACTGGGGGTAAAACACTGAGACAATTTCTATGTTGTTCGTTATGTCTATTCCATGTTCCAAAATCAAGTGTGATAGTTATTCATATTTGCTACCTGTGAAGTCTCCGGCCAGCTGTAACAGAATGTCACTGTACAGTTGTCTCTTGGTGAGACTTACAGATCCATGTCTGCCCGTCAGATCTCCAACCATACAGGACAGAGCCCTCGCCTGAGAACAGTTGTTCATCTGAGAGACAATTATTTCTCTTTATTATTTTGCATTATATATAAATTTGATGAGAAAATAGGCCTTCATCTTCTCTCACATTTGTCATGTTGAATGGATTATACATTTTGTCTTCTCCAGGACATGCACCACCTGACCCCACCGGCTCATCTGCAATGTACCAGGAAGCCTCTGCAAACTAGAAACCAATAATAACAGTTGTCACATTCAATGAAATTAAATTTGATTATGATAAAAAACAGATAAAATCGAACTTACATTTGATTGTTGTGATGCCCGCACATCCACCTCTAACATAACGTCGCCATAGCTGCCATCGGGAAAAGTCTGCTGAGACTAAAAACATGTACAGTATAGCACTTAGCATTAATTAATTCAGTGTTATATCATTTTTTTTTTAAGTATAATGACATTTTTATAAATATATATATATATATATATTAATTTGAATATATTTCAATATGTTCAAATATAAATATATTAATGCTGTCAATGGTGCATTCACACGTGGCGTCGGCGTTGACGCTTCTCATTTACTTTGACATTACGTTGCGTCACTGGCGTTGTTTTGCGGCTGAAGTTGAAAAATTGTCAACTTTTCAAGCACCAACACAGGTGTTAGCCAGTCAGATCGCCTATACAAATACCCTAGCACAGACGCGAGCCAATTGCAACACCAGAAAATTAATGTGATTGGCTGTTGTCATTATCACAGTCGCGTCAGCACCAGTTCCATCAAATGTTGAAGCCCCATGCGAACGCAGTGTAACTTTTTTTTTCTCAGTTTAACGTGTTAAAATGCAATTAACGCAGCATCCGTTTTTTCTGTCATCCTTTGGATATCGTTACATTATATGATCATGCTCTTATTCATGCAAATGCTTTTAAACCATTCAAGCGCAACAAAAGAGAATGTCCTGTCTATGTGACACACACAACGCACAGAAAGACGCCAGTAACAAGCTCACACACAATTATGCCAAAATGCTCGTTTTGTCGAGTATCCTCATAAGAGCAGTCTTAAATTAGTTAAATAACGCCTTAAATGAACGTAAAAAGTTAAAAACTGAGATGCGTGTGAGATCCACATCATTTGCTGCAGCGGCAGGTCTTAAAGTGACAGCAGCCTAATAAACCTGCTGCTGTCTGTCATTAATGTTAAAAGGATAGTTCACCCAAAAATGAAAATTATCCCATGATTTACTCACCCTCAAGCCATCCTAGGTGTATATGACATTCTTCTTTCAGACGAATAAAATCGGAGTTATATTAAAAATCTCCTGGCTCTTCCAAGCTTTATAATGGCAGTGATTGTTGTGTCATTTTTGAAGTCCATAAAAGTGCACGGAAAAAGTGTAAGTAGAATACAGAAGATGGTCCGCCGGAAGCTAGATAATTTACTTTATAAAGTTTTAAATATGGATATTTTTCTTACACAAACGCATCTCTTTGCTTCAGAAGGCCTTTATTAACTCCCCGGAGCCATGTGGAGCAGTTATATGATGGATAGATGCACTTTTATGGACTTCAAAAATGACACAAGTCACAAAGATACAAAATGACATTTTTAATATAACTCAGATTTTATTTGTCTGAAAGAAGAAACTCATATACACCTATGACCTATGAGTAAATCATGGGGTAATTTTCATTTTTGGGTGAACTATCCCTTTAATCAAAGAACAAAGGTAACAGAGACTATTACTCACTGCTCTTGACTAAAGAACGTTTGTAGATTTAATAAGGATTAATCTATATTTAACTGTATGTAGTGCAGACTGTTATATAACAATATATGTATATGTATGTTACACTGTTATATATAATTGCTGTATATTCCACAGGGCACAGGTAAATATGACATTTATTATGGGTTTATGTGAGGATTGTTTTAAGTTCACTTAAATTAAAAGTTGCTATTTTTAGGCCTAATAAGTGTTAAAAAATGGATAGTTTTCAATTACACTGTAATGTTGAATGGCTATAAATAGTTTTCAATTTGGGAAAGAAAATCTTCAATTTCACTGAGACATCATTAGCTGTATTAGTAATGCTGGCCTTCATTCACAAAAAGATGCCATTGAACACATATTTAAAATATACTGTCTATACTGTATACTATATTTGTAAAAATAATGATTACCATATAAGCAATATTTTTAGGATTTTTTTATTGTATTGTTATATTATGTATTATATTATGCGTCCTAATGTTCTGGAAAACAACAATACATGTTCTGGGGTATTTTTATACTAATGCCCATTAAAGGGTTAAGTAAAGTCAAATTGTTGTCTTGTTCGGCCACTTTGAATTCAATTACTAATGAAAAACTTGAAAAAATCAAGTAGAACTGACAAATTACTTGACAGGTGAAATGGATGGAAGCAAGGATTTTAAAAAAGCTCTTGAAAAAGCTCAGATGCTTTTGACAAAATGCATTATAAATATAAAATCATTTTTTTGTTGTTGTAAATCATGTGAATCGTTCTTCCATATGCAACACCAAGACCACAAGACAGCTGCAGGTCTGCTGTGGGGCATGTGACAGATCCATCTGCCAGCGGTAGAGATGAGCTTCATTCATCCCAGCAGGACAAGAGCTGTACCCCTGCACAACCACAGCCTCACCCAGTTACCCCTCACCACCCCTTCCGCCTCCATCCAGCATTATTAGCAGCGTCATCTTTTTGTGGCAGATTTAAAGTGTACGGTAGATATCGAGCCACTTTAGGGTGATACTTATTTTATTACAGTTCCTTTTAATTTAGTTACCATGGAAACTGGAACTAATTCAAAATAGCAACACCTTAGATCCTGGCAACCACCCAGAAAACCCTGGGTTGCTTTGGCAAGCACCACCTATAAAAATCTACTTATATCATATATTTTTAAAGACACCTATATTAAATTTGCCTTTGTTTTTCTTACCATCATCACTGTCCCAGTTACAGCACTACTGAACATGGCCTTAGCGATCACCCTATTTCCATCTGGGGCATTCTCTTCTGAGATATTTGCACACCGCATTCTGCAAATAGGAAAAGAAACCATTTGAAGTTATCTATGTTCAAGCAAATATTGCAGTTTTCTCTCCACATTCCTAGATGAGTCAAATAAATCTGGTGTATTACTTGTAGAGGAATGAGATGTGTGAATCTCCCCACACATACTTTTCATGACAGGATGGTTTTTAGCTATTTCAGATATCTGACACCATAATTATTCTAAATAGCTTTGCAGAAAAATTATACAAGGTATTTTTCTGGAACGCTCAGTTTTTCCTGTTGGGAACAAAATATTAAAAATGCTAAAAGTTGACAGTCTCACTGCTGCCCCAATGTGGCAAATTTGCCAGATTTTGACAAATTTAACGAGGAACCAAGACAAAATGCAGAACTGGGAATTGTATCACAACCTGCACCTGCAATTGTTATCCTATTTATGGTTCTGCTTCTAACAGTTTCAAGGAGAAGCAAACTAATCCCTTATCTTTATGTCAAAGCTAAAAATGTTGTGAAAGGCCAGATGACTGTTTTGAGGATGTGTAATTCATAAAAGAACTAACCTTGTGTTGTTGGAATAATGTATGACCAGAGATCGGCCAATGATGCTGTTCGGTCCTGAAAGTGGCATATTACCATCCGTGTACTGGTTCTGAAAGTTGTTCTGACCCGTCAGGTATCCAAACTTCCCACTGATGTCTCCAATCTCATACTGGTCAACCGTGCCAGTCCCTGGAGCTGGAGATAAAGTTGCGTTCACAGAAAATGGGTTGAAGTGCCCCATTATATTACTGTCAGAGCAGGGTTCCTGTTGGCTCTTGATTGGAAGAATATGGACGTGGTAGCCAGCGGCTCTGGCGTTAAGCCCGGTGAAGGATATATCTAGGATTGTTGGCCCTTGAGGAGAGACTTGGGAGAATCTGACTTGACCTTCAGAAGATTCAGGCCCAAACCAAGAACTTGAGCGAGCAGAGGGAAAGCGGAACAAGGTGAGGTTTGCACAAGCAATCCGCGGAGCTGTTTGGTTTGGACCATGCACCACCAAGGAACGACCCAACATTCCAGACACCCAAGAGGTTGTGTCGGTAAAAAAGTTCTTGGTAGCCACTGTCCCTATCTCAGACTGTAGGTCCAAAGTCCTGTGCTTGCCAGCGATATCCCCAACTTCACAGGCAAAAGGGCTGTCGGGACCACAGTTAACAGTGTATGCACTCACCGTGGTGTCTACATAGAAGGGGTTCCAGTGTCCTCCAGTAGACATACAACATGACTTGTCACTGTCAGTCTCTGTGCTGATGGGATAGATGTGGACGTGCCAGTTGTGATTCAGTGTAGAAGGTGCAGAAAGTTGTCCATAAGATAGGTCCATGAACACGGAGACATCAGAATATGGGTCACTACTGATCTGGGTGAACAGAACCGTTCCCACAACCGGACCACGAAAGGCTGCCTTAACGACAGTCACATCGCCAGGGTAACCTATACTTGCGCAGGCAAATCTAGATGCATTGGGCAGGTGTATCACAACAGATCGACCCACAATGCTATTCCGCCCAAATAGAGGTAGGTTCCAGTCCATTAAAGTGGCTTGAAAGTCAATTGAATTCTCCAGAGAACCATGCCTGGCACTCAGATCTCCGACCTCAAAGTGATCATGCGTGGACCCTCTTGGTGGCGGATACGCTGGTGCCTGAGTATTCACATTGAATGGGTTCCAGTGACCCCCAACATTGTTGTTACTACAGCTGCTATCTGACGGAGATCTCATCTGGGGTAGGGGAAACTGATGAACGTGGTACGGCCCAACTCTTTTGTCCAGGTTTGTCAGGTTAACAGTGATGGTTGTGAGCTCAAACGGAGACGGTTGACGGAAGGTGAAGTAGCCTTTAATCCCTTGCATGTTCAGGACAGCACTGACAACCTTCATTTCAATGCTTCGGATCTCTGCACACGCGTAGCTTGAGGTCAAGTTGAGAACAGCGAAGCGGACACCAGAACTGAGAGTGGCGATTTCCAACCGAGACTTCACAGGTTCTAGAGCTGATCCCACCATCAAAAGGCCCAGCTTTTTAAGATTCTTGGGATCCAGATCACCAAGAAGTGTAGTGCAGCTCGCGACAGTGCTTTGTGACACCAAAACTGTGACATTTGTAAAAGTCCTGGTCTGATTGGCATTTCTTAGATCTGAGAAAACCCTTGCCCCTGTTTCTCCTGTCGCTTGCCGGATGTAGATGTTTCCAGCCACGGGACTGAAAAACCGTGCTTGCCATGTTTTGACCTGAGATTCCAACATGAGTCCTGCACAAATCCTTGTGCCGTTACATGTCTCCACCAGCACCGAGAGGGCTTCCAGACTAAGGTGCTGTTCAAACAGGGTGGACACATCCACCGCAGCCTGGGGCGTATCTACCGAAAAGGTGAAAACACTGTCTCCTATGTATGACTTTTGACAGGGTGAAGCAAAATGGCCATACATAACAGGGAATGTAGTGAGGGAGATATTGAATGATCGACACGTGCCAGTTCCTGTGAGATTAACAGTGGATCTCAGATCCGTGGAGTCAAAGATGATCCAACCAGTGATCCCCATCATGTTGAAGTCAGCCCGATATGGCACACAAGAGGCACAACCTAAACAGAGTCAATGGGAATTCAAATAAAACATATCCATTCTTTTCAGGAAGTCTACAAACCATTTATGACTTCAAGCATTTAATTTTAGCAGATCACATGCAGATATATCAAACAGATTCCAGTGTAAGATTAGACATATTACTCAGGTCAACACCGTTTGTTAGACACCAGTAACGCTGATTAAAGGACTTTATTATTAGCTTTAGATGTGCTCAGGTGACAGGTGGGTTCAGGTGTCACATTTCTAAAAGATTCTCTAAGAAGAACTTTGGGAGTGTCCTGCTGAATTCTTGAAATTGTGCGGTTTAACACATAAATAAATGTCACAGTTGTGTTGAGTCATAGTGAACAACAGTGATCAATACAAGAAGCATGTAAGTTTTCAGCTATGCAAAACTCCCATTCATAAAAAAAATGAAAAGCATGATTTTACTATTTCACCACTTTCCTTTGGGTGCAAAGGTTAAACTACAAATTTAACTCATACACTGTAACGAAATATACAGTTTAACTATGTTAACTTAAAAAGGGGCTTAGAAATTAACAATATTTTAGTTAAAACTTTTTCTCACATCAACCTTGAACTTTGTTTATTGCCTGTTGCATCTAGCATTATGTTATACTTTATGAAACACTATATGTGTCACATACAAACACTAGATATCACCAGGTATCACTAGATAGATCACTGAATAATTTAACAATTGTTAACAGACTGTCACATGCTAATAGGCTAACCAAGAATGTATGTCTTATAGTGACACAATATGATGCAAATTCACAAACCTTTCCCTTGACTTTGCAACAGTTTTCCAGAAACTCAAAGTTGAGAGACCACACACTTTGAACATGCAGTGCTGGGATGCAAATCCCTATATTTCTAGGTAAAAATAAATAAATAAAGTTGGCACTTACCCCACAGGATGAAAAGGGTCAAAGCTCTTGGCAGCAACATGTTACCAGCTGTTATTTAAGTGTGAGTTTGCAAGCAAGAGGTGGAAAGTATTATAGACAGTTGTGTGAGAGTGGTTTCACAAGGGAAACCCCTCTGCGTGTGTCTGTAACCTTCTATACTAGAGTAGTCTGTACTGATGTGTGCATGTGTATGTGTGTGTGTGTGTGTGTATGTTTGAATTCCTCGATGTCTCAGTGTGTAGCCGGATTGAATGAGACTGTGGCTTGTCTCTTCTATAGTCTCAAGGGAGGGCAGCAGAGGGAGTGGCTTCTCAACATCCTGTGTTCACGCTTTTCTTGACATAGACACATAACAGCTGACATAACATATACAAAGCACCACTTAAAACCATGGAAATATTCAAGGTTTTTCATGGAATTAAGGTTTATGGAAGTAATGAACACACTACAGAGAAATAAAAATGCTTCTGTATTTTTTATACTTTCCTGTATCTTGCTGTTTAATGGTCAATACTAAATATTTCCCCCTAAATATAGGAGCGCTAGGATTTATTTTTGGCCTGAGCTGCTCTAAGATGCTCTTGAGGTTCTTCAACTGGTGCTATTTTAGATAATGACTGTTGAGGCCTTGAGGAGATGTGAAGTAGACAAGGGTTCACTCAAAGACAGACTCAATGGTTTTGCTTTGGAAAGATGCACATTATTATGGCTAATTATAGCTGGTTTATACAAGACATACAGTGACTATACAAGCAGTCCACAAATAAAGAAGCTGCTCATTTTTTGTTCCCTAATGACTGAATCTCCACTTTCACTTCATTATTAGAATGAGAGCAGCTATTCTTCCATCAGATGTCTGTTCTATTAAACAGACGTCTGTGTTTTATTTCGGGCTTATCTGTCATTTAAAGAATAAGTTTCATTTCAGGTTAGTATAATAATGTCAGAAAAAGACATACAAGCATACAAACACATACAGACACTACAGTTCATGTTTTAGAATAGTGATGTTATGGTTTGTGATATACTTCAGCATATATGTTTATGCAATAATAATTCATTTCAGGACATTCACATACATAAACATATTTGGTCAAGAGTGTCCAAATATGTATATATAGGCAAACCCGATTCCAAAAAAGTTGGGACACTGTACAAATTGTGAATAAAAAAGGAATGCAATAATTTACAAACCTCATAAACTTATATTTTATTCACAATAGAATATAGATAACATATCAAATCTTGAAAGCGAGACATTTTGAAATGTCATGCCAAATATTGGCTCATTTTGGATTTCATGAGAGCTACACATTCCAAAAAAGTTGGGACAGTAAATGTACATATAAGGAACAGCTGGAGGACCAATTTGCAAACATGATTGGGTATAAAAACAGCCTCTCAGAGTGGCAGTGTCTCTCAGAAGTCAAGATGGGCAACTCAGTACTTCCGCCTACGTCAAGCGTAACCTTTTCAATGTAATTGCGTATTACGTGACGTCACGAACGCGCATCACAGAACAGAGCAAGGCGAGCATTTGTGTTTATAAAACGTAAAATTTTTTTTTTTTTTTTTAAATGACTGATCATTTCGCTAGATAAGACCCTTATTCATGGTCTGGTATCGTTTAAAGCCCTTTGAGAGCAGCAAACGCCCTGCAAGTCCGCAGCGAAGGCGTGGCGATGTCCAACCCAGGTGGAGCCGAAGGTCAGAGCGATCACGTCGAGGCCGTATGTCCGATGGTCACTGCTGGAGTCGAGGGAGGAAGGACCACGAGAGCCATGGTGACAGGTCGAGGTGGAGCGGAGTATTCAGAGGCTGGAGGCGTAGCCATGGGCTTCTCATGCCCAGGAGGAGATGGCTCCCAGCAGGTCCGAGGTGTAGCCGTGCCACTGAGAGGAGGCTGAGGTGGAACTGAGGACTGATGGGAGATGGCGATGATTGGGTGGCAGGAGTGGCTGAGGGCTGAAGAGAAGACTGGAGACCGACACAGAGACTGACGAAACAAAATAGATCCATAAAGGCAGTTTGGAGAGGTGGTGGGCGGGGCCAGTGAGTCCGATGAAGACGATACATATTCAGGCAGAATCAAAGGATACTAGGGTATTCATTTCTCCAAACTCACAAACACTGTCCATTAAGTCCAGCCAGACCTCACTCTCAGTGGCAGGAGGGTGGGCGGGGCTAGCTTCCATTTCCTCATACTCCTGCGGCGATGGAAGGCTCTGATGTGATGTCAGGCTTGATCGCTCCTTCTGTCATGGGCTTCAACATCAGGACTGAGGTGCTCTCTCCGTCTGTGGTGGGCAGCGGGGTGGTAACTGGGTTGGGAGTGGGGTTGGCGTCGTCATCCGGCGTCGTGTTCCGTAGGATTCCAGCACCCACTCCATGTATGCATTGAATCTCCCTCAAGGTCCTTCCCCAGACAACTTGGCCTTTGTTACGGTGTTAAGTCCCGGATAGAGAAAAGAACAAAGGCAGTCGTCTGGGAAGTGTATTTGATGGGCAAGATCTAAAAAATGCATTCAAATGGTTCTTGAGGGAGCAATCTCCTTGCTCGAGGCACAGCAGACAGACTGAGGGAAAGTCCATGGTGATAATGAAAAATAATAGGTATAAAACAAAACAAGGCAGGGAAAACAGTGCAAACAAAAAGTTAAAACTGGCTGAATCCGTAACACTCTCTTAGTTCGGGCAGCAACAGGCCTCATATTTACAGACTATTGTGAGGGTTCAGTTTATATATTCTTTGCTTTACTTTACTTTTTCTATAAGGCACTTCTAATACCACTGCTCTGTAAAAGACTTTGTTTCTTTAGTCAAATGACCCTAGATCCATGACCCTAGATACAGCTTTGACAGTTGGAGTCATTGTTGAACATTCACCAGTGGAACATATTTCTATTTTTTGCTTTAACACCTCAGTTGAGTTTTTTTTTTTTTTTATTCAAAACTATGTACAAAACTTGTCAGTCAGTATGATTCATAGCAATGGTAAAAAATAAATATTTATATAAAAATTATATAAACACCAATAATAATAATGTCTTATAATCATTCAATATAGAACATCAATGTATAACAGTCAACAACAGGGTGTGACTCATGCCAGGCCGTTTCCAGACCGTTTACCAGTGAATGTGATAATGATCTTAATCTGTGTCTGTGTTCATACAATCATAAACTCTAACCTTTTCCTGTCTGTACAGAAACTGACTTTCTTCAATAAACCTTTTTACTAAAACAATGTTAGTTAAAGTTAAATACGGAATGCGGCCTGATGGCAGATACATATTTTACTTTATATTAAATATTAATATTTTTCATACACAAACCCATCGGTTAGCTTCAGAAGGCCTTTATTAACCCCCCTGAGCCGTGTGGAATATGTTTATAATGGATGGATGCACTTTTTTGGACTTTTGGGCTGCCATTCACTGCCATTATAAAGCTTGGATTAGCCAGGACATTTTTTAATATAACTCAGATTGTATTCGTCTGAAAGAAGAATGTTATATACACCTAGGATGACTTGACGGTGAGTAAATCATGGGGTAACCATAAAGGCTATTGTATTGATCAGTGTAACTCTATTTTGTTCTGTTATATACATTTGTGTGTTTACACCATTCATACCTTATTCTCTTGATGTAAGTCCAGTTCAAATTTTAACCTGGTGTCACGTCATTATATTAACTTAATGCTCTTCTCTGGTAGGTGAAGTTGTTCATTCTGTGAAAGATTTAAGCTTCAGGATACAAATTTACTTCAATTTTGATTCTATAAAGAAGAACAGACAAGCCGTCAATAGGCCAATTTGTCACGGGTATCAGTTATTTATTGGTATAAATTGCTGCTTTATTGATTAATCACTGATTTACTATAGCTGACTCATTTTACTAAATCATCTATTTAGCTATTGTTGATGTGGTTCCAGATTGTATGATTAAGAATCTTGGTGGTTCTACATCTAATGTATCAATTAGATGAATAGAACTTATACAGCATGTCTATGATAATAGAAAATCTACAAATATATTTAAAAGGCTAGTTTCTTGAGCAATATAATATATATATATATATATATATATATATATATATATATATATATATACTTGATTTATTTAGTAAATTTGACTGTAAGGTTTTGGGTCAATGACAAATTGTTTTTTCCTGACAGATGTGACTCATCGATTTAATTTATTTAATCATGACACTTGTAAGCTAAATAAATTATTCATGAGTAAGGGTGCATGTAGCCATACACCGATGAGGCATAACATTATGACCACTGAAAGGTGAAGTGAATAACACTGATCATCTCTTCATCACGGCTCCTGTTAGTGGCTGGGATATATTAGGCAGCAAGTGAACATTTTGTCCTCAAAGTTGATGTGTTAGAAGCAGGAAAAATGGGCAAGCGTAAGGATTTGAGTGAGTTTGAGTTTGGTCTGCAGTGGTCAGTATCTATCAAAAGTGCTCCAAGGAAGGAACAGTGGTGAACCGACGACAGGGTCATGGGCGGCCAAGGCTCATTGATGCATATGAGGAGCGAAGGCTGACCCGTGTGGTCCGATCAAACAGACGAGCTACTGTAGCTCAAATTGCTCAAGAAGTTAATGCTGGTTCCTATAGAAAGGTGTCAGAATACACAGTGCATCTCAGTTTGTTGCGTATGGGGCTGCATAGCTGCAGACCAGTCAGGGTACCCATGCTGACCCCTGTCCACTGCCGAAAGCACCAACAGTGGGCACGTGAGCATCAGAACTGGACCACGGAGCAATGGAAGATGGTGGCCTGGTCTGATGAATCATGTTTTCTTTTACATCACGTGGATGGCCGGGTGTGTGTGTGCGTTGCTTGCCTGGGAAACACATGGCACCAGGATGCACTATGGGAAGAAGGCAAGCCGGCGGAGGCAGTGTGATGCTTCGAGCAATGTTCTGCTGGGAAACCTTGGGTCCTGCCATCCATGTGGATGTTACTTTGACACATACCACCTACCTAAGCATTGTTTCAGACCATGTACACCCTTTCATGGAAACGGTATTCCCTGGTGGCTGTGGCCTCTTTCAGCAGGATAATGCGCCCTGCCACAAAGCAGAAGCGGTTCAGGAATGGTTTGAGGAGCACAACGAGTTTGAGGTGTTGACTTGCCCTCCAAATTCCCCAGATCTCAATCCAATCGAGCATCTGTGGGATGTGTTGAACAAACAAGTCCAATGCATGGAGGCCCCACCTCGCAACTTACAGGACTTAAAGGATTTGCTGCTAACATCTTGGTGCCAGATACCACAGCACACCTTCAGGGGTCCAGTGGAGTCCATGCCTCGATGTTTTGACTGCAAAAGTGGGACCAACACAATATTAGGAAGGTGGTCATAACGTATGATCTGCCTTTTTGTGCTTATTTACTGATAGAAATTTTCTATTTCTTTGTTGTCTCTTTTCTGTGCTTTTTTTTTTTTTTACTTGCAAAACCAACCGAATGAAATCCAAAGTCAGGGCAATTTCAAAAGACACAAAGGACCTTCCAGTTAAAAACATCCACAAACCTTAACTTATGGATATAAATATTGCCCCTTTTAAAATAATTTTAAAAATCTCAAGATTATAAAAGCGTAATGCACATAAAATCAGATGTTTTCCACTATTTTCTGTAGTGATGCACCACTCTGAACTATCACAAATGACCTGCAGAGGGAAGCAGAGAAAAGACTTCAGAAGCAGTACGATCTGTAATGAAAAGCAGCATCATTTTTCATATTACATATGTTTATATACACATCTCCAGTGTTCATCTATCACAAAAAAATAAGTGCAATGAGATTAAGTTCAGCTCTGACTTCACAGCCATTTAATTTGATGATTTCTTTTCACTTTTTACTCTGCCATAGTAAGCCTACCACGACATGGCTATGAGAAAAGGCAACCTCAAAATGTACTTTGTCTCTCTGTTGATCAAGTGTCAGTACATCTCCGTGTGCTGTAGGTGGCAGACCTCTGGCCTAGATTCATATGAAACTGCTCTGACAGTTCCAGACTAACTGCAGTCTAACAATTCATATAGCAATAGAAACTTCAGTATCAAGCCTGAAGGTGCTTTTCATGTGTTACAACACAGTTGTCAAATGTTCTATATGAAATGTGTTGATCTATAGATATACAGACAAAGAGCATCATGTCATGAAGTAAAGAACAGTGTTTAAACCCCAGCAGACGTACTGCAGTGCATGCTGCTGTTTCCATTTGAGGTTAAGACAACTATGAGAACTGAGAAGCATGAACAGGTATTGGAAAAACTGCACTCGGTTCATGATTAAACCTCCACTCTAGACAAAGGTAAGAGTTTGACATTGATTGTCTAGTGACCAGACCAGTGGAACATGTTTCTGGTTTTGGTTTAGCACTTCAGTTGAATTTAACCACACTGTGTAGCCTGTAACTTTTTTTTTCTGAATACAAAACCATTTATATATTAAACATATGAATGAGCATTTTTTTTAGTTTTTATTAAGTACTACCATAATATTCCACAAGACAAAAATTTAATTTACATCAATGATGCTGTGGACTTCAAAAATGATTTCAACAATACATTAATTTAATTATATATATATATATATATATATATATATATATATATATATATATATATATATATATATATATATATATATATATATATATATATATATATATATATATATAGCGTTTAATTATATAATACAATATTATAAATCATTTTAACAATTTTACAGGAAGAAAAAGAGTTGTACAAAAAAACCCAACTGATACATGCAAAAGCGTGCATTGTTCATTCATGTCATAAGGATGAAGGACGTGACCTGCTTTCACCCTGTTTTTGTCATAAGGACACTAAACTATGCAAAACAGTAAAGAGAAGTTGTATTTATTTATTTTTTTAAAAACCAGATGAATAAATAATCATGAATGCATCACCGCTTCATATTCCTGCAATTGTCTCTGAGAACTTTAAGTACTGAACAAATAGTTCTTGTTTCTTGAGCTACATTTAAAAGATTTTTATCAAATATTTTAGTAATGCGTAATAATAATAATAATGTAAAGATCTATCAGACTTGACATAAGGCTGTTAATGACAAAGAACAAAAGATTTCTCACATTCTTCACATGTATCGCTTAGATTTAATAGAACACACTGTTTTAAGTTGTATAACAGCAGCAGCAGCAATAACAAAAACTTGCATTTTTTGCTTGTGCTATACTTGGAATTAATGTAAGTCTCAGAAGTCATGTTTAAATACGAAACCTTGATTTATGATTAATGATCGTGTAATGTACAATATGAGATGTGTTCATGACTTGGGCAGCTTTAGAGCAGCATATGTGCTGTTGATTTGGCTGGAACTAATGTTTCTACGCAGCTTTGGAAAAATCCATTGTTGCGTACTGAAAGAACAATGAAGAAAAAAGTATTAGTATTTCAGCTGCAGTTGTTGCTGAACTAAAATGTATTTCATAATCTAAACAATAAGCTAGTTTGTCTAAACAAGTCAGCAAGAATCCTCAATAATTATCAAGAGAGAAATGATTTTTAGTTATGATGATGGTTTCACATATTGTATACCTGTAATTGGTCCTGATGTTCTTCTATAACTCGCGTCTGCTGTAGATCACTGTTGAGTTGTGATTGTTCTGTAGACCTTCTCTTTCCAATGACAAAAACCTTTACAAGTCCTAAAAACAAAACAGCAAAATCAGATTTGATATTTACTAAAGGCTGTATTATAATTTCTTAAAATGAAAAGTTATATTTGAAGTCACATAAACACCAAATTAATTCTAACCATTCTAAACAAAGAACTTTTACACAATTACTAAAACATCACCTGCCTGTGTTGATATATATATATATATATATATATATATATATATATATATATATATATATATATATAAACAAATTGTATATTTATATTTAATTTTCTAAACTAAAGAAGAACTCACCGATCAGCACAATGAGCAGAAGCCCAACCATCAGACCAGATATGATGATGATAATGTGCCGTTGTGTCTGATTCTGATCAATAAACTCCACCACTGTATGATTGTGACACTCAGAGAGAGCTGGTTCTATAATGAAAGTGTGTTCACAGTAACAGGAAAAACTGTTAGTCTCCATTGGAGCACAATGATTGTCGTTTCAAACATATGAATGTAATATCTATCTTATATTGTGTGGAGCAACTAATGAAAATAAATAATGTTGTTCATGTATCTAAAACACGTAAGTAGTGAGTAACAAAAAATTAACTCAGAATGAAGTGCAGTCTGGTGCTGTTGCCGAGTTTTGGAGGTGTGCGTGTGTTCATACAGTAATAAACTCCTAATTCATCAGCAGTCACATTATTTATAACCAGATGATGATTAAACTGCACTGAATATTTCTTTCTGGATGTTTTATTGAAGTAGTGAGGTGCTTTTGGAGTTGAGGTTGATCGTAGAATCACTGTTGGAGGATCTGGTGTTTTCAGTAAAATCCAATAAACCTCATTTTCATCAAGATCACAGTTTATGGTCACATTTGATCCCAGATCAGTTAGTTGATCTGACACTGCAGCTCGACAACAGATCAACACATCTATGAGATAAAAAGAAATACAACAGCATTATATTTAAGATCACTGAGAACCTATAACATAAAACAACAATTCATGACAAAGCACATGTAAATGTATTCATATCATGTAATAAACTCACAGAGCTGAAGCTGAATGATCTTCATGCTGTCGTGATTAAAACACATGAATATGAATCTGCTTTCCTCCACACAACATTAAGATGAATCTAATGCAGCTCTGAAGACAGGAAGACAAAAAAAACCCCTTCAACATCAAACAGAGGAAGTCAAAGTAAAGATTGCTCTGACCACAACACCATCATCACTTCACAAACATGATTTTGTGCTTTAATAACTTTTTCAGGAGAACTTTGATATTGTAAATCATATTAAAGTGACATGCATGTGTTTGATTAAACTGAGTGACTGCAGAGAAACAACTACTGGTAAATCTGGACCCAGCAAACACAACTATGTTGTAAAAAATCGTTTTCACATTGTAAAAAGGTTGCGATAACATTTTTATCCGACGTTAAAAATACCTTGTTTTTTTACACGTTTTAGAAACGTATTTAAAACGTTCTAATCACGTTACCATGTCTCCTGGCAATGTTGCAGAAACGTACCACGTCCAACCTGGTACTTCACATGCTGCCATCAAAATGCTTTCTTTACGGTGTTATCCTTGAAAGTAAAATGACTAATATAAAACAATAGGATATTATAACTGTATAGTAAGAGAAATAGATGAATTAAGTGGCCTTTTTAGATTTCTTTATAATTCGTCATAGACCATTATGTCACAGGTTACCATATTTTTATAGATCTGAATATTCAGCTTATTATCAGAGCTTTTTACATTTCACCTTACCTGTAGGGCTGACCTCTGGTTGTTGTCCATTTTATAAGACTACTGTGGCGAGGCGGGGGACCGTGAGAGAGTGCGCCACACCGGCCTCGCCTCATGGAGGAGTGACGGGAGTATAAAAGGAGGAGCGACAACATGGCAAGACGAGAGAGGACCAGGCCTGGATTTTATGTTGTGTTTTGTTTTGTGTATGTAGGCGGCAGTCGGCCGTGAGGGGCTGCCGCCATTATTGTGTTTGGTTTTGTTTTTAGGCGGCAGTCGTCCGTGAGGGGCTGCCGCCGACGTTATGGGTTGTTTTATTTTTGATTAAAGTTTTTAAAATGTTTGCCGGTTCCCGCCTCCTTCTTCCCTGATCGTTCATTGTTGTTACAACTACATTAACATATATAGACCTAATAATTTATACTGCACACAATTTTAGTCACTTATTGTATTTATTCACAAAATATAAAAAGCAATATGATAAGGGTAGTTCACATTTTTGTCATCCTTGCGTTATTCTATTAAAATGTCCAACTTGTTAGGTTTATAGACCTAACAGGGTGGGAAGTTTTAAGCTAAGTTAGCCAAGCTCTTTGAGTGATCAACATTTAGTTAGCTAACCTTCTACAGATAAACAGAACTTTTATAACTATGTCAGATATGTTTTTACATATTTTTGACCGGACAAACATTCCTCATAGCATAGCCTAACAAGGTGGTACTTTAAGAGTGGGACAAGCAGGATGACATTAAAAGAAAAAGTGATAAAGAAGACCTACATATATAATTTAAGCCATTTCTTATAAATATGTGACTCATTTTATAGAAAATATAAGTAGGCTAATTCATAGAGAAAGAAAAGTCACTGCATAACAGGAACGTGTCATTTTTAACACTTGAATAAAATGTGAACGTCTCCCAAAAGTTTGGTCTAGTTTCGTTTTCGTATAGATAAACGTGATAGGCCTATGTTTTTTTTTTTTTTTTTTTGGACTATGATACTTGGTAGAAAACATACCAGGTTAGTATTTTCACAACGTTTAATTTTGGTTACATTATTTTTTGTATTTTAAAAACCTTGTGAGAAGTTGTGTGTTTGCTGGGGAGCTATACTGTCACACAACCTTCAGGATTGATTCTGTGGAGAGACGGGGGGGGCTGTAGAACAAACTCACAGTTACTGAGCTGGTTTCAAGTAGATAAAACGAAACAATCCAACACGGTTTGTTTCAAGTTCCACTGTAAACGTTCTCTGTCAACTCACGGTTAGATCTTGATGATGAAGCTTGAGTGTGTGCACATCAGTGGCGCTCTGAGACTAAAACTCAAACAGGCGCATGTTTTGAATTTTTTGGACATTCTAACTAAGAAGCACTGAAATGGTTTGCCTACCGATATTGTAACTAATACAGGTTTTTGGAACAACACGAGGTGAGTTACATTCTTATGTGTTATTTAATATTTTGGGTGAACTAACCCTTTAACCTATTTTCAGGATTACTGAAAGTCTTGGCCACGTATCACTCTGCAATCTATACACGTGAAGTGAAATAATTTCAAGATAATTTATTTATTTAAAAATTAATGAATCTGTAATATGATCATGCACGCTCACTTTATAAAAGCAAAACTAAACCATTTATTTAATGTTTTGTAGCCTACCTCTGTTAGCGGGCTGTTTGCATAGGCATAAAAACAAACGTCTAATAGCCTAACACTGGACAATTGGATAAAATAATATTATTTCTCGCTATATGTGAACAGGACATTAAATATTTTCTTTTAGCTGTATGTTTTCTCGGGTATCTCTGTGGTGAAACACGTCTCTGTGATAGTCGCTCATGAACGGTTCTTTCATTGCGTTGGTCATTGTGGCGAGGCGAGGGACCGTGAGAGCGGGCCGGTGGCGAATGATGATGAGCGTCAGCTGTGCGCCACACCGGTCTCGTCTCACGGAGGAGTGACGGGAGCATAAAAGGAGGAGCGACGACAGTGCAAGACGAGAGAGGACCAGGCCTGGACTTTATGTTGCGTTTTGTTTTGTATGTAGGCGGCAGTCGTCCGTGAGGGGCTGCCGCCGTTATTAGGTTGTGTTTTTGTTTTGTTTATAGGCGGCAGTTGTCCGTGAGGGGCTGGCCGTCATTGTATTTTGGTTTGTTTATTTTTGATTAAAGTTGTTAAATGTTTGCGGTTCCCGCCTCCTTCTTCCCTGATCGTTCATTATGTCACTGTCGTCGCTCCTCCTTTTATGCTCCCGTCACTCCTCCATGAGACGAGAAAGGTGTGGCGCACAGCTGACGCTCATTAACATTTGCCACCGGCCGCTCTCACAGTCCCTCGCCACAGTCATAATTTATCTTTGGCTGTATGTCTTCCTAATTCGGAATATGATCAAAGATTGCATATGTGGACGTGTTCGGTGTAATTAGCCATTGAAAAAAAAAAATATTTTAACTACCAGTATGAACGAAATGAGTATGAATCGTCAAGTCAGTACAATTACTCTACAGTAGCCTAGCTATCACACAACATGTATAAAGAGAGCTTATTTTAAAGACAAATCAAGTGCGTAGCCCGCGTTTTACAACTATATGAGCGAATCATTCATAAACTGCTTGCGCGCCGCAGCGCAGCCTCCTCATGCGGTTTTGACACAATTAAGTACTCTTTTCATCACATTCTGCCACAGCAAAAACTGAACATTGCAACCAGCTTCAGAAAATTGTTTGGTGTGATACCCCCGACCTCCCCCTAGAACCGCCACTGGTGCACCATGGCACTTTACAGCGAACAACCCATCACAAGAAACACAGAGTAACAGCTGCCATCTAGTGGCGAGACCGGAAATATCCAAATGGGTGGATCTTGGTTGGGCAACCCAGAACTGCAGTACATACTGTACTTTAAATAACGTGACGTACTTTGGCTTTGCTTTTGATCCACAGACATCCAGGGAAACATCTCAGAGCGCTGTTTGCTGGAAGGAGTAATCCCAGAAGGTGCGCTTTGGTTGGGTTTAAAACATTTTTAAAAAATCCGAAAAACACTTTTCAATCCATTAAAATTAACTAGAACACTGGAAGCCTTTCGGCCATACAGCCTTCCTCAGAGTGGCAGGTACAATGAGTCGCATATCGTGTAAACGTAATTAAATGGGAGAAGCCAAAAAGACCATTACAGAGGGACCTATAATATCACTGACTATTACAAAGTATAATCACATACATAAAATATTTCTCAATTTATTTTCTAGAGCTATTTTAATTTTTTTGTATTAATGTTTGTTCATTTTCAGAGGAAGTTCAGACGATTTCACACACACACACAAAAAAAGAAAAGGTGCTGTCATGTGGTTTTTACCAATAAATACACCATTAGCTGATCTTCAGTCAACAGCGGGATGAGAATGAGATAAGAGCACCACCTGATAAGGCAGGTCTTTCTGGATTGAGTGTACGATGCCTAAATGCTTTCTTATTTTCTTTCTTTCTCCAGCAGAGTGCAACTTAAGTGCCGTTTCCTTATCGGCATCTGTAAATGTTAATAAACAATAAACATTTGAAGGACAAATTCATGGGAAATCCAGACTGCATGTTCTGACTGGACTTGTTATCTCTCTCGTTTTCTCAGCTGAGTCTACGAAAGGAGTCTCGACGTCAAATGTTACGTCACACGCTTGGTGCGGAAGTTTGATACTTTCAGTTTTTTTTGGTTTTTTTTTAAGTAGTATTTGGCCATACTTCCATAAATATTTATGTTATATATTTTAATATGTATGTGAATCATATTAGGGCATCATGATCACCAGGTAGGCTATGTTAATGA
Source organism: Paracanthobrama guichenoti (assembly GCA_018749465.1). Taxonomy (NCBI): domain Eukaryota; kingdom Metazoa; phylum Chordata; class Actinopteri; order Cypriniformes; family Gobionidae; genus Paracanthobrama; species Paracanthobrama guichenoti. The sequence goes on from CM031964.1 coordinate 17,800,152, forward strand.
TTTCTGAGCGTGTTAGTATCATGTTACTTCTCAAATAAAACTGAAGCGCTGATGTTTGCCAATTCGGATTTGCCCATCGACTTTATTTAAAGTAGCATTAACAGGAGTCCACACTGGACATCATGGCCTACTTTAAACTTGGTTTCATTCATTTATGGGTTACCTTTATCTGTAGGGGAAAATCATTTTAATTGAGTCATTAGCGTTAGTATAAGCATTTTGTATTAAAGTTCTCAGAGCTTGTGCTGTTAGTTTTACTTGCTATAATTTGATTTCTCTTCTATTGCAGAGCATTTAAGGTTTTACCAGTAGGGTGAGATGAGTAAAGAGCCAATTTAAGAATATTTACTGCAAAATTGCAATAGATTAGTTTAGCATGTTCATGATTATGATGCAACATCCATTATATTAAGGAACTAATGATGATAGAATCCCAGTTGAAGAGATTCATCTGAATTACACTACATATAATTATATGAATTATACATTGTTTTTATTTATATTTTTAATTGTAAGGATTATCAATAATAGCAACAGACTGAATGATTCCACTCAATTGGCCTATACAATGGTGATGACGACTAATTATTATTTATTTTTTTTTAATGTAAAATTAAAAAAGTGAAATGGTAACTGCATGGACTATAATAATTATTAAAGTCACAATGAACACAATCAGACAACGAGTCACAATTTTTTCATGGGATATTGCAGTATTTATTATAAATGATTTATCTGTGCACATCATTGTGTTTATTATTATTATTATAATTCACGTGCCTCGTAACCTTTAATCAAAATAACTTCCCCAGCCATCTCTTCTCTGATGAGGATGTCTGACTAAGGATGTCATGAGAACCGATATTCGGTACCAAGTCGGTATCAACATGGCTGTCTGTATTATTAATGATAATCAAACGACAAAAGAAAAGCTTTACTAAGGATTAGTCTATATTTAACTTATACAGTTATGACTAGTCAGAGTTATTTTATATTTGATTATTAAATTTCTGTGGTATTTTTACCAATTCAAAATTACTACTGTTGACCTACCTGTAAAAAATATACAGGATTGTTTAATAACGTGTTGACGTGAGATTTAGTGCCTTCGATGGCCAATAGGAAAATTAAAGGTGTGGGTGTTGTCTTCATGTGAGTCACATTGGAATCAAACCCTTGGCACATTGTTGCTCCCATGAACATTTATTCAGCTCGCTAAGACAGTTACATGCGCTTCATGAGACTCATTTTTATTAACATCTATTTTTGTTTTGTTTTTACAGTTTCAGCTTCATCTGTGTTTTTGCAGTGCTGATAAACAAAGGTGAGCACGAAACAAACACCTAAATTGCATGTAGAGTATCTGGAAAGTATTCACAGCGCTTCACTTTTTCCACATTTTGTTATGTTACAGCCTTCTTCTAAAATGGATTAAATTCATTATTTTCCTCAATTCTACAAACAATACCCCATAATGACAACGTGAAAGAAGTTTGTTTTGAAATCTTTGAAAATGTATATATGTGTATAAGTATTCACAGCCTTTGCGTAATACTTTGTTGAAGCACCTTTGACATCAATTACAGCCTCAAGTCTTTTTGAGTATGATGCTACAAGCTTGGCACACATATTTTTGGGTAGTTTCTCCCATTCTTCTTTGCAGGACCTCTCAAGCTCCATCAGGTGCACAGCCTTTTTCAAATCTCTCTAGAAATGTTCAATCGGGTTCAAGTCCCGGCTCTTGCTAGATCACTCAAGGACATTCACAGAGTTGTCCCGTAGCCACTCCTTTATCTTGGCTGTCTGCTTAGGGTCGTTGTCCTGTTGGAAGATGAACCTTCACCCCAGTCTGAGGTCCAGAGTACTCTGGAGCAGGTTTTCATCAAGGATGTCTATGTACATTGCTGCATTCATCTTTCCCTTGATCCTGACTAGTCTCCCAGTTCCTGCAGCCGAAAAACATCCCCACAGCATGATGCTGCCACCACCATGCTTCACTGTAGGGATGGTATTGGTCAGGTGATAAGCGGTGCCTGTTTTCCTCCAGATATGACGCTTGCCATCCAGGCAAAAAAATTTTTTTTTCTTGTGGTCTGAGAGTCCTTCAGCCTTTTGGTAAACTCCAGGCGGCTTTTTACTGAGGAGTGGCTTCCGTCTGGCCACTCTACCATACAGGCCTGACTAGTGGAGTGCCACAGAGATGGTTGTTCTTCTGGAAGGTTCTTCTTTCTCCACAGAGAAACGATGGAGCTCTGTCAGAGTGACCATCAGGTTCTTGGTCACCTCCCTGACTAAGGCCCATCTCTACCGATCTCTCAGTTTGGCCGGGCGGCCAGCTCTAGGAAGAATCCTGGTGGTTCCAAACTTCTTCCATTTACGAATGATGGAGGCCTATGTGCTCCTTGGGACCTTCAATGCTGCAGAAATGTTTCTGTATGCATGGCTTGGTTTGTGCTGTGACATGCACTTTTGACTGTGGGTTATCAACTGAATTTACCACAGGTGAACTCCAATCAAGTTGTAGAAACATCTCAAGGATGATCAGTGGAAACAGGATGCACCTGAGCTCAATTTTGAGTGTCATGGCAAAGGCTGTGAATACTTATGTACATGTGTTTTTATTTATTTTTTATTATTATTGTTTAATTTTATTGTTAATATGTTTGCAAAGATTTCAAACAAACTTCTTTCACGTTGTCATTATGGGGTATTGTTTGTAGAATTGAGGAAAATAATGAATTTAATCCATTTTGGATTAAGGCTATAACATAACAAAATGTAGAAAAAGTGAAGCGCTGTGAATACTTTCTGGATGCAGTGTATAAACGGCAGATTGTGTTACAGTTTGTGTCATTTCAGCATCTCTGCAGGTCACAGTAGAGGCTGTTATTGGTGGTTCTGTTGTCCTGCCGTGTTCTTCCACTGAAGATCCTGAAGATCCTGTTAAACTTCAAGACATTAATGTGCATTGGAGACACAATGGAAGCAAAATTGTGTATGATATACTTGAGGGTAAAAATTCAGTAGAGAAACAGGACAAAGAATACAAGAACAGAGTTGAAACTTTAGTTTCAGAGTATCTGAGAGGAAACTTCTCCATCAAACTCATCACTCTGACTCGCACTGATGCCTGAGACTTCAGCTGCCTCATCTCACACTCAACTGAACAGAAAACCATACAGCTGAGCATCAATGGTGTGTGAAACTGGTTTATTTATTTATGATTGAAACGTTGGTGTTTACTAGTGATGTTCCAGTCTGAATGCTGCTGTAATTACAGATGGACCTGTTGTCTTTATCGCAGTGCAGTAATGTTGTTTTTCTTTACTTGATATTTTGTTGCAGAATCAACAGCAGAAAAAGAAAACAAATCAACCGATCAAGGAAACAGAGGGGAAGAAACAGGAAAAGATGTGGCGACATCATCGCCTTTGCTCTGGGTTTACATTGTATTACCTGTAGTATTTATAGTGCTTATAGCCGTCATCATATTTCTCTTCAGAAAAAGAATTCAATCTGCCTTATTCCCTTCTGAAGAACAAGGAACAGAGACAGAAATGACAAATCAGGTCTAAAAGATTTCAGGTTTTTTATTTATATTATTATTTGTGTGTATATATATATATATATATATATATATATATATATATATATATATATATATATATATATATATATATATATATATATATATATATATATTATACAGTTGTTACAGCTTTCATTGGCTCCTTCTGGTGTAAAAAACACTGTGCTGTTATATTCTCACCTTATACACTGCATTGATCTTTTTATAAAATTTTAAATAAAGTTGCAATATTTTATTCAGAATACAACATAGATGACATATCAAATATTTAAACTGAGAAAATGTATAATTTTAAGGGGAAAATAAGTTGATTTAAAATTTCATGGCATCAACACTTCTCAAAAAAGTTGGGACAAGGCCATGTTTCCCACTGTGTGGCATCCCCTCTTCTTTTTATAACAGTCTGCAAACGTCTGGGGACTGAGGAGACAAGTTGCTCAAGTTTAGGAACAGGAATGTTGTCCCATTCTTGTCTAATACAGGCTTCTAGTAGCTCAACTGTCTTAGACTGGATTCTTTTTTGACCTATAGAGTTTTAGCCGGCAACGGCGAACGGCACAGTGGATTGTGTTCACCGCCAATGTTTTCTGGAAGTATTCCTGAGCCCATGTTGTGATTTCCATTACAGTAGCATTCCTGTATGTGATGCAGTGCCGTCTAAGGGCCCGAAGATCACGGGCATCCAGTATGGTTTTCCGGCCTTGACCCTTACGCACAGAGATTGTTCCAGATTATTGGATGATATTATGCACTGCAGTATTAGTATGGTGTTCCTAATAATCCTTTAGGTGAGTGTGTGTGTGTATATATATATACACTCACCTAAAGGATTATGAGGAACACCTGTTCAATTTCTCATTAATGCAATTATCTAATCGACCAATCACATGGCAGTTGCTTCAATGCATTTAGGGGTGTGGTCCTGGTCAAAACAATCTCCTGAACTCCAAACTGAATGTCAGAATGGGAAAGAAAGGTGATTTAAGCAATTTTGAGCGTGGCATGGTTGTTGGTGCCAGCCGGTCTGAGTATTTCACAATCTGATCAGTTACTGGGATTTTCACACACAACCATTTCTAGGGTTTACAAAGAATAGTGTGAAAAGGGAAAAACATCCAGTATGCGGCAGTCCTGTGGGCGAAAATGCCTTGTTGATGCTAGAGGTCAGAGGAGAATGGGCCGACTGATTCAAGCTGATAGAAGAGCAACTTTGACTGAAATAACCACTCGTTACAACCGAGGTATGCAGCAAAGCATTTGTGAAGCCACAACACGCACAACCTTGAGGCGGATGGGCTACAACAACAGAAGACCCCACTGGGTACCACTCATCTCCACTACAAATAGGAAAAAGAGGCTACAATTTGCATGAGCTCACCAAAATTGGATAGTTCAAGACTGGAAAAATGTTGCCTGGACTGATGAGTCTCGATTTCTGTTGAGACATTCAGATGGTAGAGTCAGAATTTGGCGTAAACAGAATGAGAACATGGACCCATCATGCCTTGTTACCACTGTGCAGGCTGGTGATGGTGGTGTAATGGTGTGGGGGATGTTTTCTTGGCACACTTTTAGGCCCCTTAGTGCCAATTGGGCATCGTTTAAATGCCACGGCCTACCTGAGCATTGTTTCTGACCATGTCCATCCCTTTATGACCACCATGTACCCATTCTCTGATGGCTACTTCCAGCAGGATAATGCACCATGTCACAAAGCTCGAATCATTTCAAATTGCTTTCTTGAACATGACAATGAGTTCACTGTACTAAAATGGCCCCCACAGTCACCAGATCTCAACCCAGTAGAGCATCTTTGGGATGTGGTGGAACGGGAGCTTCGTGCCCTGGATGTGCATCCCACAAATCTCCATCAACTGCAAGATGCTATCCTATCAATATGGGCCAACATTTCTAAAGAATGCTTTCAGCACCTTGTTGAATCAATGCCACGTAGAATTAAGGCAGTTCTGAAGGCGAAAGGGGGTCAAATACAGTATTAGTATGGTGTTCCTAATAATCCTTTAGGTGAGTGTATATACACACAAATAAAAGACAATGTGCTCTTGTATCATGGTCTTTCTTGTGATTCTGGTTAACCAAGGAGACTATTCTCAATTCTCAAGTATCCATATCTTTTGTTATAAATTAGGTGTGAAAAATTATGGTGAGCTCTTTTAAACATGTTTAAACGCACCATTGTTTTTTTCTGACTGATATTTGATTAATTGGTAAAATGCACTTATTATGACTGAATAAATGATTAATCTTTATTTTACAGACTACCTTGAGGGAATCATGTTGCTGTTTTCGTTCATCTTTTATATATTTAAAGTTTTTAAACCATTTTAGTTTAAAGCGTCTTACAATTGAGGAGAGCATTAGATTAAACCAACAAAAACAACATATTTCAACAATATGTAAGTGCTGTGATAGAAAGTGTTAGTAGTAAAGTGTTGACATTGATGAAGAACGTGTATTCAGTTGTTTCTTGAAAATAGATAAAGATTCAGCAGCTCAGGTTGAGTTAGGCAGGTCATTCCACTAGCATGTCACGGTAAATGTCTGTGAAAGTGATTTTGTGCATCTTTGGGATCATGGCACCACAAGTGAACATTGACATTGAAACATATATATGCTACAATTAATGATTCAAAGGCCAAGAGCCAAAGTAACCTACAAACATTCCCTGCATGAAAGTCAAGTTCAACTTCAATCTCTTCTCTTCCCTGTCACTCTCCTATGTGATTCATGTAAGCACCACAACACATGCATGTGGTGCTCAGCCAATAGTGAGCCGGCGTTCTGCCGTAGAACTCGGAAGCTGTGTGAATATGAAACATTATGAAACAACACAGCATAAATACTTGAAATAACTATTTATTTATTCATTCATACATGTGTGTGTAAATATTAAATGAAACTCTGGAAACTCTATGTTCCTCCTGCATTCTTCTTGTGCTCTTTTTGTAATAATGAACTGAAGTCATTACAATGTATTAAGATTCAAAGACAGAAGGAATATATGAGTCATCGTTCAAATGTTTCACTTAAGGATCAGGATCCAGAACTCAATGTTTCCTAGGAAAGGACACTTCAATCTCATACTCATGTAAGTTAATAATTAATTGCATCAGAGTATTTCTGTGCCAAATACACTCCTTCCAGATTCAAAGTTTTGGAAAGTTTTTTTTTTTCAAGTATGCCAATTACGTCAAAATGGGTGGAATTCCTTGTATGGGCACTTCTCCCGGATCACCTTCGAAGGGCAGGCATATCAGTACAAGGTCCTCCCTTTTGGGTTGTCCCTGTCTCCTCGTGTCTTTACCAAAGTCGTAGAGGCTGCCCTTGCCCCCTTGAGGGAAGTGTTTGTTTATGTGGCTGTGGAGCAAGTCATGACTGTAATTGGTAGATCAGTGGGAAAGCACAATCACAGAGATTAAATCCTCAGAGACTGCACATCCCCTCTTGGGATCTCTCAGAGGTCTTTCAGGCCCTACAGGGAGATCTGTTTGAGCTGTAACAAATTAGCTCAAAGGGGAAATATTAATAATTGAATATTTGGATCAGTTAACCAAATTAACTTAATGTAACTGAATTATTATTACAATCAAATAATCTGTTCATCCAGTGAACATTCAGTACTGATTGTCTATCAACTCTTCAGAAAGGATATTTTCTTTGGAAAATATAAAACAAAAATATCTCTTTCTTAGCTCGTAGCTATGATCGATTCGTTAAAGTGACAATTTATTTATAAACAGACCAGATCCAACTCGCACGAATGTGCACAAGAGTTTATTTAACTAAAACACATAACTAATCTACACAAACATACGTACATACGAGCACACATACACACCAGCACACATACATGGGTAGAATGGAAAGTGGAATGGCTGGAAAACAGGATCAGAACAGAGGAATGGAGCTATGAAAAGAGTCAAAAACCTGAGAGAACCATCAGTTAAGACAACAAGCTCCTTTGTTTGAACAAAGAGGTTTACAGCTTTAACTAACTACAAAGCGATTTTGTATATCGTACACATATTGTATGTCGTGCGTTCGGGAATGAAACAGTGGTCGGAATGGAATGCCAGTGAGTACTACTACCAACGTGTTGGCTTTTAAGTTCCACAGAGGCCACACCTTTGAGTTTTGGCTTGATTAATGAGAAAGGTGCACTTCTCAGTGGGAGAATTCCTTTGTTTGAAAGGCTGACTTATTGGAGTGAGGTGAAAATTGTGTGTTCATTTATATTCTGATAAATATAACAAACAAAGTGATGTCCACCAAAGTGTGAGTCATTAAATGAGGAATATTTTGATAGGAGACACCAGGTAGATGGGCTAACATTAACTAGTAGTTCTATCATCAAGCATGCATAACACTAAAATATAAGAAATGACAATATACAAACAGTAATGATACAGGAAATGTACTGGGGAAATGCATGTTCATTCATTAAATGGACTGTCAATGAATTTCATTTCTATAGGGGATTGAGTGTTAATCAGCCCAAGTGTCTTTGAACTGTATGGATTAGCACCAGGGTGTTGATTCACAGTAGGGAAACTAGACATTGCGGAGCCTGTCTGGTTCCTTAAGGAGATTAAATTGTACAAATTGTGTGTTTGATCATTGGTCCAGTCACTACAGAGCCTTTACAGTCAGTTGAGCTTAGTACCTTCTCCATGAAGATGGCCCTCCTGACTGTGCTCACCTCTTTCAAGAGGTGGTAGACCTACTCTCAGCTAATGAGATGTGCCAAGGGCCTTGCAGCCTCTTTAGCATTAGGGAACGGTGTCTCGCTAGCAGACATTTGCAGAGGTGCGGGCTGGGCTACACCAAATATCTTTGCCAGATTTTATAATCTGTGCATGGAACCAGTTTCAGTTCTGGGTACCAACAGATGAATTCAGATGACTGGTAGTGTGTAGACATTGCATTCAGCACCTTTCTCCTCTCTAAGCAGATAACGCATGCAATTTAGGTCTAGTTAAAGTTTCCCTTGAGTGGTGAACCCTGGACATCCCTTCTCCATTACGATACATGAGTTCAGTGGTGGAACTCATCACCAGACCCAATATCTGTGGTATGCCCTTTTCAGGTGAGCACTCTTATTTGGGTCAGTGCTCCATGTGTAGTCCTATATGTGTATTCTTCGACTATTCTTTCCCTAGTGTGAGCTCCACTCTGTCACCAGTCTCTGTCTATGGCGGTCTCTCCAGTAGTAGGTGTAGCCCACCACAGAGACTTCCTTATGTAGTACTTCCCTTTGGTAAGTCCATAAGCTTCCTGGTCATTGGAGGGTTGCGAGGAGGTGAATTGCACTGTACTTGACACGCTCCGCTTTTGCTGCTTTATTGATTAATCACTGATTTACTATAATTGAATCATTTTACTAAATCATCTATTTAGCTATTGTTGATGTGGTTCCAGATTGTATGATTAAGAATCTTGGTGGTTCTACATCTAATGTATCAATTAGATGAATAGAAGATGAATGAATAGAACAGCATATCTATGATAATAGAAAATCTAAAAATACATTTAAAAGGCTAGTTTCTTCATTATTGACAATTTGAAAATGATCATCTATAAAAGTACTTTTATTGGAATTTTTATTGTAAAAATACAGTATGCACAATCAATAACACAGTTAACAACGGTGCTAAGGTCAACTGTACATTTTATCAGTAATAGTTTACATTATATTTTATTTTAGACATTTTCTTGTATTTGTTATTATTTTGTTACTCTGTGATTTTATCACCTGTAACTGAGGTTTATAGCAGGTGTTAACAGGGATTAACAATTCAATTATGGAGGACAGGGGTCAGGTGGGGTGCTATAAAACAACAAAGACACAAATCTACAGTAAAACCAAAGATTTATTTTTTACATAATGAAAAAACATGTAACATTCTTAGAATTGACAAGTTACATTATTGCAATGATTTCTGTATCGGACAAAATACAAGTTGGTCTTATAAAAATTAAAAAATTAAATATTAAATGTGTCTGAATTGCTTTGATGAAATCGGACCAACAACAAAATTCTTCTATGGCAAGGAAAATAAATTATACTCAACACAATCAAAAGCTTTATAAATGTAAAATATGTAATATATGTATATAAAGATCCAGAGACAGCTGTAAAAAGACATAACTGAAACTTTTAGGCCCGAACTGTCATTTGAGTCACTGTGACTGAGATTAAACGAGCTTGATTTTTCTGTCTAAAGTAAAATATAATGGAACAGATTATAGGCAGTAGTACAGGTAATAGAAGTAAAGGCCAATTAAGGTCAAATGATTTACCCACATGGTCTAATCCCATTTCTTCTTCTTTTTCTGCTGTCGATTCTGCAACAAAAACATTACATCACTGTGATAAAGGCAAGAGATTCATCTGTAACAAGTGAACTTGAACTTTTTTTAAATTAAAAACTTCATGATAACACTTGCAGGACTAATCACTTCAGATTCTACTATGAACTAATATGGAAACAAGCATAAATATAGCTGTAAGCAGGCATTATCGGGGCCAAGCGCAAAGAAAAAGACAAGAAATGCCAAAATGGCTGGGAGTGTCAGACCAATTGTAGCAAGGAGCCATTGAAGACCTAATAAGATCATTTTAGGCAAAATAGCTGTAAAATTATAAATACAGTCAATTATAATGATTTAATGGTTTATCACTTTTGACCAATAGTTGGCACAGTTACGAAACTGATGTGGTGTGGTCAGAATAAGGGAACAATGATACAAGCAAAGTTTATTATCAATATGACAAAGCATTGCAGAGATACAGCCTCGAGTCATTTTGGCATCATGCCTCAACTTCATCGCAGCGCTATACGAAAACGGTTTTGCCTATCGAGGCGAAATCAATAACATTTTGTCGGCACAGCTTGAAGATTATACAATTCAAGTTTGGTGAAAATCGGAGCAACGGTCTACGAGGAGTTCGAAAAAGTAGGTTTTTAAACAAAATCAAGATGGAGGACAGGAAGCTTGGCCAACTTTTGGCAACATTGGTATGAAACTTTTTGAGTACCTTCAAGGCATGGTGCCGATTGGACACCAGTTTAGTAATGATACACCAATGCATTCATAAAATATAGCAATTTACATCATAATACTGTATTGTAGTTAGTGCTGATTTCATGTTTTGTTCAGTTATAGCGCCACCAAGTGACACGATCCTGACAATTTTTTTATGTGTCCTCAAAGTGCACCCATACATAGGTGTGTCAAATTTGGTGAAAATATCTCATTTTGTTTAGAAGTTATAGACATTTATATGTATGAGCACATTAAAAAATGACCCAATGCACTACTTTGATTGTATGTTTTTGTCACTTATTAAAAAACATTTGGCAAAATGACATATGAAAATTAATTGCTCGCCCTCATGTTGTTCCAAACCCATAAGACCTTTGTTCATATTCAGAACACAAATGAAGATATTTTTGATGAAATCCGAGAGCTCTCTGACCCCTCATAGACAGCAATTTAATAACACGTTCAAGGTCCAGAAAGGTAGTAAAGACATCGCTAAAATAGTTAATGTGACTGCAGTGGTTCGATCTTAATTTAATAAAGCGACAAGAATGCTTTTTGTGCGTAAAACCCCCCCTAAAATAACAACTTCATTCAACAATCTCTTCTCGTCTGCGTCAGTCTCCTACACTGCTAACGTAGTAAACACAGTGCAGCGCTTCCAGGTTCTACGTGAGAATGCCGGCATACTATTGGCCGACACTGTTCATGTGAGCACCACGACGCATTATGTGTGATGCTGATGCAGGAGCTGACCAATGGTGAGCCGGCATTCTGTCGTGGAACTCGGAAGCGCTGCACTGTGTTAAAAGAAGTCATTTTTGTTTGTTTTTTGCGCACAAATAGCATTCTTGTCGTTTCATAAAATTAACGTTTTGTTCTATTTTAACAATGTTTTACCTTCCTGGACCTTGAAAGTGTTCATTGAATTGCTGTCTATGGAGTCAGAAAACTCTCATATTTCATCAAAAATATCGTAATTTGTGTTCTGAAGATGAACAAAGGTTTATGGGTTTGGAACGACATAAGGGCGAGTTATTAATGACAGAATTTGGGTGAACACATTAATGACACATTTTTGGGTGAACTAACGCGTTAATCTTGTTTCCATATTATCATAGTAGCAGCTGAAGTGTTAATGTAGTATTACTTATATTACTTCCTGCATACTTATCTATTAATGATGGAGCATTATTCCAACTTCATACATTAAATTAACCATTTTTACACACCCTTGATGAGCAGCTGTACAGTCTGACTTTCATATGAGGGTGTGATGTAGCAGGTGTATTTTCCTGCATCACCATGAGTGAGATTGTTGAGTTTGATGGAGAAGTTTCCTCTCTCATACTCCAATGGGAACGTTTCAACTCTGTTCTTGAACCGAGGGTCCTGTCGCTCTACTGAATCTTCACCCGTGATTATTTCATACACATACTTGCCATACTTGCTGCCACTGTGCCTCCAAAGTGCATCAGTGTCTTGAGCTTTAAGACCATGTTCAGTGAAAGAACACGGCAGGACAACAGAACCGCCAATAACAGCCTTTACTGAGACCTGCAGAGACACTGAAATCACAGAAACGTTCAAACACACAGTCTCTGGCATCAATTTATCTTTCTGACATGTCGTTCAGATGCTCACCTGTGTTTATCAGCACCGCAAACACACAGATAAAACGGCAACTGTAGAAACAGAAAAAACAAGTTCATTTAACTTCCTTAATCTCAACCACAGCAAGATAGTGGCATGATAACCAATGATCACAGTGAGGAACACGTAGGTTAGAAATGATGTCCGACTTCCTGTAACGCCATGCTAACATGTGCAGAGATACTCAGCCAGGCAGACTAAAAACTAAAACCATGATGACTTATTTTATACTACATTCTGTCAATTGCTTGGGTTCAATTTCTGTGAAGAGGAAGGTATTTTGATTAAAGATTACATGGCACATGGATTAAAAAATAAATAAATATGTGTATGGATATATATATATATATATATATATATATATATATATATATATATATATATATATATATATATATATATATATATATATATATATATATATATATATATATACAACTGTAATATTCCATGAAAAATTGTCAATTTTGATTTTGCAGGTCACTGTTCAACTAAATTGTCAAAATGCATCAATTTACAATTAGTATACATTTCCCTGTATTCCCCTTAATATTTTATATTGTATGCTGCATCATCATTATCAAATATAATTTAGCAGTAAAAACAGCAAATATTTTTAATAATCTTTTTTTTTTTTTTTTTGCATCTTTGGAAATAATTTGTCATTTTTATCCTATTGTATATGTCTTTGCTTGGTCAGTGTCGTTGTGGGTTTTGGTTATTGGTTATTATACGTTCATTAATTAATCAATCAATCCATGTTAAATGTATTAATGACGTACAAAGGGATTTCCTGTTAAGTCTATCTTAAATAGGGCAAATAAGAAACAAACCCGTTCCTTATATCAGGATTTATTAATCTCATAATAAAAATAATCTCACAGCTAATTGTACGAATTGCGGAAGTTTGTAAAAATAGAATTTCATTACAAAAATGTAAACATACCCGATGATCATGGTGGCAGGTGTACTTCTTATATATATTAATAGTGATGTGAGTCTTCGAAATTTGTGTTGAGAATGTCAGGTACTTCACCAGGGTATCAAGGGGCTTGTATTTTTTTTTTTTTTTTTGTGGTGACATGGCGTCACCGGTGACGTTCAAAGCCTCATTTGAGAAGTGGTTAACTTTTGAAAGAATATGTGTTTTTTCCTCTCTCGTTACACAAGCACTTCCTCTTCAACAAGAACACGGCCCAGTTACAAAATTATGAAACAAAACTCAGCATAAATACTTCAAAGAACATTTATTAATTTATTTATTTATAACCTATAAGTGTTTCTCTGTGTGCATGGGTGACATTTGACTCTGGAGTTAGGAGGGGCAATCATTTTTTTTTTGTACCTGCATCAGCAAAGTTGTCTGGCTATCACCAGACCGAGCTCAATCATTTAAGATTGAACATTAGTCTGGGGAATCTGCTCTGTATTTTCTACTGCACAAGAGACATGATCAACAGGCATAGTTCATATGAGTCTGTACGCAATTGGATAGTCCTCTATCGAGGCTTCGAACCTTAAATAAACCTAAACCTATCCGTCATTGTGTTAAACCCGCCAATAGTGTGTCAAGTGGATAAGCCGGTTTGTGATTGGTACCCGCAAATTTGTAACAGAAGCAGGATAGAAATATGTACAGGTTTCCAGGTACGGGAGATCGGGCTGAGTTTACCCAGTCTATCAGCAAAATAGGCTATTCACAGAAATTTTAAGCAAACTAGGCTACCCATTTAGCCTATATTTAATAATGTACATTTAATAATGAACCCCTATGCATTAAAAATGGATTGAACTAATTTGTTTAATTCGAGTTGGCTCTACTCAAACCAGTTAATTATTCTGAACGTTAGGGTTTACAGTGCATAAAAAAATCATATTTTTGAGTGCAGCTCACAGAGGCTGTTATGGCTGTTCTGTTGTCCTGCCGTGTTCTTCCACTGAATGGCTGCGATGTAACATTTAATTCCGAACGTATTATTTATTTTGTAAATAAATCTTTATGCTTCACTCGTGTCATAATGTTTTGGCTGACCACCGCCGGTGCTATTCAGCCACCGTGGTGGACAGCCTCTGCTTTGCCAGCAACCGACCTCCTTTCAGCGACCAAAGAAGCATCTTAAAGTAAGTTTTTGTCTTTAATTAGCCAGTTGTAGTCATCTTATGTAGTTTTACTGGTCACTTTGCTATTTTATAGTTGTATCAAAGGTAGCTACCTGCTTAGTTGACGTGCGACTATACATTCTCCTATGTGCTGATTTACGAGCCGTTGAAAGATTGACTTGCCCCGTTTGACATGCTAGCTAATGTTAGCTGAATTTTTTATAATATATGTTTAGTAAGCAGGATTTGATGGCCACATTCCTACACTTATAAAATGCAATTTAATGTGGAAGATTAAGTAACGTAACGGAATACGTTACAAATTACATTTTTGGGCATGTATTCTGTAACGAAATACGTTTTGAAAGTATCCTTCCCAACACTGTTCATGCCAGAGACTGTGTGTTTGAAAGTTTCTGTGATTTCAGTGTCTCTGCAGGTCTCAGTAAAGGCTGTTATTGGTGGTTCTGTTGTCCTGCCGTGTTCTTTCACTAAACATGATCTTAAACCTCAAGACACTGATATACACTCACCTAAAGATTTGTGACATGGTGCATTATCCTGCTGGAAGTAGCCATTAGAGAATGGGTACATGGTGGTCATAAAGGGATGGACATGGTCAGAAACAATGCTCAGGTAGGCCGTGGCATTTAAACAATGCCCAATTGGCACTAAGGGGCCTAAAGTGTGCCAAGAAAACATTCCCCACACCATTACACCACCACCACCAGCCTGCACAGTGGTAACAAGGCATGATGGATCCATGTTCTCATTCTGTTTACGCCAAATTCTGACTCTACCATCTGAATGTCTCAACAGAAATCGAGACTCATCAGACCAGGCAACATTTTTCAGTCTTCAACTGTCCAATTTTGGTGAGCTTGTGCAAATTGTAGCCTCTTTTTCCTATTTGTAGTGGAGACGAGTGGTACCCCGTGGGGTCTTCTGCTGTTGTAGCCCATCCGCCTCAAGGTTGTGCGTGTTGTGGCTTCACAAATGCTTTGCTCCATACCTCGTTTGTAACGAGTGGTTATTTCAGTCAAAGTTGCTCTTCTATCAGCTTGAATCATCCCCTCTTGTTTCATGTAGTTACAGGGTAAGTGTGAATCTGCGGGCTGTAAATTAAAGTGGTGTTTGTTCCCCTCTTGTTTCATGTAGTTACAGGGTATGTATGAATCTATGGGCTGTAAATTAAAGTGGTGTTTGTTCCCTTCTTGTTTCATGTAGTTACATGGTAAAACCGTAAAGTATGGAGAGTATATCTCTGGAAATACATAGAAAATGTGATCATGATCTTGGCTGCCCCCTGCTTCTTACTCACACACCTTGCAGGCTGCGCTCTACTTCTAGTTCTACGACCCCTGACCTCTGGAGTTCTTTAACTAAACCCTCCAGAACTGATTTAAAATATGGTGATACACCACTCTGAATTATCATGAATGACCTGCAGAGGGCAGAAGAAGAGCTCTGATGCATTGAATAATCTTGTATCTGTATATTTTTTCAAGAATGTTCAAGATATTTTTCAAGGTTTTACAGGATGTGTGATGTATAGTGAGGATGGTAATTAACTAAGGCTGTCTAAAAGACTTTTTACCAGAAAGTATCTATCATTACCAATATTAAATTTCTTTTGTATTCTTTATGTATTTTTTCATGTTTGTCAAAATTAGAACTGCTCACCTTTCATTCACTGATTCCTTACTTCCTGATATCACATCATTTCATTTCTTTCTTTCTCTATGTGTACATACAGTGTGCACAGATATAACAGATAAACATGTTGCTCATGGTTGAAATCTGATGTCAGAAGAGCACAACTACACTAAACTACACTCTACCAAATAAGTAAATGGTGTCTTTGTCTTTAACCTTTAACATATTTGCATCATGTGCACAACTCCAGTCAGCAGACTGTTGTTTTACATATTTTCCTGAAAAGCTTTTTGAGACCAGTTACTATTGAAGCACTACAGAAGTTTTCCTGCATCAAGTATGTAAAGTGTAACTCACATTAAAAATGTGAAAGTCATTGTGAAAATTTACATCAGCTACGTGCTTGTGTATTTTATGATGTGTGAAAGTCTCTTCAAGTAATAAATTCTAAAATCCCAACAGGGAGTTCCTGATGGAACCATGAATGGCTTAAAATGCTAATTCTCTTCTGGGTTTTATGAAAACAACAGAACTAGCATGCAAATGTTGCTCATGTGGTCAAAAATGTGCTCTTGGATGCAGAGTCCTGAACTCTTCTCTAACTTTAGTAAAAATAAAACAAATTAAAGCTGCAAGCAGCGATGAAAGGGCCCTCACACCCGGGGACACCGCCACCCGGTGACCTCAGGAAAACAATAGTGGGCGACATGCATTTAAGCGGGTACAATTTGGAGAAAAATAACAAACAGGTGGTGCTATAACTAACTGAATATTGCCATGTAGATGTCTTCAGGCCAGGACTGAAATGAAGTTTGGGGCAGATCGGACATTGTATCCCTGAGTTTCAACAAGTTCCTGTTTCGTGGCGTTAATCGCATAAATCAGCACTTAGCCATGTGTTGCATGATTTAACGTGTTTTTAGCATGTCAAGTCACCTTTATTTATATATAGCGCTTTTTACAATGCCGATTGTTTCAAAGCAGCTTCACAGTGATAACAGGAAAATAATGCAACAGAATTTAATTTGGTTGTACAGATGCTCTGGTGAAAATAGTGATGTTATCCAGCTCATTTCAATTGTCATATAGTGTCAATGTGGGCAGATTAGTAATATAGTTGAAATTTAAAGGGATACTTCAGTGATTAGCATTAAGCTTTGTATCAGTAAAATACCGGTAGTATATTCGAATGATCATGCTTCCTCCCCCCCATATCCCCCTGAGACGAGAGATTTATGTATTTTATTTCTGGAAAAAATCCTCCGATGACGCAAATATCATCATTTTGCGTCATCTGAGGATTTTTTGGCCAGAGGCTAAAGACTACAGCCAGTAGAAGGAGCCAGTTCCAAATGTTTTCAACCTGCCCATGGGGGGTGGGATCTCACTCACAGCGCTCAGCTCGGGCAGCTGTGGGCATTCATGTAAACGGAGCGGTGTGGAGCAGAGTGAGTGTTTCAACTTTTCAAATGAATTCCTATGAAAGTTAAGCTTCCATAGGCATGATCTGAACACGTCCCTGAATGTATGCCGCGCCCGCGCTTACCTCAGCTCTTCGCTCTCGTGATGAATGTAATCTGACTCTGTAAAATGCTACATTTGTGCTGTGACACTCACTCGGCTCACTCACATTATATTGAACAGACGCGTTCAGTTTTTAATTGTAGTGTGTTCTCTAACTGAACTAAATGATTTTATTATTATAAAAACGGTAGGGGCGGTGCCACAGTGGCCAAGGTATCCAGTGATCCAGTAGCAGTGGCTTTGGGAGTGGCCTCGTAGGGCAGCGAAGCAAGTGCATTCTGGGAGTTGTTGTCTTTCAATCACATGAGCCAAAATTTAATTTTCTGGCTTTTCTCAGTCTAGAAGGCACCAAATAATAAAAAAAATAAAATAAATCACATTTCTACTACATAAATGACCCAGTTTAAATACACAATCATCTTCCTAGCGATGAAGTACCCCTTTAAGTGTCCCCAACTGAGCAAGCATGTTTGGCACTTGATGGCATATTTTAATGTGTTTCAGGGAGTTAATCACAGTGTAAAGCATACCATTTCCTGTTGCCAGCAGGTGGCGCTATGACTGTAACTGAATATTTATATGTAGATGTCTTCAGGCCAGGGCTCTTATCAAACGTGAAGTTTGGGGCAGATCAGACATTGTATACCCTAGTTACAACAACTTCCTGTTTCATGGCGAAACATCAAACTTTGTCAGGCCACCACGGACACGCCCTTCAGGGAAAGCTCAAGATCTTCACAATTTAACGTTGCAAAGGCCTTTAGGTTAGACTGACCAAAAATTATGTTGATCTGATTAACCTAGGAAGAGTTTGTTGTAGTACAACGCCTGGAAATGAAAAAAAAAAAAAAAAAAAAAAACAATTTGCAGAGAAAATTCTAAATATCTAACTTCCTGTTGGGTTTTCAGATTTTGCTTCTAGGGACTTTTTTGTAGGTATTGGGCTGTTAGATGTGTGTACCAAATTTCATACTTGTACGTGAAACATAGCGCAAACAATGCTTAATTTAATTTTTTTAGGTGGCGCTATCGAGTCATTTTGCCACGCCTAATTCTGAAACCCATAACAGACGTAACTTTTCACCACTTTTTCTTCTTTGCATTTCTCCTCTGCTCTTCAACACTCAGAGAGCAACAGCACTCAGGAAACTCAGGGAGAACGCAGGAAAACCAAACAGAAGAGAACAGACAAAGAAACTGAACCAAACCATCATAAATAATGAGGGGTAAAACAAGGCACAGGTGGGACTGATCAATAAACTTATAAGCAGCCAAGGACATGGAGACTAAACAAATTAAAAGAAGGCAGCATGTTTTGCCCTTTTATTTGAAGTTCTTGCTCTTTTGGTTTGCTGTACAGAAATAAGGGTGTTACTGGGCATTCTGCATTCTTATCATGCTCTTTTAGTGACAGTAAACTAAAGTCAACACTAGGAATGACAACAGGAATGCGCAAGACAATAGAAAAAACTTAAATAGATCAGAGGTAACATATATACAGTTTTTCTCTGTGTGTATTTATGTGCTGTTATCAATATTTTGTTAAACTCACTAAACTCACTACTCTTCTCGTGATATGACGAGATGAATTCTTGTTGAGGAAAAAAAATGCTGTTTTTATTTATCCCTTTTTCAGCAGAGAGCAAGTGCTGTTTTTCTGTTCTGTCAGCTGCATTTACTGATGCTGTGAGTAAACAAAATCTGAAAGGCAAATTTCTCTGCAGCTCATGAATGTGGGCGTCACTGGAAACTCCTGTCCGGCATTCTTCTTGTGCTCTTTCCATGATAACTGAAGTCATGACAGGACGGTGTATCAAGATTTAAGAACTGCAGGAATATATAAAACATCATTCAGAGAAATTTCACTTGAGGATCAGGATCCAGAAGGAGTTTACGAAAGAGCACTTCAATCTCATACTCGTGTAAGTTAAGTTAAGTTTCTCCTGCAGAGTCAAACGTCACATCACTAAACCAGCGTGAATTTCATGTCTTTGTTGATTTGAGCTGGTCTGGTTTTGGATCTGGTCGACCATCATGGTCTTTCTTGTGATTCTGGTTGACCAAAGAAGCCATTAGCCTTATCTTATTCTTATTTCAGACATTCATAAAAAATTAATTCTTTCTTTTTAAATTAGGTGTAAAATATATTATGCAGCGTTCTTTTAAATGTGAGCCTAAAACATTGTTTTTCTGACTGAAACATAACCCAAGATGATTAAATGATTGATCTTTATTTCTATATCTCTGAATATCATGCAAGGTTGTGCTGTTTTACTGATGAACAAAATTACAGACATGATAAACAAATCATTGTACATTGTTACAGCAATATAGGAATTAATGGTGAAGATTCAGAAGGTCAACAGCCAAAATGTGTCAAATATATATTGTCTGATCATTTCATGAGGTTGTTGTTTACATCATTTGCTGTTATTACTATGGTAAGTAAAGGCACTGTAAAATAAAGTTTTACCAAATAGTGTTAATGAATTCAGAATTTAACACAGTTTGGACACACGTGTCATACTTCTCTGGAATCGCTGAAGATGTAGCTAGTTGCTCGTATCTGTGAAACCTAAAAGTCAAGATCGTCCCCAACTTTCTAGGCTACGGAAACATGTCTCGGCTGCCACGTCATCAAGGGGGCGCTAAAGGAGTCTCATTTTAAAGGATCCTTGGAAGGCAGCTTATGTATATTTCATTCAACTCATTACAACTCATGAGAAAATGACATTTTAGGGAACGTTTCAGTACACTGGTACGATTATGCAAATTGAGACAGCCCTTAAAATGGTTCTTGTTGACGTCACTTTTGTCTGATGTCATCGAGGCGTGCATGGCACGTTGACGTGGAAGTGTGCTTTCTACTGTTTGAAAAAAGTTGAAAATCATCTGTCAACATGATGCCAGTGAATTGCAGAGCTTGTGCAAACATATCCACATAGCTATGATCAGATGCTTTCTTAACTGCTGTTACCTTTCTGTCAGTCCTTTTCGATGTTGTGTCAAAATAGCGACACTAGGGGTTAAATATAGAGCGCAGTCAGTGGGCTCGCCTTCGCTCTAGCACGGATAACTGCAGAGTTCTCCTGGGTCTTCAACGGCGATCTTTAAGATCTAATTTTCCTCATTTAAAAAAGCTAATTTCTCTAAAAGAGTTTACATGACAGATTGTGTGTATTCCAACATGCCTTTCCATCCGTGTCCTTCTGGGTGTGGTTGTTGTCATGTCTCCCTCAGACAGCCTTCAGTGTCTTCAGTGTGGGTCCAACCAATGCTGAGACACTTTCATGGATGGGTCATGTCGTACACGTTATGCTCACAGCTCTCATTATTTTTTAAGAGACTCTTCCCATCCTGGTCCTTCTACTTCCGGGTACGAGGCCTCGGTGACATATGCTGAGGGCAAGCATGGAGATGCAAAGGGATAGCCTCCGCCAAGTGATAGCTTCCACCGAGTGAATCACAGTGTCAGCGGGCGGGCTGGAGCCGTCTGACACTGAAGACTCAGCTGGGCCATCACCCCGGATGCGGTGGTCCAGTCTGAGGCTGACACTGAGATGGCAGCCGTGCTTGATGATTGGTTCTTGGGGTCTAATCATGATGCATCGACGTGCTTTACCCCTGCATCCCCAAGGCAGCAAGCCCCGCCTGCTCGGCGTTGAGGGTGGTCTACCTGCAAAGGTTGCTCCGGCCCCACAAAAGCCCGGCTGGCAGCCAGGCCTAGACAATGGACCTCTTGCAGGAAGGTGGCACCGCCAGCTTGTCCACAGAGCTACTAAGAACCCACACAAGGGTTTGAAGCGGACCTGAGACGGTCAACCCAGGGAAAGAGAGGAAGCCACTGACATGCTCGCACCAGGCTTGGGGCAGACAGCAACCAAATGGTCATCAAAAGAGCAATTTCCTCTTTCCCTGGGTTTAACACACACATAACACTCATGGCCCTCATTACCATGATGGCCAGGCGTCGAACTCTACCCCAGGTAACCCTGGATGTGGTTCCATTGAGGCCACTGATGCGAAGTTATTTTAGTCATTTGCTTGTATTTTGTCTGTGTATCATAGCTCCACTGCTGCCCTCTGCAGGCCATTTATGATAATTCAGAGTGGCATATCACCACTGTACAGTGTAAAATGTTTTTATGTGCATCAACATAGCCCAAGTAATTAATTAATTAATAATAATAATAATAATTTCAAAGGTATATAAAATTGTTTTACACGCACTAATGTATTATAAAGTGAAGGTTTGTGGATGTGCATTATGCTGACAGGCTTTTGTTTATGTTATTGAAATTATCATGATTTTAATCATTTGGATTGATGGCAAAAGTTTTCTAGATAATAACAAAAGACAGACAAACTCAAAGAGAAATGCAAAGGAAATTTACTATTATTTTATCACATACATCGTATGTAACAGGTTTATAGCAGGCGTTATGGAGGACGGGGATCGGGTGGGGTGCTATAAACCAAAATATACCTATATAACCACCCACCCTGCTTTTTGTCAACCCCTGTGTCACACCCTCCACCACACTACACCACACAGCAGAGTCGAATGCTCTGATATTAAATGTGTAGATCTAGATACACAAACAAGGAGCGTCATCCCGTGATGTGTTTAATCCACAGGAGATATGCATGCTGCAGTTTCCAGCTGAGGTTCAGAAAACAATGAGAATTGAAATACATTAACCTATAAAGGTATTGGCATGTGGCTGTCAAATGACCAAGTGACCAACTAGTGGAGCGTTTCTGGTTTTGATTTAGCAGCTAAATTATTACAGGCTACACATGTGGTTAAACTCAACTGAGGTCCTAAAGTTTAGCACCTCAGTTGAGTTAACCACAATGTGTAGCCTGTAATAATTTTTTATAATTGTTCACAATAGAACATACATTTATAACAATAGAAGCTAAAGAATCTACACTTATACTCAATACACCAGATATAGTTTAAAACAATTTATTGACATTAAGTCGATTAAGCACACAAACATAATACAGAAAAATAATAAACTGCATATTATTTAAGAGCATGTTATATAGTCACAAAACTGATGGTTTCACATACATTTACTTTATTGTGATTTGAATCAGTTTTGGTCTTGAAGCTGATATGTAACTCGTGTCTGAAGCAGTTCAGCATTATCAATGTGTTTTTCCAGCCGTTCTGTTTTTCTAACAGCAAACCCTAAGAACAAGATTGCATTCAGATTTAATATGTACTGACGGTTACATTATTCTTTCTTAAATTGTAGAGAAGTCACATAATAGTCAATAGACTAAATAATGGATAATACATTACAACAACATCACCTGCCTCTAGAAAAGAGCATATTGATATTTGAACAATACTGTGTATTTAATTTCCTTTTATTTTTTTTATTAAATTAAATAATTTTTTTCTCAAAGAACAGTCACTCACCGATCAGCACAATGAGCAGAAGCCCGTTCATCAGACCAGATATGATGATGATAATGTGCCATTGTGTCTGATTCTGATCAATAAACTCCACCACTGTATGACCGTGACACTCAGAGAGAGTTGGTTCTGGAAAGAAAGTGTTCTCAGTTTGTTACTGTCGTTCTAGTCCACTAAATGCATAATGGCTGTAATTTTGTAGAATTTTGTAAATATCAATAACTTTCATCTTATGTGAAATGGAGCAACCAGTTAGAGGCCTGGTTATGTGTTTAATGTCTTAAAACCCCCAAATACTTCATATTAATTGTAAATAGTCACAGAGTGAACTCACAGGTGAAGTGCAGTCTGGTGCTGTTGCCGAGTTTTGGAGGTGAGCGTGTGTTCATACAGTAATAAACTCCTAATTCATCAGCAGTCACATTATTTATAACCAGATGATGTTTAAACTGCAGTGAATATTTCTTTCTGGATGTTTTATTAAAGTAAAAAGGTGATAGTGGTGTTGGGAATGACCGTAGAATCACTGTTGGAGGATCTGGTGTTTTCAGTAAAATCCAATAAACCTCATTTTCATCAAGATCACAGTTTATGGTCACATCTGATCCCAGATCAGTTAGTTGATCTGACACTGCAGCTCGACAAAAGATCAACACATCTATAAGATAAAAAAACAAAAAAACAAATACAATAGCATAATAATTAAGATCATCGTGAATCGCGCATGTAAATGTATTCATATCATGTAATAAACTCACAGAGCTGAAGCTGAATGATCTTCATGTTGTCGTGATTAAAACACAATGTGAATCTGCTTCCCTCCACACAACATTTAAAATGAATCTACTGCAGCTCTGAAGCAAAGACAGGAAGAAGAAGAAAAAAAACAGCGACGATGCCGATGTTGTCATGAACATAATACAAGTGGGGTTTATATTAGCGCTGATGCAATGAAGAGCAGTAACTGGAGCACATGTATATGAGTAATAGAATAAGACCATTGCAGGGCCAATGCCGTGCAGATGAAACTCAAAAGCAACAGCAGCGCTGGTGCCAATCACTCAGTCAGTCACAGAAAGGGCTCCTGCGTGGCCATAAACTTAGGAAGGGCAGATTCTGGGTCTTAATGATAGTTTATGATAACCATTTTGTAAGATTTATATGCTAATTGCTGAACACATCAGGCACAATAATAATTCTAATGTCCGTCTAATGTTATTCAGCCTAAGGGTGGCACTCTGATGTTGTTTGACAGACTTTATTACACACGACAAACGTCTAGAATATCATCTTATAATTGCCTTAATGTAGTATTTATTGCGTCTGAATGTTGTTTTAGTACAAGTTATGTAGGAATTCCAGTGAGGGAAAAAAATCATGCCTATTCTCCGAACAAACATAAAAATAATTGAAGTTGAAGTTGAAGTTTATTTGTCATTACACATGTACAAGTACAGTATAACGAAATGAAGTTTGGAGCAAGCCTCCGGGCCGCAGCCGATTATTCAGGCGCCGCCCTACGCTCTCCAGAAATACAAGAATGCAATTTAGCAAGCATTACATAGCAAACACAACAAAACATAAACATAAACATAAACATGACACAGTACACGTGGTCACGTGATGGGATTTTTTGTATGGAGTGGGAGAGGAGATAGATAACAAAGACAGGCAGACGGTTGGAGGGGGGGGTGGGATCGGGTAGGTTGTGTATGGTGCGAGTGAGTCTGAGATTGTGTTGTGTGAGGATGTTAGCCATAACTTCAGATGTTTTCGAGTTCAGTTCTATGGTTTGTCCTTGAAGGGAGATAAGGCAGTGCACAGGGGAAGATAGCAGACCCAGCTGTCAGGCTGAAATCCCAACCGAGAGATAGGGACCAAGTGAGGTTCGTTGGGCTAGTTGATTAGGTCAGGCAAATACAATTTATTATTTTTTAATCCAGAAAAGGATTAGGTTAATTCAACAGACCTACTGTATATAAAAGATATTCACATGAACATGTTTAAACTAAAGGGTTTATATTTTCATTAATTTGATATGCTACTACTTCAAATAGGAAGAACAGACATGCCAACTAGTTACTAACCTGATGCAGACACATATCTGAAGAGGACTGATATCGTCTTCGTCTGGAGTGAGGTTTACATGAGCTAACGTCACATGAAAATAAGAGGGGCAGTCAGAAATCTGTCCCCAATGGCTCTCTATGAGAGCGCGCTGCAGTTCCATTTTTCACCATTGGAAATTTGGGGGGCACTGTAAAGCTAAGGAGGGCTCTGAGACCGGCTGCCCCATTATGTATCCTGAATACATGCCGAATCCATGCGCTTCATTTTAATTCTGCTCACTTTACGACTTAAAATAGTCTAGAAAAAAAACATTGTTGCCATACAGGCAAGCCGCGGCTGGTCAGTCATCTACATAGCTTAGTCGAACACCACCATCTCGGGTCTGCAACAGTTTAAGACGAAGGCTGAACACTGGTTCAGCTAGATCGATTCCCCACACACAGACAATACATGCGATGCAAGTAAGGAAACATTCAGGAACACGTATATAGCAATATGCATAGATGCCTCGGCACACCTTTCGTTTTTCCGCAAAGGTTATTACTAGTGCTGTCAACTGATTAAAAAAATTAACTAGATTAATCACATATTTTTTTCTGTGATTAATCTTGATTAATCACAATTAAAAACACCTATGTTTTTAATATATTTTATAATATTTTCACAGTTAATCTCCAAATGAATGCAGAACAAAGACAGTATATTTTAAATACTTGTTTAGTGGCATCTTTTTATGAATGAAGGCCAGTATCACTGATACTAATACTGATACTGATGTCTCTATGAAATGTATCCCCCACCCCCAATTTTAAACATTAATTATAGCCATTCAACATTATAGTGTAATTGAAAGCTATATACACTCACCTAAAGGATTATTAGGAACACCTGTTCAATTTCTCATTAATGCAATTATCTAATCAACCAATCACATGGCAGTTGCTTCAATGCATTTAGGGGTGTGGTCCTGGTCAAGTCAATCTCCTGAACTCCAAACTGAATGTCAGAATGGGAAAGAAAGGTGATTTAAGCAATTTTGAGCGTGGCATTGTTGTTGGTGCCAGACCGGCCGGTCTGAGTATTTCACAATCTACTCAGTTACTGGGATTTTCATGCACAACCATTTCTAGGGTTTACAAAGAATGGTGTGAAAAGGGGAAAAACATCCAGTATGCGGCAGTCCTGTGGGCGAAAATGCCTTGTTGATGCTAGAGGTCAGAGGAGAATGGGCCGACTGATTCAAGCTGATAGAAGAGCAACTTTGACTGAAATAACCACTCGTTACAACCGAGGTATGCAGCAAAGCATTTGTGAAGCCACAACACGCACAACCTTGAGGCGGATGGGCTACAACAGCAGAAGACCCCACTGGGTACCACTCATCTCCACTACAAATAGGAAAAAGAGGCTACAATTTGCACAAGCTCACCAAAATTGGACAGTTGAAGACTGGAAAAATGTTGCCTGGTCTGATGAGTCTCGATTTCTGTTGAGACATTCAGATGGTAGAGTCAGAATTTGGCGTAAACTGAATGAGAACATGGACCCATCATGCCTTGTTACCACTGTGCAGGCTGGTGGTGGTGGTGGTGTAATGGTGTGGGGGATGTTTTCTTGGCACACTTTAGGCTCCTTAGTGCCAATTGGGCATCGTTTAAATGCCATGGCCTACCTGAGCATTGTTTCTGACCATGTCCATCCTTTTATGACCACCATGTACCCATTCTCTGATGGCTACTTCCAGCAGGATAATGCACCATGCCACAAAGCTCGAATAATTTCAAATTGGTTTCTTGAACATGACAATGAGTTCACTGTACTAAAATGGCCCCCACAGTCACCAGATCTCAACCCAGTAGAGCATCTTTGGGATGTGGTGGAACGGGAGCTTTGTGCCCTGGATGTGCAGCCCACAAATCTCCATCAACTGCAAGATGCTATCCTATCAATATGGGCCAACATTTCTAAAGAATGCTTTCAGCACCTTGTTGAATCAATGCCACGTAGAATTAAGGCAGGTCTGAAGGCAAAAGGGGGTCAAACACAGTATTAGTATGGTGTTCCTAATAATCCTTTAGGTAGGTGAGTGTATATATATATATATATATATATATATATATATATATATATATATATATATATATATATATTAGGGTGGCACGGTATATGAAAAAACATCCAAACTGTTCAGTTCGCTTGTCCCGGTTCGGAGTGTGTGCGCATGCGCAATGTAGCCTCATGCCCGTATGTTACCTCGGACAGTGGGTGTCCTTTTCACGCAAAATAAAAGGGTGTGTGGACATACAGTAAAAGAAGTAAAAGATAGTAAAAGCGGAGTGCTGCAGGTCACGTCACATGTAGAAATGGCAAGTGTGGGAGGCTTGCCGGAGTTGGTGGATGCGCCAGCGTCGTATAAGTCCGGTGTGTGGGAACATTTTGGATTTCATGTTACCTATGATGACGGAAGTAAAAGTGTTATAGCCTCATTATAGGCAATTATGTTTAATGTATTTTGACTTGTTTAAAGAGCTTTAAGAGTTTCTCACTTTTTCTTTTAAAAGATAAAAGAGTCTAACAGGTAGGAAATATACAGAAATGTAATAGTTATCAAACAGTCTGCACTGCATAAATTATAAATTAAATATAGATTATAACGCAGTGAGTATTCTTGACAAAACAAGCATTTTGGCATATTTGTGTGTGTTATTGTTTGTTCAAGCATGAAAGAGAACTCGATTTTGGCGTGCTGTCTGTGACCACGATACTGATCTTTCTGTGCACTGTGTGTGTGAGGACATTCACAGTTTTCTTTTGTCTTTTCGCACTTGAATGGTTTAAAAGCCTTTGCATGAAAGTGATCCAGCCAATCCAAAGGATGACAGAGAAAACGGATGCTGCGGTAATTGCGTAAAATATTTTAAACTTGAAAAAATGTATCGCATGCGTTAACGCTGACAACCCTAGTTATTACTTGTGTGTGCAAAACCAACAAAGCGATGACAGATTTCCGTCTGTGCTTATTGCACTGTGAATGTACGGTGCCCCGCACATGACATGCAGGACAAAATAGTAGGCTAAAGTGTGCGGATTTACTACTTTGTTCCCTCGACTTGCTAAAGTGTGAGCACGATTTACTAATTTGTTCCCTCGATATATATATTGTGTGCACGATTTATATCGAGGGAACGAATTAGTAAATTGTGCACATGATTTATAAATCGAGGGAATGAATTAGTAAATCATGCGGACAATTTACTTTTTTTCTTGCGCGTCATGTGCGGGACTCCGTATGAATGTGTACAACCTACAAGGGCGATTTGCAGCATTTGCGCCTGTAAAAACAGACTGTCAACAGGCTATACAATCTAGTTGAAAAGGCACTTCGCAGGGGCATTAACAACTGTCATAATAGGCCACACGACCCATTTGCGACTCACAAAATTCCATTCGTCAAGTTAGGGAGCAGGTAGATATAGTCCTCTTGCAAAGGCAAACTTGTAAAGCGTACAAATCATAGAACTGACAAGAGTGCTCAGCACAAGTTGGTCACGGATAGACCTGAGCTTGATGGCTAAGGGCTCTCGTTCTCAGGCCCCCAACACCAGTTCCTGATTCCTTTCCTCGTCCTCTGAGGCCAAGCCCTCCATTGGAGAGTTTGGACAAACCATGCAAGCATACTCGCCTCTCTCATTGCGGCCTCCTGGCTCTTGTCTTGACTGTCCTGACGCAAAATGCGTCTCGGGCGGTTTTAGGTCGAGCCCAATCGACGAGCATTTCCTCAGACACTCCGTGCATCCCAGCCTTCGGAGTTTGGGAAAAAACACTAGGGTCACGTGCCCTCTGCAGCTCCAGGGCATCTGGAACTTGAACTACCTTGATGATTGGCTTATATTAGCTCAATCTCAGGAACTGACAATACACCAATTCTGGGTGTAGACCTAGATTCATGTGGGCACAGTTGTCTCCCGCACATGTTCAGTCATTACAGGACTGTCTGAGTCAGTATAGGGTAGGACGCTGTGTACTTGACTCAGACCTGTCCTGTCACAGACTGATGGGTCTTATGGCAGCAGCGTCCCCTGTAGTTCAGCTGGGCCTGCTCCACATGAGACCATTCCAATGGTGGATCAAGATCTGAGGGATCTCGCCTCATTGCCACCCTTTCCACAGAGTTCTGATCACACGCAGAGGTATTCAGGCCCTGTGTCCGTGGATGAGGCTCCAGCTTTTTCACAGAGGAGTCCAGCTAGGGGCGTATTGTAGTCGCTAGTCTATCATGACAGACGCATCCCTCACAGGCTGGGGGGCAGTCTATCAAGGACGCCCGACCTTTGGAGTCTGGAATGAGGTGCATCGTGGCTGGCACATAAATGGGACCAGAACCCAGGACCAGACTTTTTGCATTCCCACCGATTCGTTTACTTTCAGTGGTGCTGCTCAGAGTATGAACAGACAAAGTTCTGTTCGTCAGCCAGAGGAGAACTGGCACCCCGACTGAGCCTGGTTTTTTCTCCATTCTGAACCTGAAGGAGTTTTGGTTCCTTGCCACCATTGGCTTTGGCTTTTGGCTTGCTCAGTTGGGGACACCTAAATTTCAACTATATTACCGATCTGCCCGCATTGACACTATTTGATAATTGAAATTAGCATCACCGTTTTCACCAGAGCAGCTGTACAGCCGAATCAAATTCTGTTGCGTTATTTTCCTGTTAACACTGTGACTTGTAAAAAGCACTATATAAATAAAGGTGATTTGATTTGACAAAGTGAGACTTCTGTTGTTAGTGGTGCCGTTCTGGCCCACTCAGATATGGTTCTCAGATATGGAACAGTCCTGTTCAGTCTGTTAGTTGGCCCTCCTTGGGAGGTTCCCCTAAGACCAGACCTGCTGGATTTTGCCCCCAGGTTGGTTAAAGTCATATTGTGACCTAGGCCAGGTTATGTTCCTAAGGTTGCTTCGACCACCTTTCATTCCCAGCAAGTGGTCTTGGAGGCCTTTTCTCTCTCTGACTCGGAGACTGGGAGTGATGTGCGGCCTCTTGGCCTCTGTCTGGTGAGAGCATTGAAGATCTATGTCATCCGTTCATCCAGTGGCGTAGATCAGAGCAACTGTTTGTGTGTTTTGAGGGTAAAAACAAAGGAGCTGCCATCATCAAACAGAGAATGTCTCATTGGGTGATCGAGGCTATTTCTGCGGCCTATGTGGCGCGTGGCTTGGCCTTGCCTCTAAATGTGTGTTGGAGTTGCGATGCCAGCCAGGCGGTGCTAAGCACTACTAACCAGTAAGATGGAGTGATGGTATAAGGGCATCAGACATTCGTCACATCGAAGGTGTTCCCATAGCGATGGCTCGCAGCGTCTTGTTCCCTACTCAGGGAACCAAGGTTACATACATAAACGAAACATTATACCTTAGACTGTATAAAAAAGGGTTATATAAATCAAACACAATGCCAAATAAAGATCTTGTGTGGAAAAAATATAGGCCACTGTAGTACTTACCATAATTTGGTTCTTTCCTGGTGTTCTATCGTTAGACTATGTGGAAGTTTTATAATTTAATAGAATTGTATATATTAAAAAATATATATAATTTTTTAAATAAATATTATTCAGCTTTAGTCTCCAAAAGCATTCCAATAATGCTGATACAGTTCAACAGCACTTTCACTGTTTGTATAATTCTGCTTTTCTTTGTTTTCAACAAGACTTATATTTATATGTAAATGTTCACATTTATACAGTACGTGAATTTATGCTCACCTTTCCCCATGATATTCATGAGTCTCAGGATTCAGCACTTTACTACTATGTAAAAGTATTTATTTCATTGGTCGAAGTCCCGTATTGTATCAATTGCAATGGTTGACATGCATTACTCTCGGCAATGCTAGGTAGAAAAACTGCAATGCAATGTGCTGCTGTTTCCATTTGAGGTTAAGACAACTGTGAGAACTGAGAACCGAAATGTATAAAGGTATTGAAAAAACACCGCACTAGTTTTAAGGTTAACCTCCACTCTAGACAGACCCTGTTTATCATTGGTTGTGCCCAAGCAAGTGGAACATGTTTATGGTTTTGGTTGAGCGCTTCAGTTGAGTTTAACCACACTGTGCTGTATCATATGGTCTGGGTCATGTATATACATCTCTGGAAAAAATTAAGAGACCACTTAAAGATCAGAAATCAATGTTAAGTGGTCTCTGAATTTTTTCATATATATATATTATTTTTTTTTTTTTTTTTTTTTTTTGTGTGTGTGTGTGTGTGTGTGTGTCTGTGTATATGATGTTGGCATGTCATTTCCAAAGAAGCACTTCAGACGTTTTAATTATTTATTTATTTTTATTATGCATTTTAAAATAATCTGACAATGCCGTCATATTCTAAGTCATCAATAGTACATTATTTATTATGGCGCTGAAATTTATTTTACAACTTTACAATTTGTTTTTTCAGAGAAGTAAATTTATGTTTGATATACACGTATTTATAGATATATTTTGAAATACATATATTTTATTTATACATATATTTTAAAACTACTGTAAATTTAATGTAGGTCTAACAATGAAAGGTATGCAAGGATGTCATATGAATAATGGAGTACATCTAAAATCACTCTGCTTATCTTTATTTTCAATAATAAGCCTCATATTTATATGTGAATGTTCAGCATTCAGCAGATTTACACACACACACACACACACACACACACACACACACACACACACACACACACACACACACACACACACAATGTGTGCACCTATCATTATGATGAGTCTCCATAGACGTAATGGTTTTATACTGTACAAACCATATATTCTATCCCCCTACACTGCCCCAACCCCTAAACCTGCCCATTACAGGACACATTCTGCATTTTTACATTTTTAATAAAACATTGTTTAGTATGTTTTTGAATGACATAGTATGACATATGAAACGTCCTCATAAACCACATTTATGTAATACCAGTGTAATACCCATGTAGTTATACCAATTTGTGTCCTCATAAATCACATAAACAGGCACACACACACGCACGCACGCACGCACGCATACACACACACACACACACACACACACAAGAAACAAGACAAAACAACAAGGCCACAACAACAAAAATGACTGCTGAGCTATAGGGACAATAGGTTGAGAAACAATAAAACTTCAGTTCGTTGACTAAAAATAACATACTTTATAAACCTTATTTAACTGATGCTGTTTACTTATTAATTTATACATATTAATTTATACAGGCATTTATTAAAGCGCTTCTCTATGTTCTTCTCTTACCAACAGCATAGAAAACTCAACCAATCAGATTTTACAGAAATGTGCATCTCCATTCTAAGATGTTTTCTTGTGTCAAGACAGTTTACAGAGAAATCAAAGCATTTGAGAAGAATATGTAATTATGTCAACAATTTCTCACAGAAGTTTCAACCAGTATTTTCTAAAAGATACAGTTATTGCAAGGCAAAAACCTTTGAATTGAGAACTAGTAAAGTTTTTAAAGACACTTTTTATTTTTCTTTCAAAAAACTTTTACCCTCAAATATATGTTATCATATATCACTGAATTATAAATATGATTCATTAGTGGCTATATTTTCATGTATAAAACATTAATAGTGCATTTAAACATTTATTTAAGAATTTTAAATTTAAGTAAAATATTTCCTTTCTGTAAAGGAGACACTGTGTTTGTCTGCCTGCTGCTATATTATGAACCTAAAGAGAAATAAAACAAAATATTGCTGTCAATTCAATAATAAATAAATAACTGTAATTAATCTTATGATTTCAGCTGGTTTTCAGAAAGAATGCTAAATTAATAATATAAATTGTAATCAGTTTTAACATTTTTATTTTATATCTATTTTTCTTCTGAACTTTCCCGCAGACCCCAGTTTGAAAACCCCTGATCTAAAGGATGTTTGGCTGGTTAATGTCGTGTGTTAAGCTCTCAATCAGTTAGAAACTGAATGAACATACATGAACAAAATGATTATAAAATCAGTCATACTCATGTGTTCGTGACTTGGGCAGCTTTAGAGCAGCATATGTGCTGTTGATTTGGCTGGGGCGAATATTTCTACGCAGCTTGGAGAAGTCCATTGTGGCGTACTGAAAGAACAATATTAGCAATTTCAGTTACAACTGAACCAAAGGAACTAAAATTAGTGTTATGGAAGCAAGCATGAATGCTCAATTATTTTAAGACAGAAAAGGGTATGATAATGTCACATATTTTACCTGCAACTGGTCCTGAGGTTCTTCTATAACTTGATTCTGCTGTAGATCTGTGTTGAGTTGTTGGCATTGTTGGGACCTTCTGTTTCCAACAACAAAAACCTTTACTAGTCCTAAAAATGGAATAATGAATTTAGATATAATATTTACAAAAGGTTGTATTACATCTTATTCAATTTGTATTATATTAATATTATTAAAGATGGCTGAAAATCTCTCACCGATCAGCACAATGACCAGAAGCCCATTTATTAGACCAGATATGATGATGAAAATCTGACATTGAGTCTGTTTCTGATCAATAAACTTTACAGCCGTATGATTGTGACACTCAGATATTTCTGATTCTGAAAATGGCCACAGTTTGTTACTGTAACAAGTGTTAACAAGGCTATAATTCTGTAAAACTGAAAATGTTGATAATAAAGGAGTCTTGATCACTGAAGGAGTAAATGAACTCACCGGTGAAGTGCAGTCTGGTGCTGTTGCCGAGTTTTGGAAGTGAGCCTGTGTTCATACAGTAATAAACTCCTAATTCATCAGCAGTCACATTATTTATAACCAGATGATGTTTAAACTGCAGTGAATATTTCTTTCTGGATGTTTTATTAAAGTAAAAAGGTGATAGTGGTGTTGGGAATGACCGTAGAATCACTGTTGGAGGATCTGGTGTTTTCAGTAAAATCCAATAAACCTCATTTTCATCAAGATCACAGTTTATGGTCACATTTGATCCCAGATCAGTTAGTTGATCCGACACTGCAGCTCGACAACAGATCAACACATCTATGAGATAAAAAATAGATACACATTCATTATAAATAAGATTAGCAACATAAAATCAATAAAGCACGTCAAAAATATTCATAACGTAATGAACTCACAGAGATGAAGCTGAATGATCCTCATGTTACTGGCTTGATTATAACAGTTGAATCTAATGAAACCTGGCTCCCCTCAAACAACATTTAAAATGAATCTGCTGCAGCTGAAGCAGACAGGAACAAGCTTCTCTCATGTCAGTCAGAGGAAGTCAAGTTTGCTCTGACCACATACAGACTTGTTCAACACCTAATACCCCACCAACATCAATTCATTAAACAGTTTAAGCAGTTTTATAATCAATGTTATTTGATCAAACATACATACAGTACATACACACACACACACACACACACACACACACACACACACACACACACACACACACACACACACACACACACACACACACACACACAGAGAGTTGTGGTCAGAATTATTGGCACCCCATGTAAATATGATCAAACATGGCTGTAAAAATAAATCTGCAATGTTTATCCTTTTGATCTTTTATTTAAAAACGTGGAAAAATCGAACCTTTCATTGAAGTAAAAGAATTGAAAGTGGAAGGGTAATCACATTATGAAATAAAAGTTTTTCTCCAAAACACCTTTTATTAAATACTTTTTGCAACCCCCTTTCCCAAGATAACAGCTCTGAGTCTTCTCCTATAATGCCTGATGAGTTTGGAGAACACCTGACAAGAGATCAGAGACCATTCCTCCATACAGAATCTCTCCAGATCCTTCAGATTCACAGATCCACGTTGGTGCTTCTTCAGCCCACTCATTTTCTATAGGGTTCAGGTCAGGGACTGAGACGGCCATGGCAGAAGCTTCATTTTGTGTTCAGTGACACATTTTTGTGTTGATGTTTGTTTTGGATCATTGTCCTGATGAAAGATCCAGACACGGCTCATTATAAGATAGTAGAGGCCATCAGGGTTTTTATTAGTTGTTATTTGATTCCATGTATATGAACAAGATGTCCAGGACCTCCAGCAAAAAAATAGGCCCACAACGTTACAGATCCTGCGGTATATTTAAATGTGGGCATGGGGAACTTTTTATCCCTCTTTGCACCAAACACATCTGGTGGGTTTTCTGCCAAAAAGCTCTTTTTTATAGTTTCATCTGACCACAGAAGCCGGTCCCTTTTGAAGTTCCAGTCATGTCTGACAACTGAATATGCTGGAGTTTGCTTCTGGATGAGCAAGGAAGATTTTTCTTGAAATCCTCCCAAGCAACATGTGGTGATGTAGGGGTTGTTAGATTTTTGGGGGGCTTTCTGACCCCAAGACCCCAAGTCCACAATAAATAAATGATTGTGGACTTCAGGAAGAGACAGCAACGGACATACTCCCCCCTCATGATCAGCGGGTCACCAGTAGAGAGAGTGAGCAGCTTCAAGTACCTGGGAGTAAACATCTCCGAGGATCTGACCTGGACTGCTCACATTCAGACACAGGTGAAAAAAGCCAGGCAAAGACTGTACCACCTGCGCCAGCTGAGGAAATTCAGGGTTTCACCAGCAATCCTGAAAACTTTCTATTTAGGGGCAATAGAAAGTGTTTTAACTCCTGCAAAAGCCCTGCAAAGAGTCGTGCGCTTATCCGAGCGTATCTCAGGGTCAGCTCTCCCGTCTCTGCAGGACGTCTACACCAAACGCTGCAAAGGTAGAGCTACTAAGATCATCAAGGACTCTAATCACCCTGCAAACCCTCATTTCATGCTGCTGCCATCTGGTAAGTGCTTCCGAAGCCTGATGGCCAAAACTGAGAGACTCAGGAGGAGCTTCTTCCCCCAGGCCATCAGACTCCTGAACTTAACGTCACGTGACTTCACTTCAGGATAAACCTCGATACACTGTCATTGCACTGCACTTTCTGTTCTCGTTGTTACTGTGTAACAACCTGTTATAAACCTGTTTGCACATTATACTCTTTATACATTTGTTAACCACATATTTATAAGTCTACAGTTTACTCACTGCACAGTCTACTTCAATTATTTTATTCCAATTTATCCTTATTTTTTACCTTTTTTTTTCTCTTGACTTGATTATTTATAATTCTACAGATATAGACATATATATATATAGATAGTACTTTTTTTTAATATCCTATTTCTATTATAATTTCCCTCTTGTGTTTTTAACTGTGAATTTGCACTGTCCATGGAGCGGACCTGTTTACATTTCACTGCCGGTTGTATATTCTGTATATAACTGTGTATGTGACAAATAAAACTCTTGAATCTTGAATCTTGGACTCGACTAATCTCTGTGATTCTCCCTCTGTGATCCTTGGAGAGTCTTTGGCCGTTCAAACTCTCCTCCTCACTGTGCATTAGGACGATAAAGACACACGTCCTCAGATTCGTAACATCTTTAGTTGATTGGAACTTCAACTAAATATAGTGTAATTTTTCAATGCTTATTTTTTCTTACAGCCACTTTCTATTCTGTGAAGCTCAACAATCTCTTGCTGCACATCAGAACTATATTCTGTGGTTTTACTCATTGTGATGAATGATATACTTGAGATATTTTACTCATAAAAATTTTTAGGGGTGCCAGTAGTTATGGTCAATGTGTTTTGGAGAAAAGCATTTATTTCATAATGTGATTTACCCCCTACTTTAAATTATTTTACTTCAATGAAAGGTTCGATTTCTGCACATTTTTAAATAAAAGATCAAAAGGATAAACATTTCATATTTATTTTTACAGTCATCTTTGATCATATTTACCAGGAGTGGCAATAATTCTGACCATAACTGCATGTAATCCAGCCTCAATAACTAGCAACTAATCCCCATACCCCCCTCACCACACCCACCCAATAATCAGAGACAGACAGTTTTCCCGTAAGGAATGATAATTATTATGATAGATAAAGCTCATATGGGAGCATTCCAATATTCATGTCAATTCAAACTAAATCTACAATATTCTTTTTGTGACTGGGTGGTTGTGTCTAGTAAGACACAAAGGAGAACAGTTAACAGTTTCTGCAGAGGGATCAAAGGTTCACATGGTTAACCAGGTTCAGTTACCCCTGTTGTTGTATTCATGAGAGTCATGGCCTCAAGATCATATGTTGAGGGAATGATATATATATTTTTTGTGGCCACAATATCATATGTTGAGATAACTACATGTAGTTCTCATGGCCACGAGTTAAATGCGTAAACAACCTGCGTGACCATAGCAATCTGGAATTACCAGAAATTAATAGGCTTACTATAATTGTTTTTTTTTTGTTTGTTTGTTTTGTTTGTTTTTTGTTTTTAATTAAGAAAAAGCCCAGAATTAAGAAATTATTAGTAGCCTATATTAACCTAGCCTATATTCAGGGTTTGAAATTAACTTTTTCACTCACTGGCCAATTTAGCTACAACATTTTTAAATTACAAAGTTGAAAAATGGGCAAGCGTAAGGATTTGAGCAAGTTTGACAAGGGCCAAATTGTGATGGCTAGACGACTGGGTCAGAGCATCTCCAAAACTGCAGCTCTTGTGGGGTGTTCCCGGTCTGCAGTGGTCAGTATCTATCAAAAGTGCTCCAAGGAAGGAACAGTGGTGAACCGGCGACAGGGTCAAGGCTCATTGATGCACGTGGGGAGCGAAGGCTGGCCCGTGTGGTCCGATCACACAGATGAGCTACTGTAGCTCAAATTGCTCAAGAAGTTAATGCTGGTTCTGATAGAAAGGTGTCACAATACACAGTGCATCACAGTTTGTTGCGTATGGGGCTGCATAGCTGCAGACCAGTCAGGGTGCCCACGCTGACCCCTGTCCATCGCCGAAAGCGCCAACAGTGGGCACATGAGCATCAGAACTGGACCACAGAGCAATGGAAGAAGGTGGCCTGGTCTGATGAATCACGTTTTCTTTTACATCACGTGGATGGCCGGGTGTGTGTGCGTCGCTTACCTGGGGAACAAATGGCACCAGGATGCACTATGGGAAGAAGGCAGGCCGGCGGAGGCAGTGTGATGCTTTGGGTAATGTTCTGCTGAGAAACCTTGGGTCCTGCCATCCATGTGGATGTTACTTTGACACGTACCACCTACCTAAGCATTGTTACAGACCATGTACACCCTTTCATGGAAACGGTATTCCCTGGTGGCTGTGGCCTCTTTCAGCAGGATAAGGTGCCCTGCCTCAAAGCAAAAATGCTTCAGGAATGGTTTGAGGAGCACAACAACGAGTTTGAGGTGTTGACTTGGCCTCCTAATTCCCCAGATTTCAATCGAATCGAGCATCTGTGGGATGTGCTGAACAAACAAGTCTGATCAATGGAGGCCCCACCTCGCAACTTACAGGACTTAAAGGATCTGCTGCCAGATACCACAGCACACCTTCAGGGGTCTAGTGGAGTCCATGCCTCGACGGGTCAGGGCTGTTTTTGCAGCAAAAGGGGGACCAACACAATATTAGGAAGGTGGACATAATGTTATGCCTGATCGATGTGTATACACTGATTGGGCATAACAGGCATAACTCAAGTTAAACAGAGCTAAATGTCTGTTTGGTGTCACTGAAATTACCTTTTTAGGTGACAAGTTGCAAAACCTGACAAAAGCAAAATTCAGGCAATTTTGTCCAGTGGGCAAAAAAGATGTATTCTAAGAGTATCAAAATCTCCATGGACACATCAAAGGATGGTCTAGGCACAGTCTTACTCCAAGCAGATGCTGACGGCTGGAAACCGATAGCCTATGCCTCTAGGACGATGATGCAATCTGAATGCAGATATGCTCAGATCGAAAAAGAATGTCTTGGGCTCGTCTTTTGAGAAATTTCACGACTATGTCTATGGCTTACCATCGATTACAGCTGAAACGGACCATAAGTCTTTAATTGCGATCATCAGAAAAAATCTGAATGAGACGTCGCCACGCATTCAGCGTCTAATGATGAGACTGCAACGGTATGACTTTGAATTAGTCTACACTATAGTCCACATAGTCCTAGCAGATACATTATCTCGTGCAAGAAGATGTGAAAGTGCATGTAAATCTTGTTGTCGAATCTCTTCCAGTGTCTGATCAGAAGCTCAAGCAAATAGCTGAGGAGACAGCAAAATATCCAGTTCTCCAGGCTGTTATTTAAAATTTGAACAATGACTTGGTCAGAAGTTCATGCCCACGATTCTACAATGTTAGATCTGAGCTCAGTGTGGGAGATGGTGTTCTTCTGAGATGAGAGTAGTTGTTCCACAAGTGCTGAGAGATGCTTTCCAGGATAC
This sequence comes from Paracanthobrama guichenoti, assembly GCA_018749465.1. Classification (NCBI taxonomy): domain Eukaryota; kingdom Metazoa; phylum Chordata; class Actinopteri; order Cypriniformes; family Gobionidae; genus Paracanthobrama; species Paracanthobrama guichenoti. The sequence continues at coordinate 17,839,577 of CM031964.1, forward strand.
ATGAAGGACATCTTGGAATGGATAAATGTAAAAGGAGATCCAGAGATTCAGTCTTTTGGACTGGAATAAATTCAGACATTGAGAAAATGGTCAGTACTTGTGAAGTTTGTCAGAAACATCAAAGCAAGAGAACCCATGATCACAACATATTTACCTGAGTATCCATGGCAGAAAGTGGGTACTGATCTGTTTAATTTTCATGGAAAAGAATACTTGCTGGTAGTGGATTATTTTTCTAATTTTCCAGAAATAGCCCTGCTGTCTAACTCCTCAAGTGCATGTGCGGTACAGCAAATTAAGTCAATTTTTGCAGGCATGGCATTACTCTTGTGGTAGTGAGTGACAACGGTCCATGCTAAAGTTCAATGGAATTTCATGACTTTGCCGCTCACTATGATTTCAAACACGTGACTTTGAGTCCCCATCATGCTCAGTCTAACGGGAAGGCAGAAAAAGCAGTGGATATTGTAAAGCAATTGCTCAAGAAAGCATCAGAAGGCAAGTCAGATCCATATTTAGCTCTTCTGAGATATCGCGCGACACCTCTGGAACATGGTGCATCTCTTGCTGAGCTCTTAATGAATCGCAAGATAAGAATGACACAACGGAGCTAAGTGGTTGTTGAGGTTCAGTGTGGAAGAAATAAAGAGGCTACATGCCAGTTCATACAACTATTTTTTTAGTGTTTATCCAATGAAAACCACAAAGTTGTGGCCACGAGAAAAATATATCAGTCCCTCAACATATGATCTCGAGGCCACGACACAATGATGTTGTTACCTCGACGAAATTATCTCATGGTCACGACTTATCATGTTCCCATGAGTTTATATGTTGTGACCATGACAAAACTAACTGAACCAAACATGTCCCCTCTCGGCCACTGTACTTAAGAATAGTCCAAGATGGCACCGCCGTGTTCGGTCGCCGTTCAGGTCACTCCGTGAAGACTGTGCTTTTATTTACTATTTTACTTTCTTTTGCTCTCAATTTTTACAAATTTATCATCTGCATTGATCTGCTATGACAGCAAAACTCTTTTGGACATTGGTTACCTCTACACTGGACTGTTTCAGGACACTTTCACCGATCCTCTGTGGCCATCTGAGATTCATCGGAACGCCGAGTTGAACAATGGCCTGAGTCGACGGCGAAGAATCAAGAGACACCGTGGGAAACGCGCAGGGATCCGCAACAGACTGAGAAAAAGGGCATTCAGCCCACCTCTCCCGAGCATTCTTCTAGCAAATGTCCAATCCTTGGAAAATAAGATGGACAATCTTAGAGCCAGGATAAGTTTTCAACGGGACATGAGAAACTGTAACATCTATTGTTTGTCCGAAACATGGCTCACGCCCGCAGTCCCGGACACAGCTGTGATGCCGTCGGAGAACTTCTCCGTTTTTCGGATGGACAGAACAGCCGAGGCCGGTAAATCCAAAGGCGGTGGAGTGTGTTTCATGATCAACAAGAAATGGTGCGACCCCAGGAACATCACCATTCTCTCGCACTCCTGCTCGCCTCATCTGGAACATTTAACAATCATCTGCCGCCCATTCTATCTGCCGAGGGAGTTTTCTTCTGTCGTCGCGACCGCCGTTTACATTCCACCACAGACAGACACAGGGCTGGCTTTATCTGGCCTTCATGATGTTGCCAGCGCCGTCATAAACAAACACCCCGATGCGGCATTAATCGTCGCGGGCGATTTCAACAAAGCAAACCTAAAGAATGTCTTGCCAAACTTTCACCAGCACATCTCCTGTCCTACATGAGGAGCAAACACACTGGATCATTGCTACTCTCCGTTTAAGAACGCCTATAAAGCGCGGTCACTTCCAGCTTTCGGCAAATCGGATCATGCCGCCATTTTCCTCACACCTGAATACAAACAAAGGCTCGTTCAGGAACCCCCGGTGAGGCGGGAAGTTAAACGCTGGTCAGCCCACTCAGAGACCGCGCTACAGGCAGCTCTGGATGACGTCGACTGGGACATGTTCCGGGCAAGTTCATCTGACGTCAGCGAGTTCACGGATGTGGCGCTTTGCTTCATCAACACGCTTACAGAGCAAGCCACACAAACAATAACAATAATGTCCTTCTCAAATCCGAAACCTTGGGGGGACAATTCAATCCGCGCTGCAGTGAACACACGCACTGCCGCTTACAACGCCGGTCTCCTATCGGGGAACATGACTGAACACAGATCGTCCTGCTATGCTCTGCGACGCGCAATTAAAGCCGCAAAGCTCCGTTATAAGGATCGAGTGGAGTCTCATTTCCAATTCAACGACTCGCGGCGCATGTGGCAGGGTCTGAGGTCCATCTGCTCTTTTGGATCTAAATCCTCTGCAGAGGTCAGAGCTGATCCGTTACTTGTGAATGAGTTAAACTCTTTCTACGCTCGCTCTGACTGTAATTGCGGCAGCACGACTCCGCCAAGTGACGCGTCAGAGGGAATCACTCAGAGCAGCAACAACCACGTGATCTCTGTCTTGAAGGATGAAGTTCGGAGAGCACTCAAGCGTGTGGACATCAGGAAAGCTGCTGGGCCGGATGGTATTTCAGGCCGTGTTCTGCGGTCCTGTGCTGATCAGATCGCCGGGTTGTTTACATCTATCTTTAATGAGTCCCTCGCTACATCTGTGGTCCCCACCTCCTTCAAAAAATCCACCATCATCCCTGTCCCTAAGAACAGCAAACCCTCTTGCCTAAGTGACTACCGTCCAGTGGCTCTCATGTCTATAGTCATGAAGGTCTTTGAGAAACTCATTAAAAACACAATTTTTCTCCTTCATTCCTGACACTTTGGACCTAATCAAGTCAAGTAGAAAAAAAGTAAAAAATAAAAATAAAGAAGTGAAATAAAATAAGTTGAGTAAACTGTAGACTTATAAATATGTGGTTAACAAATGTACAAAGAGTATAATGTGCAAACAGGTTTATAACAGGTTGTTACGCAGTAACAACGAGAACAGAAAGTGCAGTGCAATGTCAGTATATCGATGGTCACGTGATGTTAAGTGACTGAGTTCAGGAGTCTGATGGCCTTTGGGGAAGAAGCTCCTCCTGAGTCTCTCAGTTTTGGCCATCAGGCTTCAGAAGCGCTTACCAGATGGCAGCAGCGTTAAATGAGGGTTTGCAGGGTGATTAGAGTCCTTGATGATCTTAGTAGCTCTGCCTTTGCAGCGTTTGGTGTAGACGTCCTGCAGAGATGGGAGAGCTGACCCAGATATACGCTCGGATAAGCGCACGACTCTTTGCAGGGCTTTGCGGTCATGACTGGTGCTGTTCCCATACCACGCTGTGATGCTGTGATGTTAATACACTTTCTATCGCCCCTAAATAGAAAGTTTTCAGGATAGCTGGTGAAACCCTAAATTTCCTCAGCTGGCGCAGGTGGTACAGTCTTTGCCTGGTTTTTTTTCACCTGTGTCTGAATGTGAGCAGTCCAGGTCAGGTCCTCGGAGATGTTTACACCCAGGTACTTGAAGCTGCTCACTCTCTCTACTGGTGACCCGCTGATCATTAGGGGGGAGTATGTCCGTTGCTGTCTCTTCCTGAAGTCCACAATCATTGGTCTTGCCAACATTCAGAGAGAGACAGTTGTCCTGGCACCATGATGTTAAAGGCTCCACCTCGTCCAAGTATGCCGTCTCATTGTTGTTGGAAATGAGGCCCAGGACAACAGTATCATCAGCAAATTTGATGATAGAGGTGGAGCTGTGTGTGGACAAACAGTCATGTGTGTAGAGAGAGTAGAGCAGGGGACTCAGGACACAACCCTGTGGAGCTCCCACACTCAGGGTGATGGAGGTGGAGGTGGACTGGCCTATTCTCACCACCTGAGGCCTGCCAGTGAGGAAGTCCTCAATCCAGTGGCAGAGAGAAGGATTCAGGCCGAGATCCAGGAGTTTGACGGTTAGCTTAATGGGAACTATGGTGTTAAAGGCTGAACTATAGTCAATAAATAGCAGCCTTACGTAGCTCCCACTTTTGCTGTCGATGTGAGTGAGGGAGGAGTGGAGGACATTAGAGATGGCATCTTCAGTCGATCTATTGGGATGATAGGCAAACTGAAGAGGGTCCAAAGTGTCAGGAATGAAGGAGTAAATGGTGTTTCTCTCAAAGACTTTCATGACTATAGATGTGAGAGCCACTGGACGATAGTCATTTAGGCAAGAGGGTTTACTGGTCTTAGGGACAGGAATGATGGTGGATTTTTTGAAGGAGGTGGGGACCACAGATGTAGCGAGGGACTCATTAAAGATAGATGTAAACAACCCGGTGAGCTGATCAGCACAGGACCACAGAACACGGCCTGAAATACCATCCGGCCCAGCAGCTTTCCTGACGTCCACATGTTTGAGTGCCCTCCGAACTTCATCCTCCGAGACAGAGATCACGTGGTTGTTGCTGCTCAGAGTAATTCCCTCTGATGCGCCACTTGGCGGAGTTCCGCTGCCACAATTACAGTCAAAGCGAGCATAGAAAGAGTTTAACTCATTCACAAGCGACGGATCAGCTCTCACCTCTGCAGAGGATTTAGATCCAAAAGAGCAGATGGACCTCAGACCCTGCCACATGCGCCACGAGTCGTTGCGTTGGAAATGAGACTCCACTCGATGCCTATAACAGAGCTTTGCGGCTTTAACTGCACGCTGCAGAGCATAGCAGGACGATCTGTATTCAGTCATGTTCCCCGATAGGAGACCGGCGTTGTAAGTGGCAGTGCGTGTGTTCATTGCAGCGCGGATTGAATTGTCCACCCACGGTTTCTGATTTGAGAAGGACGTTATTGTTATTGTTTGTGTGGCTTGCTCTGTAAAAACGATGAAGCAAAACGCCACATCCGTGAACTCGCTGACGTCAGATGAACTTGCCCGGAACATGTCCCAGTCGACGTCATCCAGAGCTGCCTGTAGCGCGGTCTCTGAATGGGCTGACCAGCGCTTAACTTCCCGCCTCACCGGGGGTTCCTGAACGAGCCTTTGTTTGTATTCGGGTGTAAGGAAAATGGCGGCATGATCCGATTTGCCGAAAGCTGGAAGTGACCGCGCTTTATAGGCGTTCTTAAACGGAGAGTAGCAATGATCCAGTGTGTTTGCTCCTTGTGTAGGACAGGAGATGTGCTGGTGAAAGTTTGGCAAGACTTTCTTTAGGTTTGCTTTGTTAAAATCGCCCGCGACGATTAAACGCCGCATCGGGGTGTTTGTTTATGACGCCGCTGGCAACATCATGAAGGCCAGATAAAGCCAGCCCTGTGTCTGCCTGTGGTGGAATGTAAACGGCAGTGGCGATGACAGCAGAAAAATCCCTCGGCAGATAGAATGGGCGGCAGATGATTGTTAAATGTTCCAGATGAGGCAAGCAGGACCGCGAGAGAATGGTAATGTTCCTGGGGTCGCACCATTTCTTGTTGATCATAAAACACACTCCACCGCCTTTGGATTTACCGGCCTCGGCTGTTCTGTCCATCCGAAAAACAGAGAAGTTCTCAGACGGCGTCACAGCTGTGTCCGGGACCGCGGGCGTGAGCCATGTTTCGGACAAACAAAAGATGTTACAGTCTCTCATGTCCCGTTGAAAACTTATCCTGGCTCTAAGATCGTCCATCTTCTTTTCCAAGGATTGAACATCAGAATGCTCGGGAGAGGAGGGCTGAATGCCCTTTTCCTCAGTCTGTTGCGGATCCCTGCGCGTTTCCCGCAATGTTTCTTGATTCTTCGCCGTCGACTCAGGCCATTGTTCAACTCTGCGTTCCGATGAATCTCAGATGGCCACAGAGGATCGATGAAAGTGTCCTGAAACAGTCCGGTGTAGAGGTAACCAATGTCCAAAAGTGTTTTGCTGTCATAGCAGATCAATGCAGTTGATAAGTTTGTAAAAATTGAGAGCAAAAGAAAGTAAAATAGTAAATAAAAGCACAGTCTTCGCGGAGCGACCTGAACGGCAACGCCATCTTGGAAACCTTTGACCCCATATGGAAACCATATAAAACACAACACAAAATGGTCTACTTTTTCACAGTCATAGAATAGGTGTTAGCTTAGTTTTATTAGAAAGGGAAACAAATTAATGTGTTTCAATCAAACCTGACCATATGCATATAAACAAGCAAACTTTGAAAGGCAATTACTTGCCAAAAACAGGCTATGGCTTTTTTTTTTTTTTAACCCCATAACTGTCACCCCCCTTTTTGAGAATAGATGTGAAAATACAACATCCAAACTTAAATGGTTATAATTCAAGAATGCTTTGGAATAAAGACCAAAGTTTGTTTTAAAGACTCGGTAGATTATTGCTGAAGTGAAATCACTTAAATCAAAACTAACTGTAAATCAAATGTACTGTACTAAACATTTGACATAAAATTTATATTTTACAAAATCATTTTTAATTTAAAATTACTATAAAATCAAAGCAATATATCTGACCAAGTTGTGTTCCAAATTTGAAGTTGATATCACACAATTTAAGTTCCAATGAGATTTTGTTTAGGCGCTGTGCCAAAAATAGCCAACAGATGTCACATTCCATTCCATTTTTTTAATGCAAAATCTGTCCAAATATCACTTATATCAAAAAATAGTCACCAAATATGAAACCTTGAGACTATGTCTGACGATGTGTGTTTAGGTCAAAAGAAATTTTGTAACATGAAACTTGACACCGCCCACTAGGGGAGGGGCCTAAAAGAATTTAAGCCCCATTTCCATGGTAACGCAAGAAATTTCTACTGTTTTAACAGGATTAATTTTTAGTTCATAAGTTTTCGAATGGTACCTAATTTATGAATATTACTAAAATATGTTATACAAAAAAAGGCAAAAAAAATAAATAAATAAAATTGCATCGAGTGTCCCACCAGCGGGACATCCCAGTGATCTCTTTCAGGGTGCATTTACACGACCATGATGTACTAAAAATGTAAACGTTTTTTTCTCTGTACAGACGTCAACGTTATCAGAACAATCCCCGTTCACATAGTTCCTCAAAAACAACTAAAACTGCTACATTATTCATGCCAGGCCAGTAGGTGGCGACGCCACCTTGTAAAGAAAGACTATGCGCATTACATGCTCATGCGCATGACATCACCGTTTTTACAAATTCACGTTTTTGTATGTTTACGCAGAAACGATAACGGTATCGTTGTCAAAAAAACTATGAAACCCGTTTTCAAATGTTTGCATTTTCAGGCCACCAAAACTCCAATGTATTGTAAATAAACGGCCAAAACAGATACAAAGTGTTCAGCTTTTAGTTGAAAATGGTGTCGTAAAGCGGCTCCTAGTTTATCTGAAGGTCTTACGATAGGGTATGTTTTCATGACAATGATGCACATGCATTTTTTCATGTACAGACAACATTGTCAAAACGATCCCCATTCACACGGATCCGTGATAGCGACAAAAAAACGCTGCATTATTCATGCTAGGCCAGTAGGTGGCGATACCACTTCGTAAAGGAAAACAAGGGTTCTGGTTTTAGTTGAAAATGTATGTTGAGTATGTAACTGGAAGCACTGCATTCTTGTCATCCTCTAACAGTGACAAACTGAAGTCAAGACATGACAGGAACGTGTGAGACAATTCAGAATTTATTTAAATAACTTTATGTTCAAATAGTGATGTTCAGTTACTGATAAACATTAGGCTTCAAAATGTATATTATATTACTGCTGCAAATCACATTGACCGCATATCCGGTTTTATTGACTGTAATAGCCACCAATTTAAACTCTTCCCATTACAGCAAATCTCCCATTTAAGACTACATAGGCCTACAACTTATATAAGTGTATATATTATCTATAGCTAAAGTCTTTGCATTGCATTGTCAGAGAAAATTATACTTTTTAGCAGAGTCTGTCAGGATGAAAATGAGTACAGAGAATGAGTTCAGATATCGACTACAAACAACAACAACAACAACAGAAATCACAATACAGGTAATTTCTTGTAAAAGTCAACTTTCTGTTCTATCAGCTGCACCCGGTGCTCTTAAACAACACCTGAAAGGCAAATAAATGGAAAAACTCTGCAAATGAATGCTGAGTTCACTCTCTCTTCGGTTTCAGTGCATGTACGCAAGGATAAAACTGGAAGCTCCTGTTGTGCGTTGTCAGTAATAATAATAAACTGAAGTCATGACGACTGTTTGAGACACAATGACAAGGAATGTTTGAGACATCATTCAGGAAGTGGATCAGAATGAAACGTCAATGAAAGGAAGCGTATCACACTCGCGTAAGTTTGAGTTCATTTACTTATTTCATTCATAGCTGTTCATTTCACCTACAGCAAAACCAAAGATTAAGTAACATTATAATGTTTAAACCAGTTATTCTCAAACTTTAAAGAACATAATCATATCAACATTAAGAGAAGTAGCTGAACAAGTCTGAGGAGTCGCTCCGCTTTAGAAAACAAAACTTTACCCTTGAAAGACACGAATCTACAGTAAAACCAAAGATTTCGTTTTCCATAATAAAGACATGTACTCTTATTCTTAGAAATGACAATTGACATTCTTCACTGGGATGATTTCTGTGTCGGACATAAGAAAAGTCTAATCGAAATGTTACTTATTGAAAAAACAAAAACAAATCTGTAAATGTGTCTGAATTGCTTTGATGAAATCGGACCACCATCAAAATTCTTCTATGGCAAGGAAAATAAACAACAAAAAGCTTTATAAATGTAAAGTATATATATAAAAAAATAATGTAAACTTTTTATAAATATAATGAATCAGATTGGTAAAAGCTTTAATTTTAAAAAGCATACTATAATTTATAAAAGACATTTTATATTGACAAAAACAACATGTACACTTCAGTAGTTCAGAAATAAGGCAGCATGGTCCCTCTTTCTTTTTAAATGCACACGGTCTTACTGTGCAGCACTTTGGCGTAACTCTTTTAAATGTGCTATAGAAATAAAATTTGACTTGACCTTTAAAAAAAAAGGCTCCTGTTTAAGCGTTTCAAGATCTCACTGAGCAGGAACAGTGTATAAGGCAATAATATAACAGCACAAAACACAAGCACCAGAAAGACCCAGAAATAGGCTGTAAATATGAAAATTGAAACTTTTAGACCTGACCTGTCATCTGAGTCACTGTATTTTTGTCTTCAGTCCTGACAGAAGAGAATGATGCAGCTTGATTTTTTTTTCTACAGTAATATAAAATGAAAAGGCCTATAAATACTATAATTAACAGTAGTACAATTAATACAATGTAAACCCAGTTCAATGATGTATCCACGTTGTCTGATTCGGTTTCTTCTGCTTGGTCTTGTTCAGTGGATTTACTTTCTTTTTCTGCAACAGAAACATAAACCTCACTGTGATGAAGGCAAAAGATTAATCTATAAACAGTGAACTTGAACTTTTTTTTTAAATTAAAAACTTCATGATGACACTTTAGAATAATGGTCTGTCATTAATAGGTTACTATGCAGGACAAATGATAAGTCCAACACTTCAGATACTACTGTGAACTAATCAGTAAGTAATAGCAAGTTTAGGACTGAGATACTTCCTGATTAGCTAATAATTCATTACTGAATGAGATTAGCCTCATTAAGAACTATCAACTAACCATTATAAGCTATAAAGAATTACCAACTAATTACTAAATCACAACTATAGGGGCTTTCGCACCAGAGGAACCTCTTCATAGTTCCTAGAACTATTGGCGGAAATACTTGATTTGTGGTGTGTTTGCACTGACAATAACTGGGATTGATTTTAGTTCTAGGAACGCCTTTTAAGGGAACTTTGTCATGTTTGGTTTGATTAAAACTAATTCTGGTGCGATTTGTTAGTGCGGTTCATTTGAATAAGTGTGAACGCCATTTGAACCCTGGTGCGCACCAAACAAGCGGGCCGAGACCGCTGAAAAGATGGGTCCCGATCCGCTTCCAAACTTACTCTAGTGTGGTTGAAAGATGTATGAAGCATAGCGCGGCCCAAAAACAGGAAGATGAGACCCTAAAAAGGACAGAATGCTCACGCATATCGTGTTTTTCCTCGTCATAGTCATGAGTTTGCCATCACAGTTCAGTACAGGCGTCAGAACCGCGTCTCCTCACAGCAGATCTTCCTTTGCGTGTGACGGATCGAGGGATTCCTGCCGCTGTTTTGACTCCTTTACACATTTTATAAGCTCTTCACGAGTTCTCAGCTGGTCAAAATACCATCATATGTAGCTACGCACATATAACTAGCACATTTAGCCCAGAACACAGCATTGTTTGGATGTTCCATCTCAAAATAGGCAAAATGTCATAAAAGCAGACCAATCAGGTTCTGAACATAACCCTATGGCTTTTAGGTTCAGTATCTTTGATTTGTGATAAAAATGCCAATCTGAACACTAATCGAACATGGAGTAAATGTTTTTTTGCTTGATTAGCTCCTACTTCAGAGTAGGGTCTAACCCAGCTTAATAGGAGCTATCAATGACGTAAGTGTACATTAATTGGCCAAACACGGACACTCGCCATTTTTAAAAAGCAATAATGACATTTTCTTTTCTTTTCTCCGCCTTGATGATATGTACAGGGGCTTTCGCACAGTGGAACCTTTTCATAGTTCCTACAACTATTGCTAGAAGTACTCGGTTTTTGCCGTGTTCGCACCGCAGAAACTAGGAACGATATTAGTTCTCCTTTTGGGGGAACTAAATTTGCTCCCATTTCAGAGTAGGGTCTAACCCAGCACAATAGAAACTATGGCGTACGTGTACGCTGATGGGCCGAACGCACACCAGCACCCGCCATTTTTTAAAAAGCCGTCTACACAAACAGAGTATAGCCCCTATATTTACTACACAAACTAACTTTACGGACATGATAGATGGAACTCTCAACCTTTACACTAAAATAAAAAAATCCAACGCAACATTGAACGGACCAGGCGAAACAGGATTATGTTTTTCTGCTCAGCTAGCAAAATTGGGCATTAACCACAAGTTGTCACAGGAGATTGTCTCTTAGCCCCACTCTTTGCTCTTTCAGTTGAGTAGATTATTACATTCTCCAATCTCCATTATCACGAAACCCACAACACGCAACAAACACCGCTCCGATCACGGCCTTTGTAAATGCTGTGCTAAAAGAAGCTGCTGTCTACACCAGACGCGAGTGGTGTGACACGACAAAAGACAAAAATAACCCATTTTATCACAGGTGATGTTGTCTACACTGGATGTGGCGCAGTGCAACACGACAGTAAACTGATGCCTCGTTCTTATGACATACTGACATGAAGGACAAATGCTTTGCAGCGGTCGCTTTGTCGCGTCCAGTGTAGACTGTTTCCAGCTGTTGTGGCAGGCACAATGCGACGCGTCAACTGTCGCATCCGGTATAGACATGGTGTCAGAATTCCTACTAATTACCCGGGGGGGAATTAGTTATCTGGGAACCACCCAGTTCCTATAACTATTCTGTGGAAGCCCCTATTATCGTGTCTCTAAGGCCCTGTTACACCAGTTATTAAGATGCGTTTTTGTCAATTGGATCACAAGTGGACAACGCTAAATATAGGTGTAAACAGGGTCTAAAACATTTTGAACTTGTCCACATTCGACCACTTCTAGAGGTAGTTGAAAACGCATTCGACTGGATTGCTTTCGTAGTGTGAACACTCGTGTAGTCGATTGTGATCACACAGCCACAAAAGACCGCCTACTCTCCATCTACTGACCTAATGTGTAAACATTATGGGAAACACATATACGTGTAAACATGAGGGCGAGTAATTAATGACAGAATTTAAATTTTGGGGTGAACTAACCCTTTAAGATGTTTTGGTTGATCGCATCACAAGTAACATTTTTCAGATCTTTCGATCTAATGGACAAAATAAGCTCACGCATTTTACACACGAAAATGATGGAAAAAACATACGGAGAGCAGCAGTGCGACAGTGCTAGCCATACGGGATTTAAACTATTGCACTGCTGCTGCTCTCCAGATGTTTTTTCCATCATCTTTGTGAATGTTCATGTGTAAAATGCGTGAGTTTATTTTGTCCATTAGATCGAAAGATCTGAAAAAAAGCCCATACATTTAACCACCTGTCCTGATTTCTTCTGAAGAGATGGATTTAAACACCAGGTGTAAACGGGAATGTCTCCCTCGTTTACTTGTGATCCGATCGACCAAAACACATCTTAAAGGGTTAGTTCACCCAAAAATGAAAATTCTGTCATTAATTACTCACCCTCATGTCATCCAAACCCATAAACATTCGTTCATCTTCAGAACACAAATGAAGATATTTTTGATTCAATCCAAGAGCTTTCTAACCCTCCATAGACTGCAACACCTTTACCAATTTCAAGGCCCAGAAAGTAAAGACATCGTTAAAATATTTCATGTGACTACAGTGGTTCAACTATGGAAGCTTGTTTCCGTCACAGAATAAAACATTTTAAAAGATAATTGCGACTTCTTAGCTCACAAAAGTTTATCATATATTGAAATAAAGTCAGAATTGCGAGATTTAAACTTTACACACACACACACACACACACACACACACACACACACACACACACTAAACCTAAAGGATTATTAGGAACACCTGTTCAATTTCTCATTAATGCAATTATCTAATCAACCAATCACATGGCAGTTGCTTCAATGCATTTAGGGGTGTGGTCCTGGTCAAAACAATCTCCTGAACTCCAAACTGAATGTCAGAATGGGAAAGAAAGGTGATTTAAGCAATTTTGAGCGTGGCATGGTTGTTGGTGCCAGACGGGGCGGTCTGAGTATTTCACAATCTGCTCAGTTACTGGGATTTTCACGCACAACCATTTCTAGGGTTTACAAAGAATAGTGTGAAAGGGGAAAAACATCCAGTGTGCGGCAGTCCTGTGGGCGAAAATGCCTTGTTGATGCTAGAGGTCAGAGGAGAATGGGCTGACTGATTCAAGCTGATAGAAGAGCAACTTTGACTGAAATAACCACTCGTTACAAACGAGGTATGCAGCAAAGCATTTGTGAAGCCACAACACGCACAACCTTGAGGCGGATGGGCTACAACAGCAGAAGACCCCACCGGGTACCACTCATCTCCACTACAAATAGGAAAAAGAGGCTACAATTTGCACAAGCTCACCAAAATTAGACAGTTGAAGACTGGAAAAATGTTGCCTGGTCTGATGAGTCTTGATTTCTGTTGAGACATTCAGATGGTAGAGTCAGAATTTGGCGTAAACAGAATGAGAACATGGATCCATCATGCCTTGTTACCACTGTGCAGGCTGCTGGTGGTGGTGGTGTAATCTTGGTTTTCTTGGCACACTTTAGGCCCCTTAGTGTCAATTGGGAATCGTTTAAATGCCACGGCCTACCTGAGCATTGTTTCTGACCATGTCCATCCCTTTATGACCACCATGTACCCATTCTCTGATGGCTACTTCCAGCAGGATAATGCACCATGTCACAAAGCTCGAATCATTTCAAATTGCTTTCTTGAACATGACAATGAGTTCACTGTACTAAAATGGCCCCCACAGTCACCAGATCTCAACCCAATAGAGCATCTTTGGGATGTGGTGGAACGGGAGCTTCGTGCCCTGGATGTGCATCCCACAAATCTCCATCAACTGCAAGATGCTATCCTATCAATATGGGCCAACATTTCTAAAGAATGCTTTCAGCACCTTGTTGAATCAATGCCATGTAGAATTAAGGCAGTTCTGAAGGCGAAAGGAGGTCAAACACAGTATTAGTATGGTGTTCCTAATAATCCTTTAGGTGAGTGTATATATATATATATATATATATATATATATATATATATATATATATATATATATATATATATATTTTTTTTTTTTTTTTTTTATTCTGTGGCAGAAACAAGTTTCCATATTCAACTTTAATAGAGACAGAGCGACACGGGTCATAATCTGAAGACCACACCCAACGGTGGGGACAATCAGACCGTCTCCATTGACTTTGTATTGTGTGAAGCGGTCGCCTTGTCATTTCTGACTTATAATAAAAAACAGAACAATGTCTAAAAGCTGCTATGTGACAAGGTGTACAGCAAACAAGCTATAAAACCCAGAACCAAAAACCCAGAAGTTTTTATGAGCTGTTGATTAAAAGAATTTCTTTTTTAAAAGTTAAACTTCGTTGTGTCATGTGCGAGATGTTACAAAAGACACAAAAAAGATTCTTCCAAACCATGTATACAAAAACCGATCATACAGACATTTGCGAACTGCACAACATACGCAGAGTTCAAAAAGGAATAAAAACATAACCAATGTCACAATATCATTTATGCAAAGATACTGTACCATAAATATTGGCAATAAATCCAGCTTTCAAAAAATGATACACACAAGTATGTGTGTAAGTAAATATTGTTTTAAAATATTGATACAAATTTTTTGTCCTTATCGCACAGCCCTACTGTACTGTGTTGACAACGCAAGCAGCGCCATCACACACCAAGTGTAAATGGCTAATACATCATTTTTATTCTGAATATAAAAGTCATTTTCACTTAAAAAAGAAACGTCCAGATCACTAGTAGTTCCTGCAACATTTATTTTGTCTTCGACACGTTTTAATCAGTTGTTAATTCTTTATAGCTTATAATGGTTAGCTGATAGTTCTTAATGAGGCTAATCTCATGCAGTAATGAATTATTAGCTAATCAGGAAGTATCTCAGTCCTAAACTTGCTATTACTTACTGATTAGTTCACAGTAGTATCTGAAGTGTTAATGCAGGACTACTCATTTGTCCTGCATTACTTCCTGCAGTAACCTATTAATGACAGACCATTATTCTAAATTTGTAGCAGCTTCATACATGAATCAAGCATTTTTACACACCTTTGATAATCAGCTGTACAGTCAGGAATTCAGATGAGTGTGTGATGAAGCAGCTGAAATCTCCTGCATCACCATGAGTGAGATTGTTGAGTTTGATGGAGAAGTTTCCTCTCTCATACTCCAATGGCAAAGTTTCAACTCTGTTCTTGTACCGAGGGTTCTGTCGCTCTACTGAATCTTCACCCTTGATTATTTCATACACATTCTCGCTGCCATTGTGCCTCCAAAGTGCATCAGTGTCTTGAGCTTTAACACCATGTTCAGTGGAAGAACACGGCAGGACAACAGAACCGCCAATAACAGCCTTTACTGAGACCTGCAGAGACACTGAAATCACAGAAAGCGTTCAAACACACAGTCTCTGGCATCAATTTATCTTTCTGACATGTCGTTCAGATGCTCACCTGTGTTTATCAGCACCGCAAACACACAGATAAAACGGCAACTGTAGAAACAGAAAAACAAGTTCATTTAACTTCCTTAATCTCAACCACAGCATGACATTGGCTTGTAGTCTTGCTTAAGATGAGCTCTGCACCGAACCAATCACCATTGATTATTGTGAGGAAGATGCTGCTTAGAAATGCAGTCCGACTTACTGTGACGTCATGCTAACATGTGCTGAAATACTAACAGCCAGCCAGGCGGACAGGCAAATTAAAAGCATGATGACTTGTTTTTTGGGACGAGGGCGAGAGATTCTGTCAATCCACATGAGATCGACCAATAGCAAACCCTAATGATCCTATTAATTTGCGATGGACAAAATCAAATCCTGCCCTTTTTTCTTGTTTGAGAAGCCGTTTCACTTGGGTATATGTCACAGGAAGAAAACTTTATCACAACTTTCATTTCATGCTGACTTTCTAAGACCACCTAAACGAAAATTCAAGGGAAATTTTTTTAGGTACAAATTACTATGGAGAACATACATATTGTAAAAAAGTATGGCGGGACTTTTGTTTGTCTTGGTTGTTCCCACCCTCACATTATTAAAAGGAGAGTTCACCAAAACAATGACAATTATCCCATGATTTACTCATTTCCTCAAGTCATCCTAGGTGTATATGACATTCTTCTTTCAGACGAATACAATCTGAGTTATATTAAAAAATGTCCTGGCTAATCCAAGCTTTATAATGGCAGTGGATGGCAGCCCAAAATTTGAAGCCTAAAAAAGTGCATCTATCCATCATAAAAGTAACGCAGTTACGCTTTTTCCGTAAGTTGAATACGGAAGGCGGTCCACTGCAAGCTAGATATTTTACTTTATAAAGTTTTAAATATGGATATTTTTCTTACACAAACCCATCGATTGGCTTCAGAAGGCCTTTACTATAATTATAATGGATGGATGCACTTTTTTGAGCTTCAAATTTTGGGCTGCCATACACTGCCATTATAATTATTGGAAGAGGCAGGACATATTTTAATATATCTCAGATTGTGTTCGTCTGAAAGAAGAATGTCATATACACCTAGGATGACTTGAGGGGGAGTAAATCATGGGATAATTTTCATTTTGGATGAACTATCCCTTTAAACACATCAGAGAAGAAGAGAGATGTTGCTGCAAGAAAGAGAGGAGTCATTTGGATTAAAATGTATGAAACATTTCAATTAAAAAAATATATAATGTGCATGGATGAAACATTAAAAAAACCTATATATATACACACACACACACACACACACACACACACACACACACACACACACACACACACACACACACACACACACACACACAGGTGCTGGTCATATAATTAGAATATCATCAAAAAGTTGATTTATTTCATTACACACAGACTGATATATTTCAAATGTTTATTTTCCCAAATTTTAAATCCCAAATTCAGTATCTCAGACAATTAGAATATTACTTAAGGCTTTAATTTTTAAACTTTTAAAACTTTTATT
The DNA here is from genome assembly GCA_018749465.1 of Paracanthobrama guichenoti. NCBI lineage: Eukaryota > Metazoa > Chordata > Actinopteri > Cypriniformes > Gobionidae > Paracanthobrama > Paracanthobrama guichenoti. Next base: position 17,856,373 of record CM031964.1, read on the forward strand.
ACTTAAGGATTTTTAGAAATCTTGGCCAACTGAAAAGTATGAACATGAAAAGTATGAGCATGTACAGCACTCAATACTTAGCTGGGGCTCCTTTTGCCTGAATTACTGCAGCAATGCGGCGTGGCATGGAGTCGATCAGTCTGTGGCACTGCTCAGGTGTTATGAGAGCCCAGGTTGCTCTGATAGTGGCCTTCAGCTCTTCTGCATTGTTGGGTCTGGTGTATCACATCTTCCTCTTCACAATAGCTTAAGGTCAGGCGAGTTTGCTGGCCAATTAAGAACAGGGATACCATGGTCCTTGAACCAGGTACTGGTTGCTTTGGCACTGTGTGCAGGTGCCAAGTCCTGTTGGAAAATGAAATCTGCATCTCCATGAAGTTGGTCAGCAGCAGGAAGCATGAAGTGCTCTAAAACTTCCTGGTATACAGCGGTGTTGACCTTGGACCTCAGAAAACACAGTGGACCAACACCAGCAGATGACATGGCACCCCAAACCATCACTGACTGGAAACTTTACACTGGACCTCAAGCAACGTGGATTGTGTGCCTCTCCTCTCTTCCTCCAGACTCTGGGACCCTGATTTACTTTCATCAGAGAACATAACTTTGGAGCACTCAGCAGCAGTCCAGTCCTTTTTGTGTTTAGCCCAGGCGAGACACTTCTGACGCTGTCTGTTGTTCAAGAGTGGCTTGACACAAGGAATGCGACAGCTGAAACTCATGTCTTGCATACATCTGTGCGTAGTGGTTCCTGAAGCACTGACTCCAGCTGCAGTCCACTCTTTGTGAATCTCCCCCACATTTTTGAATGGGTTTTGTTCCACAATCCTCTCCAGGGTGCGGTTATCCCTATTGCTTGTACACATTTTTCTACCACATCTTTTCCTTCCCTTCGCCTCTATTAATGTGCTTGGACACAGAGCTCTGTGAACAGCCAGCCTCTTTTGCAATGACCTTTTGTGTCTTGCCCTCCTTGTGCAAGGTGTCAATGGTCATCTTTTGGACAACTGTCAGGTCAGCAGTCTTCCCCATGATTGTGTAGCCTACAGAACTAGACTGAGAGACCGTTTAAAGGCCTTTGCAGGTGTTTTGAGTTCATCAGCTGATTAGAGTGTGGCACCAGGTGTCTTCAATATTCAACCTTTTCACAATATTCTGATTTTCTGAGATACTGAATCTGGGATTTTCCTTAGGTTCAGTTATAATCATCAAAATTAAAAGAAAAAAACATTTGAAATATATCAGTCTGTGTGTAATTATATATATATATATATATATATATATACACACACACACATACACACATATATATATATATATATATATATATATATATATATATATATATATATATATATATATATATATATATATATATAAAAAATTGTCAATTTTGACTTCAAGTGGATATTCAGGTGAACTAATTTTCAATTGCAGGACGTCACTGTCACTGCAACTAAACTGTCAAAATGCAACTAAATTACAATATGTTTCAATGTATTTCCCATTAATATGTTATATTGGATGTTGCATCATCCTGTAAAATGTAAAACTCATCGCTAAATATGATTTCGCAGTAAATATTCTTAAGGCAGCATATTTGCCCATATTACCCTACTGGTGAAAAAATCTTTGAATGAACTGTAAGATTACGCCACTCAAATAACCTTCAAATAAAACTATGATATGCACTGTCTGGGACACAAAAGATTAAAATTTAAAATACTAATGCTAACTGCTAACTGCTAATGACTAACGTACGTCAAAATACATTTTCCTCCAGATAAACCTGATAATCATTAATTAATTAATCAATGTTTGTTGTATTAATGATGTACAAAGGGTTTTCCTGTTAATTCAATCTTAAATAAAGCAAATGAGGACCAAAACAAACCAGGCCAAATACGAGTGTCCCCTACAAAAGGACTTCTTGTACGGTGTGCAGCATTTCCGGGACTTGCATTTTGTAAAATCAGAATTTCATTCAAAAATTGTAAACATACCCGATGATCATGGTGCCCCGGTATAATTCATGCATATTTATATTTAAGAAATACTACTTTTTCCGACAACATATGCGTGAAATATCCGAGGGATCTCTTCTTCTTCTAGATTTTCTGCCGGTTGAATATGAACCAGCGACGCCTGCTGTGCTGGAGTGTTACGAAGATGGAAAATGAAAATGAGAAGAAGGAAGAGGAAGATTTTTTGTCTGTGTAGGACACTTTTGCATGTATTTTATTTTATTTTTTCACGGCGAGAAAAATGTAAAGAACGATTGTTGTATTTTTAAATGCTATGTTGAAATTAAAACCATACTTACAAATTTCATGCCGGCAAAATAAAATATCGATTTCTTTTAGATTTTAATTTATTACGTAAAAATTTAAGATGGACAGGGAGAAATGTCGATGTAAATTGTAAGCCATGTCTCTGGAACCATAATAAATTACTGAAATGGGTATTGTAGAACAGCTATCCTAACATGGTTCCAGTCAAGGTTGTTCCCCTTTCGCCTCTTTAAAAAGTAAACCTGTCTCACTTCCAAGAGGTCCAGTACTCATATATACGTAGATGCCTCATTAGTGGCCATCTCAATAGGCCGCTATACGTAAGCCGTCCACCACACATGGAGTGTCCGTGAACATATAAAAACACAAACCAACACATTCTCACCTGTGAAAGGTTATCCCATTTCTTCAGGAATTTAAATCTCTGCGTTTTCACAAGAAGCTGCGCAATGTTATGACATCATTCATTCTGTGACGACACGCTAACCATTCTAAGATGGAGGGCGCACCTGGAGTGGTCGAATAAGGCATTTACGTATATGCCAGTACTGCCGCATGTTCAAGAGAATTGCGGTCACTACATTGTTCGGAAAAAGCGTCCAGTGACGTGGCTGGAAGCACATTGCTTTCAATGAGAAAACTTTCAAACCTCCATCGAGCTAAATGGCAAGGGAATTTTGTCTTCATGTAATTATATTCCCGAGCTCATGAATCAGTAGGCTATGGTGTACACGAATCTGGGCACTGGTAAGGACCCTGGCTCACTACACACTGGGACAGTTGCTGCGTCGAAAATCGCATACTTTCTTGAGTAGGTACTTATTTTGAATAAGTAATTACTTCACGACAAGCTAAAAAAGTATGTTCTATATAGTATGTGTGTGTGTATTATCAATGTAATCTGGATGTACGGCATTCACCATGTTGTCATTATTATGTGACATACCAGTGTCAGTTGAGTCGCTTCACTGCCGTTCACCACCATCCACCATCTCCACCTTCTTTTGACATGGTGACTTGGCTGTGGTTCAACTAGCCTTCTTTGTTTGAATGCTCACCTCATCATCATTACTGTCCATCTGACCACCTGTTGCATGATAGCATCACACAGTTGCTGCAGGGAATGCTGTCCCCTAGGGGTCGCTATGGGGAATTTCTCTGGCATGACAGGTGTCTGAAGCACGAGTCTAAACATGACACTTTCGGTCTTGTGCACTTACAATGGCCGCTGCGTGCGTGTGTCTGTTAAGTCCACAAGACTGTAGGGTGTCCCATTCGTCATTTAAGCTCAAAGAAAGGTGCTCGTGAGCACCCCCATTGCGGCTGCTATGCGCCTTCGATGAGCACTTCAGCTGAGCCCGCAAGTTCATGAGCTACGCAGAGGACTTCTACCCCGCAGTCAAAGTGGCATTACGTTGTGAAAGTGCGGATTCAGAGGAAGATGTTTTTCATTTTTATTATGCCCTTCACTTGCTAACTTCCCTCCATCTTGTACACTCGGATGTGTGTCATTGCTTAAGTTGCATGAGTGCCCACTATTGGTGGAACATTTGCAATGGGCTGAACTGGAACGTCCTAAGCCCTTGCTCACTTGGAATCCACTATGGAGTTGATTTTATTATTTATTTTTTCCTTTCTGAAATTGTTCAATGTAGCATTATATACAAACCCGATTCCAAAAAAGTTGGGACACTGTACAAATTGTGAATAAAAACAGAATGCAATGATGTGGAAGTTTCAAATTTAAATATTTTATTCAGAATACAACATAGATGACATATCAAATGTTTAAACTGAGAAAATTTATCATTTTTAAGGGGAAAAATAAGTTGATTTTAAATTTCATGGCATCAACACATCTCAAAAAAGCTGGGACAAGGCCCTGTTTCCCACTGTGTGGCATCCCCTCTTCTTTTTATAACAGTCTGCAAACGTCTGGGGACTGAGGAGACAAGTTGCTCAAGTTTAGAATAGGAATGTTGTCCCATTCTTGTCTAATACAGGCTTCTAGTTGCTCAACTGGTCTAGGTCTTCTTTGTCATCTTCTTCCTCCAAATGTTTTTTCTATGGGGAAAGATCTGGACTGCAGGCTGGCCATTTCAGTACCGGATCCTTCTTCTACGCAGCCATGATGTTGTAATTGATGCAGTATGTGGTCTGGCATTGTCATGTTGGAAAATGCAAGGTCTTCCCTGAAAGAGACGACGTCTGGATGGGAGCATATGTTGTTCTAGAACTTGGATATACCTTTCAGCATTGATGGTGCCTTTCCAGATGTGTAAGCTGCCCATGCCACACGCACTCATGCAACCCCATCCCATCAGAGATGCAGGCTTCTGAACTGAGCGCTGAGAACACCTTGGGTTGTCCTTGTCCTCTTTAGTCCGGATGACATGGAGTCCCAATTTTCCAAAAAGAACAGTTCTCACACTTTTCCACAGTCCATTTTAAATGAGCCTTGGCCCAGAGAAAACACCTACACTTCTGGATCATGTTTAGATATGGCTTCTTTTTTGACCTCTAGAGTTTTAGCCGGCAACGGCGAATGGCACGGTGGATTGTGTTCTTTTTTGGAATGTGTAGCTCTCATGAAATCCAAAATGAGCCAATATTTGGCATGATATTTCAAAATGTCTCACTTTCAACATTTAATATGTTATCTATCTTCTATTGTGAATAAAATATAAGTTTATGAGATTTGTAAATTATTGCATTCCTTTTAAATTCACAATTTGTATAGTGTTCCAACTTTTTTTGAATCGGGTTTGTATGTATATAGGTGTGTTTGGGTTGTTTTAAATGTTTTGAAAAATATTTTTTACCACAATGCAACAAGTTGTTTGTGGTGGGGTAAATTAAATGCAATATGCGGTGATGTCACAATCATGTTGCATTGTGGTATAAGAAGCTGTCTGAAGTGTACATATTGTCCCTCGGTCAAAATGGAGGGAGTGAGGGTCTGTCCATATAAACTTCCCTCGTCCACTTCACAAAGTGGAACACACTTCAAAATGCCAGCAGGGATTCCCCCAAGGGGAAGTGCTTAGGGAAGTTTACAAGTACGTGTCTAAAAGTGGAGTGGCCAATTAACTTGACATTGGCAAGTGGGAACCTATGACATCACCACTGGTGCGACCGAGAGTATAAGAGGGCACCTGTGTAAAACGTCATCCTCTTTCTTGTCTTCAGGAAACTTGCATTTGTACATGAGTTAGGAGCATGCGCGTTTAGTTCTTGAGGAATAATTGTGCACATTTTGAGGATTTCTCTATGAAAAGCTCTGTTCACGCGCCCCTATTCTCAAGGAATGTGGGACGCTTATCTCGGAATCGGGAGCACATCAAAGTCATTCTAGGTGTTCCTATCATTTGTGCCAAACAAGAAGTACCCCTGCGTGGCAACCGGGAGAACGATGAGGTCCAAAACATAGGTATTTTCCTGGAATTTTATAGACTTGTCTGCAGGCATGACAAAGCAACTCAAGAGCAACTAGATGCGATCCCTAGCAATGCAAAGATGCTCAGTTACAAAATTCACAATGACCTGTTGGATGCCGTCCTGTTGTGACGGATTAAATGTGAACTGCATGATTGATCTTTCTATGCTATTTTAGCAGACAAGTGTAAAGATGTATCTAAAAAGCAGCGGTATGTATGGACTGTGCAAGAACGCGGTGTTGGCCTCATAGCCACAGACAACATGGCTGCTTATGCGGTAGCTCAGAAAATATTAGAAGTTGTTTCACCTTTTGAACTAGACCCTAGTCTTTGCGTTGGTTTTGGGTTTGATGGTGCATCAGTAATGGCTGGGCATAAGGGGGGTGTCCAAGCCATCCTTAAGGGCACCTTTCAAAACACCATCTATGTGCACTGTCATAGGTTAAACCTCATCCTGTCAGCTGTGGCCTGGACATCGCTATATGCCTCAATTTTTTTCGACTCTCTCAACATCATGTGTGACTGCAAACGCCATGCCTGTTACCTTAATGCGCAAAGAAAGATGCGGCCCGATCAGAGGTCATTGGAATTAGAGCGAGGGTGTGACACCAGGTGGGATTCAAGATCAGCCGCAGTGACAAAAGTTTTTTAATCCAGTGTCAACTGGACTAAAACACCAAATAGGAGCACCATGCTTAATTCTTGCCTTTTGTCCTTCTGTCTGTTGACATTTGAGAGCAAACCCGCTGACTACTCCTGTAATTTTGGAGAGATAGGTAGGCCCTAGCATGCATTTTCCTACTACTCTGTTAAACATTGATTTGCAACGAATGAATATTCTTCTCATGCTCTCTCTTCTTCCCATACCTATTTTCACGTTTGGCAATTTTTTAAGCCTGCCTGTTGGTGCAAAAATATGCGTGTATTTTTGCCATTAACTTAAGCTAAAACCTAATAAGTTAATGGCAAACTTTGTTGATATTGTGCTTGATCCAATTTGCGTTAAAGGGCTGTTAATCTTCGTGGATGATTGTGAATTGGCGGTAGCCTATTGTATTAGTTATCTCGTAGTAGCCTATAGACTACATTTTAACGCATCTTCTCTGTATAATAAGCCAAGCTCAGTCTTTTGTTAATGAAATCGAAAGTAATTAATGTCGTATGAAATCGTCAAACAGGTATATTGCCAACTATTGATTGAAACAGTCGGGAAGTGTTGTTGATCTTTATTGTTGAAAACTTAAAGCAATTAAACAGAATTGTCAAATATTCGGCCTCATGTTATATGAGCAGAACTAAACTTTGTTTTGTGGAATTCCTGGATTCCTGACCAATTTTATAGTCTATAGGTCTTATAGAGAGATGCGCTAAAGCACAGCCTGGTGCATAATGGAGATTCCAAAGCACTCTTCTTTGGTCAGGACCATGGAGAGCGATCGCAGAAAGGTCCGTCCTATGCACCAAAACATTTTACAAAATATTTAAAGAGCATCAAGCTATTAAAATGTCTATTATGTAAGCGCAGATAATATAACAGTATATTAGTCAGTAATTTTTATTAGGTTAAACAGTGATTTGATAACGTTTTTAATTTAAGGCCCACAAACAATTGGTCTGGCCCATCCAAAACTGGAATCTTGGCACCGTGCCTGGTTTAATGAACCAAAAACAAAACAAAAAATGAAATAAAAAGAACACAGAGAACCAAGGAACATGGGGAACAGAGACATTATTGCCATCTGCAAAATTCAAACAACAAACTATTTGGCCAAAGTTCCAAAAGTTCCATATATTATGAATGTGTGTAATATGAATATAATCTGGATGTACAACATCCGCCATGTTGTCATTATCATGTGACCTACCAGTGTCAGTTTTGTTGCTTCACTGCCGTTCACAAATCCTCTCCTGTGGCTTCATGGGATAGTGTGTCCATAAAGTGTCCACCATATGCACACTTCAGAATCTTTCCGGAAGTTAGGTCATCCGGGCACTTTTTGCCTTATTTAGTACAAACCCAATTCCAAAAAATACATTTGAAACGTCATTCCAAATATTGGCTCATTTTGGATTTTATGAGAGCTACACATTCCAAAAAAGTTGGGACAGGTGGCAATAAGAGGCTGGAAAAGTTAAAATGTACATATAAGGAACAGCTGGAGGACCAATTTGCAACTTATTAGGTCAATTGGCAACATGATTGGGTATAAAAAGAACCTCTCAGAGTGGCAGTGTCTCTCAGAAGTCAAGATGGGCAGAGGATCACCAATTCCCCCAATGCTGCGGCCAAAAACAGTGGAGCAATATCAGAAAGGAGTTTCTCAGAGAAAAATTGCAAAGAGTTTGAAGTTATCATCATCTACAGTGCATAATATCATCCAAAGATTCAGAGAATCAGGGTCAAGGCCGGAAAGCCATACTGGATGCCTGTGATCTTCGGGCCCTTAGACAGCACTGCATCACATACAGGATTGCTACTGTAATGGAAATCACAACATGGGCTCAGGAATACTTCCAGAAAACATTGTCGGTGAACACAATCCACCGTGCCATTCGCCGTTGCCGGCTAAAACTCTATCAGGTCAAAAAAGAAGCCATATCTAAACATGATCCAGAAGCATAGGTGTTTTCTCTGGGCCAAGGCTCATTTAAAATGGACTGTGGCAAAGTGGAAAACTGTTCTGTGGTCAGACCAAAAAGAATTTGAAGTTCTTTTTGGAAAACTGGGACGCCATGTCATCCAGAGTAAAGAGGGCGAGGACAACCCAAGTTGTTATCAGCGCTCAGTTCAGAAGCCTGCATCTCTGATGGTATGGGGTTGCATGAGTGCGTGTGGCATGGGCAGCTTACACATCTGGAAAGGCACCATCAATGCTGAAAGGTATATCCAAGTTCTAGAACAATATATGCTCCCATCCAGACGTCGTCTCTTTCAGGGAAGACCTTGCATTTTCCAACATGACAATGCCAGACCACATACTGCATCAATTACAACATCATGGCTGCGTAGAAGAAGGATCCAGGTACTGAAATGGCCAGCCTGCAGTCCAGATCTTTCACCCATAGAAAACATTTGGCACATCATAAAGAGGAAGATGCAACAAAGAAGACCTAAGACAGTTGAGCAACTAGAAGCCTGTATTAGACAAGAATGGGACAACATTCCTATTCCTAAACTTGAGCAACTTGTCTCCTCAGTCCCCAGACGTTTGCAGACTGTTATAAAAGAAGAGGGGATGCCACACAGTGGGAAATATGGCCTTGTCCCAACTTTTTTGAGAAATTTGATGAAACGAAATTTAAAATCAACTTATTTTTCCCTTAAAATTATACATTTTCTCAGTTTAAACATTTGATATGTCATCTATGTTGTATTCTGAATAAAATATTGCAACTTTATTTGAAACTTCCACATCATTGGCATTCTGTTTTTATTCACAATTTGTACAGTGTCCCAACTTTTGTGGAATCGGGTTTGTACTCTAAATTCTGACATTGGCCTACTTCTTTTGTCACATAGTGTTTTTTACCTACTATATATATATGTACAGTGTGAAGAAGTCACCAACTTCCACAGAAAGTTGTCCCAGTTGTCCCAGTGTCCCAACTTTTTGTGGAATCGGGTTTGTACTCAAATTCTGACATTGGCCTACTTCTTTTGTCACATAGTGTTTTTCACCTACTATATATATGCACAGTGTAAAGAAGTCACCAACTTTCTGCAGAGTCAATATCTACAGACCTCCAAACTTCCTGTGGCCTTCAGATTATCTCAAGAACAGTTCATATAGAGCTTCATGGAATGGGTTTCCATGGCCAAGCAGCTGCATTCAAGCCTTACATCACCAATTGCAATACAAAGCACGCCACCACTGGACTCTAGTGCAGTGGAGACATGTTCTCTGGAGTGACGAATCATGTTTCTCTGTCTGGCAATCCGATGGACGAGTCTGGGTTTGGTGGTTTCAGGAGAACGGTACTTGCCTGACTGCATTGTTCCAAGTGTAAAGTTTGGTGAAGGGGGATTATGGTTTGGGGTTGTTTTTCAGGGGTTGAGCTTGCCCCTTAGTTCCAGTGAATGGAACTCTTAATGCTTTAGCATACCAAGACATTTTGGACAATTTCATGTTCCCAACTTTGTGGGAACAGTTTGGAGATGGCCCCTTCCTGTTCCAACATGACTGTGCACCAGTGCACAAAGCAAGGTCCATAAAGACATGGATGAGCAAGTTTGGTGTGAAGGAACTTGACTGGTTTGACCTCAACCTGAAAGAACACCTTTGGGATGAATTAGAGCAGAAACTGTGAGCCAGGCCTTCTCATCCAACATCAGTGCCTGACCTCACAAATGCACTTCTAGAAGAATGGTCAAAAATTCCCATAAACACACTCCTAAACCTTGTGGAAAGCCTTCCTAGAAGAGTTGATGCTGTTGTAGCTGCAAAGGGTGGCCAACTTCATATTAAACCCTACGGATTAAGAATGGGATGTCATTAAGGTTCACGTGCATGTAAAGGCAGACATCCCAAAACTTTTGGCAAAATAGTGTATAATCGAACATTGAATGAGAAATGAGAAATAATGTAGGGTGGCACTTTTGAGCATAGATGGTTGTGGTTTGCTATTGGTGGATCTCATGTGAGTGACAAGTTGTCCCGCCCTCATTCCAGTAAACACATCATCAAGAGACACCTGATTGCTGTGTTTACATCACATACACTCAACATTCAATTTATGTTCAGACGAAACAAGGCAAATTAATTATTGTACAGTCTTGGAACTTTCCACAGTGTAAAGTTTTGCTGCATGTCTTGTATATTTTCTGTCTGATTATTCTAGTTCCATTCACACTGTACCTGTTCCCAATTGTTTTTCAGATCGGATAGGAATGACTGACAGACATTGTCACTTAGCAAATACTGACGGTCAACACAATATAAGGTGGCTGAGTGTCATGGAAACATTGGGTGGAATCTATCCACATCAGTTAAAATTTGAGCAGCTGCAATAAACAGAAACACTGAAGAGGAGGCGAAAGGAAGGAAGATTGTCACTTTAAGGCAAAACTAGATTGGCAAAAGAAAAAGTAAATCACCTCAAGGTAAGTCATATCTCAGAGTTGTGTTTCTTGGCAGAGAGCAGCAGTTTATTTACTCTTTTTTTTTTTGCATTTCTGTTAGTATATTTTTATGCTGCTGATAAACTTTTTTAGAAGCTGAGAAGAAGCTGTGGTTTGAGTTTCTTTTTCTTAGCTTGATGCAAATATTAGTAAGCATATTCAAGATAATGTTTTATTTGCTAAAACTGTAATTGTAGTATGTTTAAAGTTTAGACAAAAGTCAACTTCTGACTCTGGAGTCTTGGATATATTGAAGTAAATTTGAGATTATCAAACGTGACCCTGGACCACAAAACCAGTCATAAGGGTCAATTGAAATGTATGCATCATCTGAAAGCTGAATACATAAGCTTTCCATTGATGTATGGTTATTTCCATTGATGGAAATATTGAGAAAATCCCCTTTAAAGTTGTCCAAAAAGTCCTTAGCAATGCATATTACTATTAATACATTACTAATACTATTATTATTAATACTATTAATTAATACATTTTTACGGTAACATTTTTTACAAAATATCTTCATGGAACATGATCTTTACTGAATATCCTAATGATTTTTGGCATTATTTGTCTTTATCACTGTCCAGTAATGTTGTTTTTTCTTTACTTTTTGTGTTGCAGAATCAGCAGGCAGTGTGGAAACCTCATTGCTTTTGCTCTGGGTTACATGTAATACTATGATCATATTACTCTTTAGAAAAAGAATCAAAGCTGGCTTATTCCCTTCTGTTACAACTGAAGAAAACAAATCACATAAAAATGACATACAAGTTTCACTTTTTGCATGGCATTATTCTTATAACAGAATGTATAACAGAATCAGATCTTGACACACTGAAGCAGAAACATTGTTTGCTAAAGGACAGCCGAGTCTGTCAATATGTTGCATTTCTGTACCACAAGTGTTCTTTCATCATGTTGTTTACTGTTGTTAAATCTATTTTGAGTTCTTTATGGATTATTTGATCTTTCTTAAGATTAAAACTGCACATCATTTACAACATTGATTTATTCATTCCTGATTGCACAGTCAAATAATTTTTGTTTTGGTTTCATACGGTTACCAACAGAGGGACACGGAGAACAGGAGATGGAAGTAAAGGCAGTTTATTGAGTGTCCGGGATGAAAGCAGATAAAGCGTGCAGTCAGATGAATGATAGGCAGGATAACAGGGTTAGGATACTCAGCGTCTTCTAGATGAACAAAAACCCAGGAACCAGGGAGACGATGGAGACAGGAGGCGAGGACGAGGACGAGGAGACGAGGAAGCAGGTAAGTAGCACGGGAGAGTCCTTGAGGTAAGTCAACAAACATGGGTAGTGTTAACTAGACCAGACAGTGACTGAGTGTGTGCGTGGGGCTTATGTGCAGGCAGTGATGAGGTAATGATGAGGTGCAGGTGTGATCAGTACTCGGGAGAGGCTGTGCGTGGTGCTTGGGAGTGGGTGGAGCCTGGCGTGCTTGTGACACATACAGTGTGCACAAGACATTGTAACTGCAGTAATTCAATAATTCAATTGAATAGGGTGGGGTGTAAGTTATAATATATCTGACTCAATGACATAAAGTCTCAAATCTACCATCTAATCTACAGAATATGATGTTGAAAATTATATTTTATATTAAACTTGGTGTTTTTGTGTATCAGGCTTAAACATTAAATATTTCCAGTCACTACAAAGATGGTGATGGTGCCATTTTTAAGCCATAGGAACACTTCCACAAATTACATTTGAGTGAAAAAGTACTTGTTTTAGAGAGCATTGTATCTTTAACATGTGGCTGAATTAATGGATTTGAATTATTTATGGCTACTAATTTATTGTAAATTGTAATGGCAAACTGCCTTGAAAGATTAAGGAGCCATATGTGACAGAGACAATTTGTTGTGCGTGTATCTTGCAATGTTTTTGTTATGCACTGGGTGGCGCTGTAAGATCAGACATAAAGGTACACTATATTGCCAAAAGTATTGTCTCCAAATTATTGAACAGGTGTATAAAATCATGCACCTAGACATGCAGACGCTTTTGTGAAAGAATGAGCTCAGTGAATTCAAGTGTGGCACTGTGATAGGTTGACACCTGTGCAATAAGTCCATTCGTGAAATTTCTCAACTAAATATTCCACGGTCAACTGTTAGTGGTATTATAACAAAGCAGAAGAAATTGGGAACAGCAGCAACTCAATCATGAAGTGTTAGGCCACGTAAAATCACAGAGTGGGGTCAGCACATGCTGAGGCGCACAGTGCACAGAAGTCGCCAACTTCCTGCAGAGTCAATAGCTACAGACCTCCAAAATTTTGTGTGGCCTTCAAATTAGCTCAAGAACAGTGTGTAGAGAGCTTCATGGAATGGGTTTCCATGGCCGAGCAGCTGCATCCAAGCCTTACATCACCAAGTGCAATGCAAAGCGGCGGATGCAGTGGTGTAAAGCACGCCGCCACTGGACTCTAGAGCAGTGGATATGTGTTCTCTGGAGTGATGAATTATGCTTCTCTGTCTGGAAATCTGATGGACGAGTCTGGGTTTGGCGGTTGCCAGGAGAACAGTACTTGCCTGACTGCAAGTGTAAAGTTTGGTGGAGGGGGGATTATGGTATGGGATTGTTTTTCAGGGGTTGGGCTTGGCCCCTTAGTTCCAGTGAAAGGAAATCTTAATGCTTCAGCATACCAAGACATTTTGGACAATTTCCTGCTCCCAATTTTGTGGGAACAGTTTGGGGATGGCCCCTTCCTGTTCCAACATGACTGCGCACCAGTGCACAAAGCAAGGTCCACAAATGTACTTCTAGTAGAATGGTCAAAAATTCCCATAAACACACTCCTAAACCTTGTGGAAATCTGTTATAGTTGCAAAGGGTGGGTCAACTTGACATTAAACCCTACGGATTAAGAATGGAATGTCATTAAAGTTCATGTGCATGTAAAGGCAGGAGTCCCAAAACTTTTGGCAATATAGTGTAAGTAATAGGTAATAGGAGAATAATGTCAGACAATGTTAAACGCCCAGTTTTTAGGATTCTAGCAAGACACCAGAAACACAAGCTCATGCAAACCAGAAACCAGTGTTATTTTACACTCTAAAAATAATGTGTTGGCTCAACAAAAGATTAAAAAAATAATAATAATTAAAAAATAACTCAACAGTTTGCATACATTTTTTTGTTGACAACTTTGAGTGAGTTTATGTTCAACCAACATCGAGTTAGAGGAACTTAATAATTTGTAGCATAAACATTTTTTTAAGATGATTAAGCCACTCTAACAACCAGAGTTGTAGCCCTATTAACCAATTAATCTCATCTGTTTCAGTTCAAATCAACAGTTAACATAGCACATGCTAACTTATATATTTAATGAACAAGTAAGATATTATTGTCACTGGCATTAGCGCAGGCATTGCTTCACTAAAAACAAATATAGTAACACTTAATTTCAACATTTATTTTCCTTGTCCAGTTCTATGAAAAGCATGCTGGGAACTAGAAATCCACTGCCTAATTTCTGAAGTCCAAGACAATTTCATTGCGTTACTACAACCTGATTTAATAAAAAAAACACAATGTAACTTTTATCTCTAATGGTTAAAAAGCAAAACTGAAAAGTATATCACCTAATCATCTTTGTTGCTGGCTTTCTTTGCAACAAATAGTTTTAATAAACACTCTTCCAAAGAACACAAACTCACATAAAAAGCCACGAGTCAAACTGCCCAACTAAAGAAAACACTGATCACCATAATGGTGACCAAATATTTTCAATAAAACATCAACATCTCAACCTCTGTTAATTCTCAGTAAGAGTTTCTGCTGAGATCTTGAGAGATGTATTTCTGTCTTCAGTTGATTTCAGGCTGTGTGGCTTTAAAGTGTAACTCAACCCCTGGTCAGAGCCTAACTCCCCCCACTGGCAATATTTGAAAAATGCTGGAAAAGTGGGCAGAGTCCAGCGGAGACAGAGGGGACGAACCGAGGCAAGGCACATGACGGGCGGCAAAAATATCGCAAGAAAAGCCTGACGTGTACTGACAACTGCATTATTTAACCGTATTTCCTTCATTAGAATGTTGCTAGCAAGTGTCAAGCAAGTTTCATTCATAATGTTTCTACTTCAGGTAACATGAGCGTTCATACTGGAGTGAAGCCGTTCTCTTCTCATGTGATCAATGCAGGAAAACATTTCTTAGGGCGTGGTGAGCTTGTGCCAGGGGTGTGGTAGTGAGCCGTTAAAAGAGCCAACATACGATGACCTACAATGTCCAATAGGAAAATTCAACTGCAGTATCCACCGTTCAACCTTAAGAGGGCAGCACTCAGACGTTTTTACACCATATATTGTAGAATTAAAACACTTTACCCAAATGTCAAAACATTTACTTGAATCAAATGAGCAGCACTAATAAAGCCCCAGTCTTGCAGAAGTTGTCTTAGGGTTTAGTTACCCTTTAAGTCTCCCTCCCGACTCTCCCGAACTCCCTCCCGACTCTGCCGACCCTCCCCTCTTCTGCCCCACGCACCTGATCAGGGAATCACCCCCCCCCCAGTTCTCCTCCCTTCATCTACCTCATTATATTGTCTCTCTGAGGAATTGGTCTCCCCTCTTACAGACTCTTTTTTTGCACACACTCTTATAATTTTATTTTATACCTGCACTGACTTAAATCTGAAATTGCACTATTGTTACTATTGTTTGCACTATTTGCCATCGCCACTTTACCTCTATAATTCACTTTATCCACCTTTTTTAATCTTTCTTCTGTTGTTGTTACTGTTAAACTTTTGTTGTTATTGTTTTGTTGTTGTTAGGCACCTAGGGTCTGAGAGTCATAGAATTTCAATTCTCTGTATGTATGTACTGTACGTATGGCAGAATAATGACAATAAAGCTGACTTTGACTTTGAAGTCAGTTGTAGTTGTCCTTCATTTTCTGAACCAACATCACATTAAAACATTGATTCAATGACATTACCATTGATTTCTGGATGAAAAAAAAAAAGTCTACATTAATTCCAGGTGCAAATATGATGTTGATTCAATGCAGTTAACGTTTACACATTTAACATTGATTTAACATTATTTCAATTGTTGCTTGCTGTCTGGGTGTTTTATTACGAGCTATGTCACTGACGTGCTCTTTGTACGACAATGCTGCCGTTTCCAGTTGAGGTTAAGAAAACTGTGAGAATTGAGATACATAAACGTATAAAGGTATTGGCACTCGGTTCACAGTTAAACATCCACTCTAGACAAAGGTGAGAGAACCGACCACTGGAACGTTTCTGGTTTTGGTTTAACACCTCAGTTGAGTTTATCCACTGTGAACCTGTAGACCATTTTTGCTCTAAATACAAGGATATATATTTAACAAATATGTTTCTACATAACATACATATATATATATATATATATATATATATATATATATAAAATAAAATGTGTGTGTGTATATATATATATATATCAGATTGCTACATTTATTTTTTATTCATGAGAATATTTTTAGATGACAAAATAATTTCTCCAAGTAAGAAAGTATTACTATTTTGACAAGAAGCACTAACAATAAATAATAATAATAATAATAATAATAATAAAAATTGGACATTTATTCACAAGAATATTTTTAGATGACAAAAAATATTTCTCTAAGTAAGATTGCTATTTTGAGAAGCATAAATAATAATAATAATAATAATAATAATAATAATAATAATAATAATAATAATAGTTAACCATGCCGAGAAACCCAGGACAGAAAAGGTTTGTAATTGTGTCGAGCTCAAGTGGAAATGCATCTTGCCAAAAACACACAAAGACTTCACTCTTTTTCAGTGAAATTATTGTTATTATTGTTAAATACAAACACTTTTACAGACTCGATGCAAATGCTAACGCCACCGCATGAACTACACATTAATATGCATTGATAACTACAGGACCATGTTTAATGAGTCTTTTCCAGACTAATAATGGTAGAAATGTTCAAAAGCTTATTTTTGAAGTCAAAGAGGTGCGTAATAGCCTGTATGTGTCATGAAACAGGAGGTGAGACACGGAGATAAGCTTAACAGGTCTTGACATAATCAAACACAGGACGCTGTTTCTTAATATCATCCTCCTCATGAACTGAAAGAGCAACAAAGAAAACAATATTAACATTCGGCTGCAGCTGAACTAAAATCAGTCCAAACAAAAGCCTCTATGATGGTTAACAGCTAACAGCTCAGAAAGAGTTCTTAATAATGATCAAAACGTACAGTAATGAATTTTACTGATACTATTAATGACGGTTTCGCATATTTGACCTTATTGTGATGTTAGTCGGTTTGGGTCGTGAGGCTGATATATAACTTCGTGTCTGAAGTAGATCAGGATCAGATTTTCCAACCGTTCTGTTTTTCCAATGGCGAAAACTAAAAATGAGACAGTGAATTCAGATTTAATATTTACTCGCTGTCTTAAAATGCCAAGATATGAAGACATCTAAAAAACAAAACAGTCAAAAATTACTGTAAGTAATGAAAAACTATGCATGAGAAGAGTGTCATTGATATTTTAAGACTACAGTAGATTTCATTTGCTAATTTTGTTTTTTAAAGAAGAACTCACCGATCAGCACAATGAGCAGAAGCCCAACCATCAGACCAGATATGATGATAATGTGCCGTTGTGTCTGATTCTGATCAATAAACTCCACCACTGTATGATTGCAACACTCAGAGAGAGTTGGTTCTGTAATGAAAGTGACCACAGTTACAGTAATAATTGACTGACTTTAATATCATATTCATCTCTGTGTGGGCTAAATTATGTTGTTCATGAGTGTGTGAAAAAGCCTGAAATAGTACATAAATGTAAATATTCACCAATCATCAATATGTCTTGATCACTGAAGGAGTAAATGAACTCACCGGTGAAGTGCAGTCTGGTGCTGTTGCCGAGTTTTGGAGGTGTGCGTGTGTTCATACAGTAATAAACTCCTAATTCATCAGCAGTCACATTATTTATAACCAGATGATGTTTAAACTGCACTGAATATTTCTTTCTGGATGTTTTATTAAAGTAAAAAGGTGATATTGGTGCTGGGAATGACCGTAGAATCACTTTTGGAGGATCTGGTGTTTTCAGTAAAATCCAATAAACCTCATTTTCATCAAGATCACAGTTTATGGTCACATTTGATCCCAGATCAGTTAGTTGATCTGACACTGCAGCTCGACAACAGATCAACACATCTATGAGATAAAAAAGAACATGCATCATATTCAGAATTACCCAATTAAACCCACTGTGAAGTATAAAACAATTTAGTTTAAGTTTGTAAAGTGCATGTAAATAAATTGATTTGTAAAACTCACAGAGCTGAAGCTGAATGATCTTCATGCTGTCGTGATTAAAACACATGAATATGAATCTGCTTTCCTCCACACAACATTAAGATGAATCTAATGCAGCTCTGAAGACAGGAAGACAAAAAAACCCTTCAACATCAAACAGAGGAAGTCAAAGTAAAGATTGCTCTGACCACAACACCATCATCATCATCATCATCATCATCAACACTTCATTGATTAAAAACTATTTTGTGCTTTTATGTTTCATAAGCATTTGATCGTGTTTGATCTTGAACACATTAACCTGATGTAGGTTTCATTTAAAGGGTTAGTTCACCTAAAATGAAAATTCTGTCTTTAATTACTCACCCTCATGTTGTTCCAAACCCGTAAGACCGCCGATCATCTTCGGAACACAAATGAAGATATTTTTGTTGATATCCGATGGCACAGTAAGGCCTCCAATGGCAGCAATGACATTTCTCTCTCAAGACCCAAAGACGTCGTTACAAAGTGCATCTCACTACAGTGGTTCTACAATAATTTAATGAAGCGGCGAGAAAAAGTATTTGTGCGCAAAAATAAATAAAAATAAATAACGACTTTATTCAACTTCATTCTTGTCTTCCGTGTGGGGCTCTGGCGTGAACTCACGAAGCACCAGGTTTTGTTGGCCAATGGCACAGTCGTTTTCAATTGCCTCAAAATAAACAATAAATTCCCATTGTCTCATTGCAGAAAAATAAGCTCTGCAACCAATAAACATTTATGATTATCATGATAATATTCACAAATGAATTTTGAAACATACAATCCCCAGAAGTAAAAAGCTAAAGTTAGGCTATAAACAAACTACTTCAACATCACCAACATCAGGATTCTTACAAAAATACGCCATCGCTGCAACACTTGCTGCCGCCTCTGTAGATACCGAGTAGAGTATTGTCGTTTGGTGACGTGAAGAGCAAAACTTAGACAACGGAGATACATATAATCATGCTTTATCAGTGGAGACAACGGAAGAATCAATACCTATCAATACCAAAAACACGTTAGAATTCATGATGTATTGACAATTTTGAAAAAAAAATAATAATTATAATTTATATAGTGTACCTTTAACCATGACAATCGTGATGCGATACATTGAGTCTTCCTCTGAGCAAACTCAAGCCTCTGAGAATGATCCTGCATTCATGTGAAGCTGCTTTGACAGTTGAAGATTATTAACTATTGAACATTCACAGCAAATATAACTTATCAAGTGTGAAGGTGCTTTACATGTTGTCTAATGCTCTGATTGAAGTATACAGAAGTGTTGCAATGTACGGCAATGCTGCCGTTTCCAGTTGAGGTTAAGAAAACTGTGAGAATTGAGATACATAAGCGTATAAAGGTATTGGCACTCGGTTCACAGTTAAACATCCACTCTAGACAAAGGTGAGAGAACCGACCACTGGAGCGTTTCTGGTTTTCGTTTAACACCTCAGTTAAACATGTACCTAGTTCATTATCATTACCTGTGAAACTGTTGATTTCTACATGGCAGTTCAATTAGTATTGTCTTTTTAGACTATTGGTATTGACTGGTTTGAGTTCTTTTATTGGTATAGGCAAGGGACATGGCCTCAAATGCACCAGAATGCAGGAAATCACATCTACGAAATTAAAAAAACAGCCACACCTACAATATTTTTTCACTGCTAGAAGAAGACAAAAAGACTGACAAGACAAAAATAATACAGCATACACAAGGTGGAAAGATTTGATGATGGAGAAAGTTCTGAATTGTGATGCCCAAATTACAGATAAGATAAGAGCTAGATAAAGGGAATGAATTACTGTGTAGACCATTCTTTATAACAACAGTATCAGTATCATTTAGACAAGCATACTGATCCAGTGCGGTGCAGTGTTTAACACCACTGTGGTATCAGTAACTAAAGTACACAAAAGTCAGTGAAACAGGCTGGCTGCAGAGTATTCTCAGCCTCAGACATCTGTGACCGCTTACCGGGATCAAATAAACTGGATTTTCAAAGGTATGTGAAGTCTGCGGCTCCATTGTTGCGGTAAACTTGCACAACGTTCTTGAATGAATTATTTATAGATGCACGCCGGTCTGTTTTTGGACGGACATCGACTTTCGACATTGATTTTCACGCCCCTAAATATGACGCGGAACAAAACGAACGGTGATTGGTTGCGTTACATGTCAGTCAAACGTCCTCTTGGGCAGTCATTGGCCAATGAAAGCTGCGATAGAATCCGGTTGCATGAAACCTCTTAAGTGGTTTTATCCTGAGGATTTCTTTAAGAGCCTTGAGGTCAGGATGCTCACAAACTATAAATGTTCTCTGTCAACTCAGGGGTTGTTTGAGTATATAATGAACTCTGGAGCTTGTGACATTTACAGCTAACAACCAAACACGTGAAACCAGAGAGATACCGATTGCATCCTCTTGAGGGCAGCAGAGAACTGCAGCGTCTACTGACTAAAGTCACTTAATAACACTTAATTTAATGTGTATGCACATCCATGTGTATTTACATATAAATGTATCATTAATTTAATTAATATAACTGATTATATTTGAAAATGCAAAGAAACATAATTTGGTTATGTGTATTTTATCTTGTTTAACCATAACCGTGATAACAGCAGCATCTCTCCTGTGTAAAAGCATGATGAGACTATAATTAAACTGCATTTTGAGTTCTGCATGCTTGTAAATCCTCATATTATATCAAACACTTATGTCAATAAGTTTCATTGTGCAGTCAGCTTCAGTGATTATGATGGAACTTTGTGAAATGGTGATGAACTAGATGAGTTGCAGCTTTTAGTGATTATAAAGGAGTGCTCTTTGCGTTTTCTGTCATGGCAAATCCTGCATACAGTACGCTTGCTTTTCTGTTAAAAATAACAGTGGTTTGTGAACATAGGCGCTTTAATAGGCAACATTTTCCAGTCTTCAACTGTCCAATTTTGGTGAGCTCGTGCAAATTGTAGCCTCTTTTTCCTATTTGTAGTGGAGATGAGTGGTACCCGGTGGGGTCTTCTGCTGTTGTAGCACATCCACCTCAAGGTTGTGCGTGTTGTGCAGTTGGTTATGTCTGTGCACATGTGCATGAAGTACAGAAATCCCATGTGTATATTAGATCTGTGCATGAAAGTGAAAGCAACATAATATACTGTACCTACTGCTGTATATGCTGTTAACATGAATCAAATAACAAAAGAAAAACAGAAAATCACTCACTGCTCTTGACTGAATGAACTTTAGTAGCTTTATTAAGAACAAATTTCTTACTGGAATGCTGCTGTTTAATGCTCTGGCGAGGAGATAAACATGGCCGACTGTGTACAGCTCTCTGAGGACGGGGTCTACGCTAATACGGCAGTGTCCATCAACACTCATCACGTTGCCCAGAATCTGCAAATGGCTTGTTCTGAGAGACTGCTTATGATTTATGGGGATTAAAAAAAAAGGAGTGGGTGGGTGGGTGAATTTTGCATAATAGGTGCCCTTAAAGGCACATGCACAAAACAGCATGTCCTTGACTGTAGTCATTTATAGCATGGATTTATGTATTATCTGTGAGGTATTTTAAGCTGAAACTTTACATTCTGGGGACACTTGAGACTTAAATCAAAATCTTGTAAAAATGGGCATAATAGGTCCCATTTAAGTCAAATCAGCATTATTTGTATAGCGCTTTAAACAATACAGATTGTTTCATAGCAGCTTTACAGTGATAGAAGTGAAAATAACAATGCAAATAGAATTCAAATATGTTGTGAAGCAGCTCTAAATAGTGTCAATATTCATATGAAATCAGTTCAGTGTTGACTCAGTGTTGAGTTCAATAAATGTGTAAAGATCATCAAATATAATATAAGTTAAATTCATATCTATATAGCAGCTTTGCAGAAAATATTATTGTTGTTAATATTGTTGAATATTAAGTGTCCCCAACTAAGAAGGTACCCAAAATCCATCAGGTGACAGAATGGAGAATAAAAAACCTTGGGAGAAACCAGGCTCAGTCAGGGAATTTGCAATTCTGCCAACATCTGTTGAGTGCATTTTCACATTCTTTTCTTCCCTTTTCTAATGCTTCTGTTGCAAAGAGGAGTACATTGTCAAAGGCGTACCACATTTGCAGGAGTGTGCGTCTGAGAGGCATCCTGCTATAGGTTAGTGATTTTGATCATATCGTAGGTATTTCCATGCTTTTGCAGCTATAGCTTTGAAGTGCATGTAGGATGATACATGTTTAGTGTTTTTTAAAATGGAAATTTTTATGACAGTGACAAGTAGGAGTTTGCTCCTGTAAGAGATAAAAAATGTGATCTGTGTTCGATGACGAACTGGTGATGAAGGTGAACGCTGGTGAAGTTTACTATGATTTTTATGTTGGAATTTTTATTCTGAAACTTTGCAAGTAAACCAAAGCTTTGAATGTGGCAATTTTTCTACTTCAAAAGAATTCTCAAAGTGATTATTTTATCATATCTATCATCTGAACCTGGATATTAAAACCCATCAGCTCCATAGAAGACTGGACCTTGATTGAGCTTGGTATGGATGTCCCAGATATTTCTAACCAGTGGGCAGCACTCTCAAACATTAAGGTAATGGCAAATCTTTTGATTTGTGCTGTTTGTAGAAATGTGTACTGGGTTATTTAGTCATATAAGGGATGGAAAAACATAACACTACACTGTAACAAATTGCAGGCCTCTCCAATTCAAACATTTCTAGGAATTGGTCACTTCTAATTTTTAATTGGCCAAATTGAATTTCTGTGAATTTAATTTTATCAATTGTAAGCAAACATACAGCTCAATCAGAAATAATATGTTGAGCCACAGAGAACTGAGGTTGACATTTTAGTCAATTCCAACACAGGATATCTGGTGAAAAATACCTTATTTTAAATGAGGAAAAACTCAAGAAGTCTTCTGCATAACAGGATGTGTTAATGTGGAGAAGAAAACTTGAAAGCCGGCACTGCATAAGCTAAATAAAAATAAAAACATTAATGACAAAGTTCTGCTGCATCACATCTGGCAAGTGACAGAACAGAAATTACTTAATTATATAATGAGGATGAGATCAATGAATGGGTGAATAAGTAAGTCACAGAAGCTTGACGTTGTTTGATAATAAAGGTAATAAGCCCTGAAAGAGGGCAATGGTGACTGCAATCTAACGGCACTGTTCAAGCGGTCCCCATGGTGCACATCACACAAATGACTACTTATTACTTAAAACAGATGTGCTTATAACTGAATTGTGTTTATACACAGGGTTGCCATTGTAAAAGAAGTGCACTTTAGTACTTATTGCGCAAAATAATATGTAAGAGCACACCTAAGTGTTAGTTAAATGTAATGTTTTTGCCACTTAAGTGCATTTTATTTGTAATTAATTTTTTAAATGCGTCGCAAATTAAGTACATATTAAATGCAATTAGTTG
Source organism: Paracanthobrama guichenoti (assembly GCA_018749465.1). Lineage (NCBI taxonomy): Eukaryota > Metazoa > Chordata > Actinopteri > Cypriniformes > Gobionidae > Paracanthobrama > Paracanthobrama guichenoti. The sequence continues at coordinate 17,880,048 of CM031964.1, forward strand.
AACTTTTGAGTAATTTTTTAAAAACTTAAGTGGGACTTTAATACAATTTTATATGTACTTTCATAATTGCTTAGTGTCTTTATAATATAGTTCAAGTGCACTGTTCAATGTACAAGAAATTGAAACTAAAATTCTTTAAAATTTACTTTAATTTGCTTAAAAATACTTTAATGTCAGTTAAAAATACACTTAAGTATGAATTAAATGTAATGTTTTGACTAACTAAATACATATTATGTGTAACTGATTTCAAATGCATCACAGATTAAGTTCATATTAAATGCAATTAGTTGAGACGTTTGAGTGATTTTTTAACCACTTAAGTGGGACTTTAGTAAATTTTTATATGCATTTTTGAAATATGGTAAGTGTACCTCTGAATGTACTGACAAGCAATTAATGTGAACTAAAATATACTTTAATGTAATTTACATGTACACTATTATATAATTAAATACATTTGTAATAATTTTTCTAATAATAAAATTGCAATTTAGCATGCTCTTTAAATTGTATTTTAAAATCTCTTAATTACCTAGATTACAATTAACAAATGCACACTGAAACACTCTTCATATTGAAAAAAATCTTTTCACGAAAATGAATGTACTTAAAACCATAGCTAATTTGTTGTTAGATTAAAGTCTTTTGCCTCTCTCTAAAATTTTAAGTAAAGATATGAGGACATTAGATGTTATACTTGCCGCTAAACTGGATGACTCCACGGCAGAATAACTCTCCAAGTGCCTTATGAACTTTTCTTCCAAAAAATGATCTCCCAAATTCCCAGAAATCAGCATTGTTTTGGCAGGGTTTCCCCTGCTAAAATTTGCATTACCTGAGATAAATATCACATTTATTCTGGTTGGTGTGGAACAAACTCAAGCGAAGGAGAACTGGAA
>CM031964.1:17945367-18023204 GCA_018749465.1 Paracanthobrama guichenoti
TAGGAACTGGTGGTTTCCCAGATAACAATTCCCAGATGATTGGTAGGAATTCTGACACCATGTCTATACCGGATGCACGACAGTTGACGCTCGCCGTGATCCAGCCTGCTAAAAGTTAGTTTGTGTAGCAACATAGGGCTATAATCTGTTTGTGTAGACGGCTTTTTTAAAAATGGCGCGTGCTGGTGTAAGGCGCTTGGCTCCATCAGCGTATTAATGCACGCCATAGTTCCTATTGTGCTGGGTTAGACTCCACTCTTGAAATGGGAGCAAATTTAGTTCCCCTCTCAAAGGAGAACTAATATCGTTCCTAGTTTCTGCGAAGGTGCGAACACGGCAAAAACCTAGTACTTCTTAGCAATAGTTGTAGGAACCATGAAAAGGTTCCACTGTGCGAAAGTCCCTGTACATATCATCAAGGCGGAGAAAAAGAAAAGAAAATGTCATTATTGCTTTAAAAAAATGGCGCAGTGTCCGTGTTTGGCCAATTAATGCACACTTACGCCATTGATAGCTCCTATTGCTGAAGTAGGAGCTAATCAAGCAAAAAAACATTTATTCCATGTCCGATTAGTGTTCAGATTGGCATTTTTATCACAAATCAAAGATACTGAACCTAAAAGGCATAGGGTTATGTTCAGAACCTGATTGGTCTGCTTTTATGGCATATTGCCCATTTTGAGACAGAATCTTAACCAGCAGAACATCCAAACAATGCTGTGTTCTGGGCTAAATGTGCTAGTTGTATGTGCGTGAGCTACATATGATGGTATTTTTGACCAGCTGAGAACTCGTGAAGAGCTTTATAAAATGTGTAAAGGAGTCAAAACAGCGGCAGGAATCACTCGATCCGTCACACGCAAACGAAGATCTGCTGCGAGGAGACGCGGGTTCTGACGCCTGTACTGAACTGTGATGGCAAACTCATGACTATGACGAGGAAAAACACGATATGCGTGAGCATTCTGTCCTTTTTAGGTCTCATCTTTCCTGTTTTTAAGCCGCAAGCCGTTATGCTCATACATCTTTTCGAACCACACTAGAGTAAGTTTGGAAGCGGATCGTGACCCATCTTTTCAGCGGTCTCGCCCGCTTGTTTGAGTGTACACCAGGGTTCGAATGACGTTCACACTTATTCAAATGAACCGCACTAACAGAGCAATCGCACCAGAATTAGTTTTAATCAAACGCACCCTTAGTTCCCTTACATGCGTTCCTAGAACTAAAATCAGTCCCAGTTATTGTCGATTGCAAACACACCACAAATCGAGTATTTCCGCCAATAGTTCTAGGAACTATGAAGAGGTTCCTCTGGTGCGTAAAGCCCTTATAGTTGTGATTTAGTAATTAGTTGGTAATTCTTTATAGCTTATAATGGTTAGTTGATAGTTCTTAATGAGGCTAATCTCATTCAGTAATGAATTATTAGCTAATCAGGAAGTATCTCAGTCCTAAACTTGCTATTACTTACTGATTAGTTCACAGTAGTATCTGAAGTGTTGGACTTATCATTTGTCCTGCATAGTAACCTATTAATGACAGACCATTATTCTAAAGTGTCATCATGAAGTTTTAATTTAAAAAAGTTCAAGTTCACTGTTTATAGATTAATCTTTTGCCTTCATCACAGTGAGGTTTATGTTTCTTGTTGCAGAAAAAGAAAGTAAATCCACTGAACAAGACCAAGCAGAAGAAACCGAATCAGACAACGTGGATACATCATTGAACTGGGTTTACATTGTATTAATTGTACTACTGTTAATTATAGTATTTATAGGCCTTTTCATTTTATATTACTGTAGAAAAAATCAAGCTGCATCATTCTCTTCTGTCAGGACTGAAGACAAAAATACAGTGACTCAGATGACAGGTCAGGTCTAAAAGTTTCAATTTTCATATTTACAGCCTATTTCTGGGTCTTTCTGGTGCTTGTGTTTTGTGCTGTTATATTATTGCCTTATACACTGTTCCTGCTCAGTGAGATCTTGAAACGCTTAAACAGGAGCCATTTTTTTTTTTTTTTTTTAAATCGGATTCAGTTATAAAGCTTTTTGTTGAGCAAAATTAATTTTTCCTTGCCATAGAAGAATTTTGATGGTGGTCGATTTCAGCAAAGCAATTCAGACACATTTACAGATTTGTTTTTTTGTTTTTTCAATAAGTAACATTTCGATTAGACTTTTCTTATGTCCGACACAGAAATCATCCCAGTGAAGAATGTCAATTGTCATTTCTAAGAATAAGAGTACATGTCTTTATTATGGAAAACGAAATCTTTGGTTTTACTGTAGATTCGTGTCTTTCAAGGGTAAAGTTTTGTTTTCTAAAGCGGAGCGACTCCTCAGACTTGTTCAGCTACTTCTCTTAATGTTGATATGATTATGTTCTTTAAAGTTTGAGAATAACTGGTTTAAACATTATAATGTTACTTAATCTTTGGTTTTGCTGTAGGTGAAATGAACAGCTATGAATGAAATAAGTAAATGAACTCAAACTTACGCGAGTGTGATACGCTTCCTTTCATTGACGTTTCATTCTGATCCACTTCCTGAATGATGTCTCAAACATTCCTTGTCATTGTGTCTCAAACAGTCGTCATGACTTCAGTTTATTATTATTACTGACAACGCATTGACAACAGGAGCTTCCAGTTTTATCCTTGCGCACATGCACTGAAACCGAAGAGAGAGTGAACTCAGCATTCATTTGCAGAGTTTTTTCCATTTATTTGCCTTTCAGGTGTTGTTTAAGAGCACCGGGTGCAGCTGATAGAACAGAAAGTTGACTTTTACAAGAAATTACCTGTATTGTGATTTCTGTTGTTGTTGTTGTTTGTAGTCGTATCTGAACTCATTCTCTGTACTCATTTTCATCCTGACAGACTCTGCTAAAAAGTATAATTTTTTCTGACAATGCAATGCAAAGACTTTAGCTATAGATAATATATACACTTATATAAGTTGTAGGCCTATGTAGTCTTAAATGGGAGATTTGCTGTAATGGGAAGAGTTTAAATTGGTGGCTATTACAGTCAATAAAACCGATATGCGGGTCAATGTGATTTGCAGCAGTAATATAATATACATTTTGAAGCCTAATGTTTATCAGTAACTGAACATCACTATTTGAACATAAAGTTATTTAAATAAATTCTGAATTGTGTCTCACACGTTCCTGTCATGTCTTGACTTCAGTTTGTCACTGTTAGAGGATGACAAGAATGCAGTGCTTCCAGTTACATACTCAACATACATTTTCAACTAAAACCAGAACCCTTGTTTTCCTTTACGAAGTGGTATCGCCACCTACTGGCCTAGCATGAATAATGCAGCGTTTTTTTTGTCGCTATCACGGATCTGTGTGAATGGGGATCGTTTTGACAACGTTGTTCGTACATGAAAAAATGCATGTGCATCATTGTCATGAAAACATACCCTATCGTAAGACCTTCAGATAAACTAGGAGCCGTTTACACGACACCATTTTCAACTAAAAGCTGAACACTTTGTATCTGTTTTGGCCGTTTATTTACAATACATTGGAGTTTTGGTGGCCTGAAAATGCAAACATTTGAAAACGGGTTTCATAGTTTTTTTGACAACGATACCGTTATCGTTTCTGCGTAAACATACAAAAACGTGAATTTGTAAAAACGGTGATGTCATGCGCATGAGCATGTAATGCGCATAGTCTTTCTTTACAAGGTGACGTCGCCACCTACTGGCCTAGCATGAATAATGTAGCAGTTTTAGTTGTTTTTGAGGAACCATGTGAACTGGGATCGTTCTGATAACGTTGACGTCTGTACAGAGAAAAAAACGTTTCCATTTTTAGTACATCATGGTCGTGTAAATGCACCCTGAAAGAGATCACCGGGATGTCCCGGCGTTAAGCGCAGTGCGCGTGTGTTCACTGGGGGAGCGGATTGAATTGTCCACCCACGGTTTCTGATTTGAGAAGGACATTATTGTTATTGTTTGTGTGGTTTGCTCTGTAAGCGTGTTGATGAAGCAAAGCGCCACATCCGTGAACTCGCTGACGTCAGATGAACTTGCCCGGAACATGTCCCAGTCGACGCCATCCAGAGCTGCCTGTAGCGCGGTCTCTGAGTGGGCTGACCAGCGTTTAACTTCCCGCCTCACGGGGTTCCTGAACGAGCCTTTGTTTGTATTCAGGTGTGAGGAAAATGGCGGCATGATCCAATTTGCCGAAAGCTGGAAGTGACCTCGCTTTATAGGCGTTTTTAAAGCGAGAGTAGCAATGATCCAGTGTGTTTGCTCTCCTCGTGTAGGACAGGAGATGTGCTGGTGAAAGTTTGGCAAGACATTCTTTAGGTTTGCTTTGTTGAAATCGCCCGCGACGATGAATGCCGCATCGGGGTGTTTGTTTATGACGCCGCTGGGAACATCATGAAGGCCAGATAAAGCCAGCCCTATGTCTGTCTGTGGTGGAATGTAAACGGTGGTCGCGACGACAGAAGAAAACTCCCTCGGCAGATAGAATGGGCGGCAGATGATTGTTAAATGTTCCAGATGAGGCGAGCAGGAGTGCGAGAGAATGGTGATGTTCCTGGGGTCGCACCATTTTCTTGGTGATCATGAAACACACTCTACTGCCTTTGGATTTACGGCCTCGCTGTTCGTCCATCCGAAAAACAGAGATGTTCTCCGACGGCGCCACCGCTGTGTCGGGACCACGGGCGTGAGCGATGTTTCAGACAAACAATAGATGTTACAGTTTCTCATGTCCCGTTGAAAACTTATCCTGGCTCTAAGATCGCCCATCTTCTTTTCCAAGGATTGGACATTTGCTAGAAGAATGCTCGAGAGGTGGGCTGAATGCCCTTTTTCTCAGTCTGTTGCGGATCCTCGCGCGTTTCCCACGGTGTTTCTTGATTCTTTCGCCGCCGACTCAGGCCATTGTTCAACTCGCCGTTCCGGATGAATCTCAGATGGCCACAGAGGATCGGTGAAAGTGTCCTGAAACAGTCCAGTGTAGAGGTAACCAATGTCCAAAAGAGTTTTGCTGTCATAGCAGATCAATGCAGATGATACATTTGTAAAATTGAGAGCAAAAGAAAGTAAAATAGTAAATAAAAGCACAGTCTTCGCGGAGTGACCTGAACGGCGACCGAACAGACGGTGGTGCCATCTTGGCCTATTCTTAAGTACAGTGGCCAAGAGGACATGTTTGGTTCAGTTAGTTTTGTCATGGTCACAACATATAAACTCATGGGAACATGATAAGTCGTGACCATGAGATAATTTCGTCGAGGTAACAACATCATTGTGTCGTGGCCTCGAGATCATATGTTGAGGGACTGATATATTTTTCTCGTGGCCACAACTTTGTGGTTTTCATTGAATAAACACTAAAAAAATAGTTGTATGAACTGGCATGTAGCCTCTTTATTTCTTCCACACTGAACTCCGTTGTGTCATTCTTATCTTGCGATTCATTAAGAGCTCAGCAAGAGATGCACCATGTTCTAGAGGTGTCGCGCGATATCTCAGAAGAGCTAAATATGGATCTGACTTGCCTTCTGATGCTTTCTTGAGCAATTGCTTTACAATATCCACTGCTTTTTCTGCCTTCCCGTTAGACTGAGCATGATGGGGACTAAAAGTCACGTGTTTGAAATCATAGTGAGTGGCAAAGTCATGAAATTCCATTGAAGTTTAGCATGGACCGTTGTCACCACTACCACAAGAGTAATGCCATGCCTGCAAAAATTGACTTAATTTGCTGTACCGCACATGCACTTGAGGAGTTAGACAGCAGGGCTATTTCTGGAAAATTAGAAAAAATAATCCACTACCAGCAAGTATTCTTTTCCATGAAAATTAAACAGATCAGTACCCACTTTCTGCCATGGATACTCAGGTAAATATGTTGTGATCATGGGTTCTCTTGCTTGCTTGCTTTGATGTTTCTGACAAACTTCACAGGTACTGACCATTTTCTCTCAATGTCTGTATTTATTCCAGTCCAAAAGACTGAATCTCTGGATCTCCTTTTACATTTATCCATTCCAAGATGTCCTTCATGTATCCTGGAAAGCATCTCTCAGCACTTGTGGAACAACTACTCGCCTCAGAAGAACACCATCTCCACACTGAGCTCAGATCTAACATTGTAGAATTGTGGGCATGAACTTCTGACCAAGTCATTGTTCAAATTTTAAATTACAGCCTGGAGAACTGGATCTTTTGCTGTCTCCTCAGCTATTTGCTTGAGCTTCTGATCAGACACTGGAAGAGATTCGACAACAAGATTTACATGCACTTTCACATCTTCTTCTGTGGAACTCACATCTGAGGATTTGCATGTTAATGCTGCACAAGATAATGTATCTGCTAGGACTATGCGAACTATAATGTAGACTAATTCAAAGTCATACCGTTGCAGTCTCATCATTAGACGCTGAATGCGTGGTGACGTCTCATTCAGATTTTTTCTGATGATCGCAATTAAAGGCTTATGGTCCGTTTCAGCTGTGATCGATGGTAAGCCATAGACATAGTCGTGAAATTTCTCAAAAGACGAGCCCAAGACATTCTTTTTCGATCTGAGCATATCTGCATTCAGATTGCATCATCGTCCTAGAGGCATAGGCTATCGGTTGCCGTCAGCATCTGCTTGGAGTAAGACTGTGCCTAGACCATCCTTTGACGTGTCCATGGAGATTTTGATTTTGACTCTTTGAATACACCTTTTTTGCCCACTGGACAAAATTGCCTGAATTTTGCTTTGTCAGGTTTTTGCAACTTGTCACCTAAAAAGGTAACTTCAGTGACACCAAACAGACATTTAGCTCTGTTTAACTTGAGTTATGCCTGTTATGCCCGATCAGTGTATACACATCGATCAGGCATAACATTATGTCCACCTTCCTAATATTGTGTTGGTCCCCCTTTTGCTGCAAAAACAGCCCTGACCTGTCGAGGCATGGACTCCACTAGACCCCTGAAGGTGTGCTGTGGTATTTGGCACCAAGATGTTAGCAGCAGATCCTTTAAGTCCTGTAAGTTGCGAGGTGGGACCTCCATTGATCAGACTTGTTTGTTCATCACATCCCACAGATTTGATTGAAATCTGGGGAATTTGGAGGCCAAGTCAACACCTCAAACTCATTGTTGTGCTCCTCAAACCATTCCTGAACCATTTGTGCTTTGTGGCAGGGCAAATTATCCTGCTGAAAGAGGCCACAGCCACAAGGGAATACCGTTTCCATGAAAGGGTGTACATGGTCTGTAAGAATGCTTAGTTAGGTGGTATGTGTCAAAGTAACATCCACATGGATGGCAGGACCCAAGGTTTCTCAGCAGAACATTGCCCAAAGCATCACACTGCCTCCACCGGCTTGCCTTCTTCCCATAGTGCATCCTGGTGCCATGTGTTCCCCAGGTAAGCTACACGCATGCACCCGGCCATCCACGTGATGTAAAAGAAAACGTGATTCATCACACCAGGCCACCTTCTTCCATTGCTCTGTGGTCCAGTTCTGATGCTCATGTGCCCACTGTTGGCGCTTTTGGTGGTGGACAGGGGTCAGCATGGGCACCCTGACTGGTCTGCGGCTATGCAGCCCCATACGCAACAAACTGAGATGCACTGTGTATTCTGACACCTTTCTGTCAGAACCAGCATTAACTTCTTGAGCAATCTGAGCTACAGTAGCTCGTCTGTTTGATCGACACAGGCCAGCCTTCGCATCAATGAGCCTTGGCCGCCCATGACCCTGTCACCGGTTCACCACTGTTCCTTCCTTGGAGCACTTTTGATAGACACTGACCACTGCAGACCGGGAACACCCCACAAGAGCTGCAGTTTTGGAGATGCTCTGACCCAGTCGTCTAGCCATCACAATTTGGCCCTTGTCAAACTCGCCAAATCCTTACGCTTGCCCATTTTTCAACTTTGTAACTTAAATTTTTTTAGCCAAATTGGCCAGTGAGTGAAAAGTTAATTTCAAACCCTGAATATAGGCTAGGTTAATATAGGCTACTAATAATTTCTTAATTCTGGGCTTTTTCTTAATTAAAAAAACAAAAAAAAACAAAACAAAACAAACAAACAAAAAAATTATAGTAAGCCTATTAATTTCTGGTAATTACAGATTGCTATGGTCATGCAGGTTGTTTACGCATTTAACTCGTGGCCATGAGAACTACATGTAGTTATCTCAACATATGAAATTGTGGCCACAAAAAAAATATATCAGTCCCTCAACATATGATCTTGAGGCCATGACTCTCATGAATACGACAACGGGGGTAACTGAACCTGGTTAACCATGTGAACCTTTGATCCCTCTGCAGAAACTGTTAACTGTTCTCCTTTGTGTTTTACTAGACACAACCACCCAGTCACAAAAAGATTATTGTAGATTTAGTTTGAATTGACATGCATATTGGAATGCTCCCATGTGAGCTTTATCTATCGTAATAATTATCATTCTTTACGGAAAACTGTCTGTCTCTGATTATTGGGTGGGTAAGGTGAGGGGGGGTATGGGGATTAGTTGTTAGTTATTGAGGCTGGATTACATGCAGTTATGGTCAGAATTATTGCCACTCCTGGTAAATATGATCAAAGATGACTGTAAAATAAATATGAAATGTTTATCCTTTTGAACTTTTATTTAAAAATGTGCAGAAATCGAACCTTTCATTGAAGTAAAATAATTTAAAGTAATGGTAAATCACATTATGAAATAAATGCTTTTCTCCAAAACACATTGACCACAACTACTGACACCCCTAAACATTTTTATGAGTAAAATATCTCAAGTATATCATTCATCACAATGAGTAAAACCACAGAATATAGTTCTGATGTGCAGCAAGAGATTGTTGAGCTTCACAGAATAGAAAGTGGCTGTAAGAAAAAATAAGCATTGAAAAATCCCATTTCCACCATTATTCCACCAAAAATCTAACAACCCCTACATCACCACATGTTGTTTGGGAGGGTTTCAAGAAAATCTTTTGCTCATCCAGAAGCAAACTCAGCATATTCAGTCGTCAGACACGACTGAACTTCAAAAGGACCGGCTTCTGTGGTCAGATGAAACTATAAAAAGAGCTTTTTGGCAGAAAACCCACCAGATGTGTTTGGTACAAAGAGGGATAAAAACACGGAAGTGGAAGTACCGCGTATTGCTTTTAACTTCGGAGCCGAACGGTTTGCTGTATCAAGCTGTTTCTACGAAGAGTGTTTAGACGAGTCTCGAGGAGGATCGCTCTCTTACCTGGGTGCTGGTGTGATGGCGCGAGTCAGCGAGTGGCCGCTGCAACATACACTGTCTCTGTGTTGGTTGGCTGGGCGTTTCCATTCTTGAGTGCTCACACGCAGGCTTGCTATCGGACTGCTGTGAGCCGCGGCCATCTCCCTGAGTGCTTCAGCACTTCTAAAGAGCATTTCCTTCTAAAGAGCAACACGGTTTGACTCTCGCGTCTTTTTCAAGACGTCATTCAAACCGTGTTTCTGGATGCGGTTGTTTCTGTCCTCATTTGACGGCCACGATCTCTCTTGCACATAAACATGCGAGATTGCGTCGTGGGTGATTCATACTCTCAGGAGAGTGTGATCACGCCGGCGCGCAGTTCGCGTCTTACCTTTCTCATAAGGGCTTAGGCGCTCAGCGCGCCGTGTGCCATCGAAGCGGCCGGCTGACAGCGCGGGTTGCCACGGCAACCCAGCGCGCCACACCGCGCCTGGATGCCGGTCGAGACTATGAAACCTCAAACGGGTTGAGTCCCTTTGCCTATTCCCCGATCTAGTTCCTTTCTGGTGCACCAGAAAAGGGCTACTCGGCTAATAAGCCTGGGTGACCTGAGGGCTACAGTGGGGTTTCCGCCGGTACATCCCCTCGGGCCCCACTCCTCTAGCATCACAAGTATGCTGAGACTGTGTTTGTGGGTGGTTCATGTTCTCTCATGAGAACGTGACCACGCCAGCGTTGTTCGCCTTCCCTTTTTCAAAGGCTGGAGCGTTCAGCGCGCTGTGTGCCATTCTGATGGCCACGTTCACAGTCGCACATGCCTGAAAAAAAGGGGGACCTAGCATTTCATTTGGGGCTCTGGCAGAGGACAGATGTCAATTGCTGCATCGGAGAAAGGGAAATATGGAACACCAAAAGGGCATAATCTGTATAAGTGTTTTTTCCCTCTCTCACTACCCTCTGTCCTGCATGCATGAGGGTAGTCCCGACCCAGGGGTTATGCAGGAACTGCGGCGGTGATGGACCTCGCGCTCGGGCGACGAAAGTCACCGCACGCTCCTGGGTCAGGCGATGTCCACACTAGTGGTCCAGGAATGTCACCTGGGGCTAAACCTGGCAGAGATGCTTGAGCCCGGCAAAGTTCGGTTTCTCAATGCCCCTGTCTGTCAGGCTGGCCTCTTCGGTGACGCCATCGAGAACTTCGCCCAGCAGTTCTTGGTGGCCCAGTAGCAGACGGAGGCAAAAAAAAAAAAACCTGTCCCGATGACCAGCTGCTGCCTTCACCCAGTCATCGGTCACAGTGTCTCTGCCTGCTTGTCGCCGAGGGCGCCCCCTGCGTCTGCCCCTGCTAAAGCCAAGCAGCAGCCTCCACCCAGGCAGCAGGTGGCCGGGCGCATGGGAGGCACCCAACCCGCCCAGGGTCCCGCGAAACCTGCAAGCGGCCCTGAAACGGGTGGCCCAGTGAGAAGGGGATCTGCTCTTGGGGAGGCGGTGTCCGCACCCCCCCCAGAGGAGGACTGAGGGGAGACTAGGTTTCGATCCTGCCACTGGCTCTCCGGAGTCCAGTGGTACCCACTTTCAAAAGAGCAGTGTCCTCCCTCCCTGGGCTCCAGGAGGGTCAGGTGGGCAGTGTGTGACGCCTCCAAGCCTTGCCACTCCTTGCCTCCCCTCCTTTCGCCAGTGGACAGCAGTGTGGGCACCGAGGACACCACCAGGCCTTCTCACCCACACTCTGCCCTACCCTGGAATGTTCAGACGATTTCCGGGCCGCCTCCGGGCCTCCCGGGTCGGATCTGAGCATTCCACCTTCCTGCCTCCCCCAGGCAGGGGGCAGCAGAGTGGGCACCGAGGACGCCACCGAGCCTTCTCACCCACACTCTGCCCCACCCTGGGAGGCTCAGACAACACTCTGGGCCCCCCCCCCGGGCCACCCGAGTCGGGTCCGAGCCTCCCACCTCGCTGCCCCACCCTGGGTACGTCTGTGGTGCCGTTGGTCCTGCTTGTCCGGTTCTGGGGGCCTGGCTAGAGCTCCCCAGGCCGCCTCGCTGGATCATCTGTACCATCAGACTCGGCTACGCGGTTCAGTTCGCTCGCCGGCCTCCCAAGTTCAGGGGCATCCTCTTCACCTCCGGGCAGAGCAGCGATGCCCATGTCTTGCAGTGTCAGAGATCGAGTCCTACTGGCGAAGGACACGATCAAGCCGGGTTCCTCCAGCCGATATGAAGTCAGGGTTCTACAGCCCTTACTTCATTGTACCCAAGAAAGGGGTGGGTTAAGACCAATCTTGGACCTGCGTGTCCTGAATCGGGCCCTGCACAAACTCCCGTTCAGAATGTTGACGCTAAAAACGCATTTTCGAATGCATCCGTCCCCAAGATTGGTTTGCAGCGATCGACCTGAAGGACGCGTACTTCATGTCTCCATTCTCCTGAGACGCAGACCGTTCCTATGCTTTGCGTTTGAGGAGAGGGCATGTCAGTACAAAGTCCTGCCCTTCGGGCTGTCCCTGTCGCCTCACGACTTCACGAAAGTAGCAGAGGCAGCCATTGTTCCGCTCCGAGAACGTGGCGTTCGCATCCACAACTATCTTGACGACTGGCCCATACTAGCCCAGTCGCGAGAGCAGTTGTGCAAACACAGGGACCTGGTGCTCTGTCACCTCAGCCTGTTGGGCCTTCGGGTCGACAGAGAAGAGCAAACTCTGTCCCACACAGAGGATCTCTTATCTCGGTATGGAGCTGGATTTCGTCAATCGAACTGCGCGCCTCACAGAGGAGCGAGTTCGATCAGTGCTGAACTGCTTGAATACGTTCAAAGGCAGGACAGCGGTCCCACTGAAGTTCTTTCAGAGGCTCCTGGGGCATATGGCATCTGCAGCCGCGTAACGCCGCTCGGATTGCTACATATGAGAGACCGCTTCAGCACTGGCTTCACGGCCGAGTCCCGAGATGGGCGTGGCAGAGCGGCAAGTACCGGGTCTCAGTTACCCTTACTGCCGCCAAACCTTCAGCCTCGTGGGCGGACCCTTTCGCTTACGGGCGGAGTGCCCCTAGAACAGGTGTCCAGGCATGCTGTGGTCTTCACGGATGCCTCATCCACCGGCTGGGGGGCCACGTACAACGGGCATGCAGTTTCGGGTCTGTGGACGGGGCCCCAACTGCATTGGCATATCAATTGCCTAGAGCTACTGGCTCGCCCGCCATCTCCTCCTTTGGAGTCAGAAGCATCTGAGGTCGCTTCACGCCATTCACATCCCAGGTGCGCTCAACCGGACAGCCGACGAGCTCTCACGGCAGCCGACACCTCCGGGGGAGTGGCAACTCCATCCCCAGGTGGTCCAGCTGATATGGGGCCTCTTCGGAGCCGCACAGGCAGACCTGTTTGCCTCTCCAGAGTCGACCCATTGCCAGCTGTATTACTCCTGACCGGGGCACCTCGCACGGATGCACTGGCACACAGCTGGCCCTGGGGCCTACGCAAGTATGCGTTCCCCCCAGTGAGCCTTCTCGCACAGACACTGTGCAAAGTCAGGAGGACGCTGAGCAGGTCTTGCTAGTTGCGCCCTACTGGCCCAACCGACCAGGTTCTCCGAACTAACTCTCCTCGCGACAGCACCTCCCTGGCCCATTCCTCTGAGGAAGGACCTACTTTCTCAGGGACGGGGCGCACTATGGCACCTGCGCCCAGACCTCTGGAAACTCCATGTCTGGTCCCTGGACGGGACGCTGGAGGCCCCCCTCTACGAGGCGCCTCTATGCATTGAAGTGGAACCTGTTCGTTGAGTGGTGTTCTTCTCGCCGCGAAGACCCCGAAGGTGTTCGGTTAGCGCCGTGGTTTCCTTCCTGCAAGATGGGTTGGAGAGCGAAGGCTGTCTCCCTCCACCCTTAAAGTGTATGTCGCGGCAATAGCGGCATATCACGATGCAGTTGATGGTAAGTCCCAGGGAAGCACGCACCTAATCGCCAGGTTCCTCAGGGGTGCGAGGAGGCTGAATCCTCCTCGCCCAAACCCGGTACCTCTTGGGACTTAGCTCTGGTGCTGAGAGCACTCCAGAGCCCTCCTTCGAGCCTCTGCAGTCCATTGAGCTGAATATCCTGTCCATGAAGACAGTACTCTTGGTTGCATTGGCCTCCATCAAGAGGGTAGAGGACCTGCATGCACTTTCAGTCAACGAATCGTGCCTAGAATTTGGGCCAGGTAACTCTCACGTTGTCCTGAGACCCCGGCCCGGATACGTGCCCAAGGTTCCCACCACTCCTTTCCGGGACCAGGTGGTGAACCTGCAAGCGCTGCCTTCGGAGGAGGCAGACCCAGCCCTGGCTTTGCTCTGTCCCGTCCACGCTCTCCGCGCCTACGTGGACCGAACTCGAAGCCTTAGGACCTCAGAACAGCTCTTCATCTGTTACGGAGGCCAGCAGAAGGGAAAGGCTGTCTCCAAGCAGAGGTTAGCCCACTGGATAGTGGATGCTATTGTCTTGGCGTACCAGTCCCAAGACGTGCCCTGCCCGTTCGGGTTGCGAGCGCACTCAACTAGGAGTGTAGCCTCCTCCTGGGCGCTGGCTCAGGGCGCCTCGCTAACAGATATATGTAGGGCTGCGGGCTGGGCGACACCTAACACGCTCAGCTAGATTATATAGCCTCCCGTGTAGAGCCGGTATCTTCCGTGTACTCGCCTCAGTGGCCAGTAGCGCGAAGTGCCCGTTCTAGTGTCGGCTTGCGACGCCATTCCCACCCTCTGGGCTGGATGCGTGCGTTATTTATCTCCAGTCGTGTTCCCCAGAAAATGGCGAACCCTGTCGAGCTCCTCCGTCACCCCTTCGGTGTCAGACGTTGCGGCCGCCTGACGCCAGGCCTGCACCCGCATGCTTGTGGAACGTGTGTGTAGGCTGGGTTCCATATGTAGCGGTTCCCTAACGGCAACCCCATATGTGTATTCTCCACGGTACCAGCTACCCTACTCGGCTAGCCCGTGTCTTTCCCTTGACAGAGCTCGCTCTGTCGCTCTCTCTGGCGGTGTTCTTCCCCCCTGGGACCAGGCTGGATCCACCCCAGAGACTGCCATATGTTTGTACTACCCTGATAGGTTAGTCCTTATGTGTAATTTGCCACCTCTCCCTCCATTGAGGCACGTGGCCCCCGCAGCGTTCCGTTCCCAAACGGGCACGCTTTCCCAGTGTTATCCAATAGTCACTTTGAGTGGGTCTTGCAGGAACAGCAGTGACTGTCCATCCCTGCCTGGAGCCCTGACTTCCTCTCCAATGTAGGAGCGGTCCAGTGAGCTCAAGCAGGGCGCTGGAAGGGCCAGCATCCTGGTGTGTTGGTAGGGATCCCAATTCGTCGGTCAGTTCCGATGTACGTCCCGTCGCCAGGTGCTGTGCTTCAGCTGAAGGCCGAGTCACTTGTCTCGGCTCCTCAGTTGAAAAGCAATACGTGGTACTTCCACTTCCGTGTTTATACCCGTGCTGCGGGGCGGTGCGTGGAATGCGTGAACCGCATGCCAATGTCCATTGGCTCGTTTTTAATCACTGAAGTAGATTGGTCTCTGAAAACAGATCCCAACCCGCCGGTCAGTTCCGACAGACGTCTCCGCTCCTCCTTCAGGGAACGAGGGTTACATACGTAACCGAGACGATTTTTTGCACGTTTTTAAATAAAAGATCAAAAGGATAAACATTGCAGATTTATTTTTACAGCCATCTTTGATCATATTTACATGGGGTGCCAATAATTCTGACCATAACTGTATGTAGATGTGTGTGTGTGTGTGTGTGTGTATGTACTGTATGTATGTTTGATCAAATAACATTGATTATAAAAACTGCTTAAACTGTTTAATGAATTGATGTTGGTGGGGTATTAGGTGTTGAACAAGTCTGTATGTGGTCAGAGCAAACTTGACTTCCTCTGACTGATATGAGAGAAGCTTGTTCCTGTCTGCTTCAGCTGCAGCAGATTCATTTTAAATGTTGTTTGAGGAGCCAGGTTTCATTAGATTCAACTGTTATAATCAAGCCAGTAACATGAGGATCATTCAGCTTCATCTCTGTGAGTTCATTACGTTATGAATATGTTTGACGTGCTTTATTGATTTTATGTTGCTAATCTTATTTATAATGAATGTGTATCTATTTTTTTATCTCATAGATGTGTTGATCTGTTGTCTAGCTGCAGTGTCGGATCAACTAACTGATCTGGGATCAAATGTGACCATAAACTGTGATCTTGATGAAAATGAGGTTTATTGGATTTTACTGAAAACACCAGATCCTCCAACAGTGATTCTACGATCAACCTCAACTCCAAAAGCACCTCACTACTTCAATAAAACATTCAGAAAGAAATATTCAGTGCAGTTTAAACATCATCTGGTTATAAATAATGTGACTGCTGATGAATTAGGAGTTTATTACTGTATGAACACACGCACACCTCCAAAACTCGGCAACAGCACCAGACTGCACTTCACCGGTGAGTTCATTTACCCTTCAGTGATCAAGACTCCTTTATTATCAGCATTTTCAGTTTTACAGAATTATAGCCTTGTTAACACTTGTTACAGTAACAAACTGTGGCCATTTTCAGAATCAGAAATATCTGAGTGTCACAATCATCTGGCTGTAAAGTTTATTGATCAGAAACAGACTCAATGTCAGATTTTCATCATCATATCTGGTCTAATAAATGGGCTTCTGGTCATTGTAGCTGATCGGTGAGAGATTTTCAGCCATCTTTAATAATATTAATATAATACAAATTGAATAAGATGTAATACAACCTTTTGTAAATATTATATCTAAATGCATTATTCCATTTTTAGGACTAGTAAAGGTTTTTGTTGTTGGAAACAGAAGGTCCCAACAATGCCAACAACTCAACACAGATCTACAGCAGAATCAAGTTATAGAAGAACCTCAGGACCAGTTGCAGGTAAAATATGTGACATTATCATACCCTTTTCTGTCTTAAAATAATTGAGCATTCATGCTTGCTTCCATAACACTAATTTTAGTTCCTTTGGTTCAGTTGTAACTGAAATTGCTAATATTGTTCTTTCAGTACGCATACAATGGACTTCTCCAAGCTGCGTAGAAATATTCGCCCCAGCCAAATCAACAGCACATATGCTGCTCTAAAGCTGCCCAAGTCACGAACACATGAGTATGACTGATTTTATAATCATTTTGTTCACTTATGTTCATTCAGTTTCTAACTGATTGAGAGCTTAACACACGACATTAACCAGCCAAACATCCTTTAGATCAGGGTTTTCAAACTGGGGTCTATGGAAAGTTCAGAAGAAAAAATAGATATAAAATAAAAAATGTTAAAACTGATTACAATTTATATTATTAATTTAGCATTCTTTCTGAAAACCAGCTGAAATCATAAGATTAATTACAGTTATTTATTTATTATTGAATTGACAGCAATATTTTGTTTTATTTCTCTTTAGGTTCATAATATAGCAGCAGGCAGACAAACACAGTGTCTCCTTTACAGAAAGGAAATATTTTACTTAAATTTAAAATTTTAAATAAATGTTTAAATGCACTATTAATGTTTTATACATGAAAATATAGCCACTAATGAATCATATTTATAATTCAGTGATATATGATAACATATATTTGGGGTAAAAAAGTTTTTGAAAGAAAAAAACCTTGCAATAACTGTATCTTTTAGAAAATACTGGTTGAAACTTCTGTGAGAAATTGTTGACATAATTACATATTCTTCTCAAATGCTTTGATTTCTCTGTAAACTGTCTTGACACAAGAAAACATCTTAGAATGGAGATTGTGCACATTTCTGTAAAATCTGATTGGTTGAGTTTTCTATGCTGTTGGTAAGAGAAGAGCATAGAGAAGCGCTTTAATAAATGCCTGTATAAATTAATATGTATAAATTAATAAGTAAACAGCATCAGTTAAATAAGGTTTATAAAGTATGTTATTTTTAGTCAATGAACTGAAGTTTTATTGTTTCTCAACCTATTGTCCCTATAGCTCAGCAGTCATTTTTTTGTTGTTGTGGCCTTGTTGTTTTGTCTTGTTTCTTGGCGTGTGTGTGTGTGTGTGTGCCTGTTTATGTGATTTATGAGGACACAAATTTGTATAACTACATGGGTATTACACTGGTATTATATAAATGTGGTTTATGAGGACGTTTTATATGTCATACTATGTCATTCACAAACATACTAAATAATGTTTTATTAAAATGTAAAAATGCAGAATGTGTCCTGTAATGGGCAGGTTTAGGGGTTGGGGCAGTGTAGGGGATAGAATATATGGTTTGTACAGTATAAAAACCATTACGTCTATGGAGAGTCATCATGATAGGTGCACACATTGTGTGTGTGTGTGTGTGTGTGTGTGTGTGTGTGTGTGTGTGTGTGTGTGTGTGTGTGTGTGTGTGTGAATCTGCTGAATGCTGAGCCTCATGCATGTAATGGGCAAAGGTGAACATAAATTGAACATATAAATATGAGGTTTATTGTTGAAAATAAAGATAAGCAGAGTGATTTTAGATGTACTCCATTATTCATATGACATCCTTGCATACCTTTCATTGTTAGACCTACATTAAATTTACAGTAGTTTTAAAATATATGTATATGTATAAATAAAATATATGTATTTCAAAATATATCTATAAATACATGTATATCAAACATAAATTTACTTCTCTGAAAAAAAAACAAGTTGTAAAGTTGTAAAATCAATTTCAGCGTCATAATAAATAATGTACTATTGAGGACTTAGAATATGACGGCATTGTCAGATTATTTTAAAATGCATAATAAAAATAAATAAATAAATAAAACGTCTGAAGTGCTTCTTTGGAAATGACATGCCAACATCATATACACAGACACACACACACACACACACACACACACACACATAAAAAAAAAAAAAAAAAAAAAAAAAAAAAAATATATATATATTCTGGGGAAAAAATTCAGAGACCACTTAACATTGATTTCTGATCTTTAAGTGGTCTCTAATTCTTTTTTCCAGAGATGTATATACATGACCCAGACCATATGATACAGCACAGTGTGGTTAAACTCAACTGAAGCGCTCAACCAAAACCATAAACATGTTCCACTTGCTTTGGGCACAACCAATGATAAACAGGGTCTGTCTAGAGTGGAGGTTAACCTTAAAACTAGTGCAGTGCTTTTTCAATACCTTTATACAGTTCGGTTCTCAGTTCTCACAGTTGTCTTAACCTCAAATGGAAACAGCAGCACATTGCATTGCATTTTTTCTACCCAGCATTGCCGAGAGTAATGCATGTCAACCATTGCAATTGATACAATACGGGACTTCGACCAATAAAATAAATACTTTTACATAATAGTAAAGTGCTGAATCCTGAGACTCATGAATATCATGGGAAAAGGTGAGCATAAATTCATGTACTGTATAAATGTGAACATTTACATATAAATATAAGTCTTGTTGAAAACAAAGAAAAGCAGAATTATACAAACAGTGAAAGTGCTGTTGAACTGTATCAGCATTATTGGAATGCTTTTGGAGACTAAAGCTGAATAATATTTATTTAAAAATTATATATATTTTTAATATATACAATTCTATTAAATTATAAAACTTCCACATAGTCTAACGATAGAACACCAGGAAAGAACCAAATTATGGTAAGTACTACAGTGGCCTCATATTTTTTCCACACAAGATCTTTATTTGGCGTTGTGTTTGATTTGTATAACCCTTTTTATACAGTCTAAGGTATAATGTTTCGTTTATGTATGTAACCTGGTTCCCTGAGTAGGGAACAAGACGCTCTGAGCCATCGCTATGGGAACACCTTCGATGTGACGAATGTCTGATGCCCTTATACCATCACTCCATCTTACTGGTTAGTAGTGCTTAGCACCGCCCGTCATGTATGCTTCATATCAGCATGCTATGTGCTATTTCATCAGATTTCCAAGACGGCGAAGCTACTTATTGAAGGAAAGGGAATGGCTGGCATCACAACTCCCTACTCAGGGAACCAAGGTTACATATGTAACCATGTGTTCCCTTTCATAGGTTCACTCAATGCTGCGAGCTGTCGCTATGAGAACGATATACCATAATGCAGAGGACCATCCTGCCACAACACAAATATTCTCCAGAGAAGAGCCTTTAAAAGAGCCTGAGAAAAAGCCATTCCTCTGGTGGAATGAGCACGCACATTTAGAGGCGCAGCCAAGCCATGCGCCACGCGCCACATAGGCCGCAGAGAAAGAGCCTCATCACCCAATGAGACATTCTCTGTTTGATGATGGCAGCTCCTTTGTTTTTACCCTCAAAACACACAAACAGTTGCTCTGATCTACGCCACTGGATGAACGGATGACATAGATCTTCAATGCTCTCACCAGACAGAGGCCAAGAGGCCGCACATCACTCCCAGTCTCCGAGTCAGAGAGAGAAAAGGCCTCCAAGACCACTTGCTGGGAATGAAAGGTGGTCGAAGCAACCTTAGGAACATAACCTGGCCTAGGTCACAATATGACTTTAACCAACCTGGGGGCAAAATCCAGCAGGTCTGGTCTTAGGGGAACCTCCCAAGGAGGGCCAACTAACAGACTGAACAGGTCTGAGAACCATATCTGAGTAGGCCAGAACGGCGCCACTAACAACAGAAGTCTCACTTTGTCAAATCAAATCACCTTTATTTATATAGTGCTTTTTACAAGTCACAGTGTTAACAGGAAAATAACGCAACAGAATTTGATTCGGCTGTACAGCTGCTCTGGTGAAAACGGTGATGCTAATTTCAATTATCAAATAGTGTCAATGCGGGCAGATCGGTAATATAGTTGAAATTTAGGTGTCCCCAACTGAGCAAGCCAAAAGCCAAAGCCAATGGTGGCAAGGAACCAAAACTCCTTCAGGTTCAGAATGGAGAAAAAACCAGGCTCAGTCGGGGTGCCAGTTCTCCGGCCACTTAACAGAACTTTGTCTGTTCATACTCTGAGCAGCACTGCTGAAAGTAAATTAATCGGTGGGAAGGCAAAAAGTCTGGTCCTGGGTTCTGGTCCCATTTATGTGCCACCCACGATGCACCTCATTCCAGACTCCAAAGGTCGGGCGTCCTTGATAGACTGCCCCCCAGCCTGTGAGGGATGCGTCTGTCATGATAGACTAGCAACTACAATACGCCCCTAGCTGGACTCTCTCTGTGAAAAGCTGGAGTCTCATCCACGGACACAGGGCCTGAATACCTCTGCGTGTGATCAGAACTCTGTGGAAAAGGGGTGGCAATGAGGCGAGATCCCTCAGATCTTGATCCACCATTGGAATGGTCTCATGTGGAGCAGGCCCAGCTGAACTACAGGGGATGCTGCTGCCATAAGACCCATCAGTCTGTG
Source organism: Paracanthobrama guichenoti (assembly GCA_018749465.1). NCBI lineage: Eukaryota > Metazoa > Chordata > Actinopteri > Cypriniformes > Gobionidae > Paracanthobrama > Paracanthobrama guichenoti. Next base: position 17,965,989 of record CM031964.1, read on the forward strand.
ACAGGACAGGTCTGAGTCAAGTACACAGCGCCCTACCCTATACTGACTCAGACAGTCCTGTAATGACTGAACATGTGCGGGAGACAACTGTGCCCACATGAATCTAGGTCTACACCCAGAATTGGTGTATTGTCAGTTCCTGAGATTGAGCTAATATAAGCCAATCATCAAGGTAGTTCAAGTTCCAGATGCCCTGGAGCTGCAGAGGGCACACGTGACCCTAGTGTTTTTCCCAAACTCCGAAGGCTGGGATGCGCGGAGTGCCTGAGGAAATGCTCGTCCCGATTGGGCTCGACCTAAAACCGCCCGAGGCGCATTTGCGCGCCAGGACAGTCAAGACAAGAGCCAGGAGGCCACAATGAGAGAAGGCGAGTATGCTTGCATGGTTTGTCCAAACTCTCCAATGGAGGGCTTGGCCTCAGAGGATGAGAAAGGAATCAGGAACTGGTGTTGGGGCCTGAGAGCGAGAGAGGCCTTAGCCATCAAGGTCAGGTCTATCCGTGACCAACTTGTACCACACTGAGCACTCTTGTCAGTTCTATGATTTGTACGCTTTATTTAGTTTGCCTTTTGCAAGAGGACTATATCTACCTGCTCCTAACTTGACGAATGGAATTTTTGTGAGTCGCAAATGGGTCGTGGTGGCCTATTATGACAGTTGTTAATGCCCCTGCGAAGTGGCTTTTCAACTAGATTGTATAGCCTGTTGACAGTCTGTTTTTACAGGTGCAAATGCTGCAAATTGCCCTTGTAGGTTGTACACATTCATACGGAGTCCGCATTATGACGCGCAAGAAAAAAGTAAATTGTCCGCATGATTTACTAATTCATTCCTCGATTTGCAGCATCCATTTTCTCTGTCATCCTTTGGATTGGCTGGATCACTTTCATGCAAAGGCTTTTAAACCATTCAAGTGCGAAAAGACAAAAGAAAACTGTGAATGTCCTCACACACACAGTGCACAGAAAGACGCAGCGTCAGTATCGTGGTCACAGACAGCACGCCAAAATCGAAGTTCTCTTTCATGCTTGATCAAACAATAACACACACAAATATGCCAAAATGCTTGTTTTGTCGAGTATCCTCTTAAGAGCAGCCTTAAATGAGTTAAATTAAGTCTAAAATGAACGTAAAGAGTTGTGAGAAAATGAGATGCGTGTGAGAACTGCTTCATGTGCAGCAGCGGCAGATCTTAAAGTGACAGCAGTCTAATTAACCTGCTGCTGTCTGTCATTAATGTTAATCAAAAACAAAGGTAATAGAAAAAATACTCACTGCGTTATAATCTATATTTAATTTATAATTTATGCAGTGCAGACTGTTTGATAACTATTACATTTCTGTATATTTCCTACCTGTTAGACTCTTTTATCTTTTAAAAAGAAAAAGAGAGAAACTCTTAAAGCTCTTTAAACAAGTCAAAATACATTAAACATAATTGCCTATAATGAGGCTATAACACTTTTACTTCCGTCATCATAGGTAACATGAAATCCAAAATGTTCCCACACACGGACTTATATGGCGCTGGCGCATCACACCAACTCCGGCAAGCCTTCCTTATTTCTCCCACTTGCCATTTCTACATGTGACGTGACCTGCAGCACTCCGCTTTTACTATCTTTTACTTCTTTTACTGTATGTCCACACACCCTTTTTATTTTGCGTGAAAAGGACACCCACTGTCCGAGGTAACATACGGGCATGAGGCTACATTGCGCATGCACACACACTCTGAACTGGGACAAGCGAACCGGACAGTTTGGATGTTTTTTCATATACGTACCACCCCTAATATATATATATATATATATATATATATATATATATATATATATATATATATATATATATATATATATATATATATATATATATATATATATATATATATATATATATATACACTCACCTAAAGGATTATTAGGAACACCATACTAATACTGTGTTTGACCCCCTTCTGCCTTCAGACCTGCCTTAATTCTACCTGGCATTGATTCAACAAGGTGCTGAAAGCATTCTTTAGAAATGTTGGCCCATATTGATAGGATAGCATCTTGCAGTTGATGGAGATTTGTGGGCTGCACATTCAGGGCACGCAGCTCCCGTTCCACCACATCCCAAAGATGCTCTATTGGGTTGAGATCTGGTGACTGTGGGGCCATTTTAGTACAGTGAACTCATTGTCATGTTCAAGAAACCAATTTGAAATGATTCGAGCTTTGTGGCATGGTGCATCATCCTGCTGGAAGTAGCCATCAGAGAATGGGTACATGGTGGTCATAAAGGGATGGACATGGTCAGAAACAATGCTCAGGTAGGCCATGGCATTTAAACGATGCCCAATTGGCATGAAGGAGCCTAAAGTGTACCAAGAAAACATCCCCACACCATTACACCACCACCACCAGCCTGCACAGTGGTAACAAGGCATGATGGGTCCATGTTCTCATTCTGTTTACGCCTAAATTCTGACTCTACCATCTGAATGTCTCAACAGAAATCGAGACTCATCAGACCAGGCAACATTTTTTCAGTCTTCAACTGTCCAATTTTGGTGAGCTTGTGCAAATTGTAGCCTCTTTTTCATATTTGTAGTGGAGATGAGTGGTACCCAGTGGGGTCTTCTGCTGTTGTAGCCCATCTGCCTCAAGGTTGTGCGTGTTGTGGCTTCACAAATGCTTTGCTGCATACCTCGGTTGTAACGAGTGGTTATTTCAGTCAAAGTTGCTCTTCTATCAGCTTGAATCAGTCGGCCCATTCTCCTCTGACCTCTAGCATCAACAAGGCATTTTCACCCATAGGACTGCCGCATACTGAATGTTTTACCCTTTTCACACCATTCTTTGTAAACCCTAGAAATGGTTGTGCGTGAAAATCCCAGTAACTGAGTAGATTGTGAAATACCAACAACAATGCCACGCTCAAAATTGCTTAAATCACCTTTTCTTTCCCATTCTGACATTCAGTTTGGAGTTCAGGAGATTGTCTTGACCAGGACCACACCCCTAAATGCATTGGAAGCAACTGCCATGTGATTGGTTGATTAGATAATTGCATTAATGAGAAATTGAACAGGTGTTCCTAATAATCCTTTAGGTGAGTGTATATAGCTTTCAATTACACTATAATGGAGAATGGCTATAATTAATGTTTAAAATTGGGGGTGGGGATACATTTCATAGAGACATCAGTATCAGTATTAGTATCAGTGATACTGGCCTTCATTCATAAAAAGATGCCACTAAACAAGTATTTAAAATATACTGTCTTTGTTCTGCATTCATTTGGAGATTAACTGTGAAAATATTATAAAATATATTAAAAACATAGGTGTTTTTAATTGTGATTAATCAAGATTAATCACAGAAAAAAAAAATGTGATTAATCTAGTTAATTTTTTTAATCAGTTGACAGCACTAGTAATAACCTTTGCGGAAAAAACGAAAGGTGTGCCGAGGCATCTATGCATATTGCTATATACGTGTTCCTGAATGTTTCCTTACTTGCATCGCATGTATTGTCTGTGTGTGGGGAATCGATCTAGCTGAACCAGTGTTCAGCCTTCATCTTAAACTGTTGCAGACCCGAGATGGTGGTGTTCGACGAAGCCATGTAGATGACTGACCAGCCACGGCTTGCCTGTATGGCAACAATTTTTTTTCCCAGACTATTTTAAGTCGTAAAGTGAGCAGAATTAAAATGAAGCGCATGGATTCAGCATGTATTCAGGATACAAAATGGGGCAGAGCCGTCCTTAGCTTTACAGTGCCCCCAAATTTCCAATGGTGAAAAATGGAACTGCAGCGCTCTCATAGAGAGCCATTGGGGACAGATTTCTGACTGCCCCTCTTATTTTCATGTGACGTTAGCTCATGTAAACCTCACTCCAGACGAAGACGATATCAGTCCTCTTCAGATATGTGTCTGCATCAGGTTAGTAACTAGTTGGCATGTCTGTTCTTCCTATTTGAAGTAGTAGCATATCAAATTAATGAAAATATAAACCCTTTAGTTTAAACATGTTCATGTGAATATCTTTTATATACAGTAGGTCTGTTGAATTATTTTTATGTTTGTTCAGTAGAATAGACATGATTTTTTTCCCTCACTGGAATTCCTACATAACTTGTAATATTCTAAAACAACATTCAGACGCAATAAATACTACATTAAGGCAATTATAAGATGATATTCTATGTGTTTGTCATGTGTAATAAAGTCTGTCAATCAACATCAGAGTGCCACCCTCAGGCTGAATAACATTAGACGGACATTAGAATTATTGTTGTGTCTGATGTGTTCAGCAATTAGCATATAAAGCTTACAAAATGGTTATCATAAACTATCATTAAGACCCAGAATCTGCCCTTCTTCCTAAGCTTATGGCCACGCAGGAGCCCTTTCTGTGACTGACTGAGTGATTGGCACCAGCGCTGCTGTTGCTTTTGAGTTTCATCTGCACGGCATTGGCCCTGCAATGGTCTTATTCTATTACTCATATACATGTGCTCCAGTTACTGCTCTTCATTGCATCAGCGCTAATATAAACCCCACTTGTATTATGTTCATGACAACATCGGCATCGCGTTTTTTTTTTTCTTCTTCCTGTCTTTGCTTCAGAGCTGCAGTAGATTCATTTTAAATGTTGTGTGGAGGGAAGCAGATTCACATTGTGTTTTAATCACGACAACATGAAGATCATTCAGCTTCAGCTCTGTGAGTTTATTACATGATATGAATACATTTACATGCGCGATTCACGATGATCTTAATTATTATGCTATTGTATTTGTTTTTTTGTTTTTTATCTTATAGATGTGTTGATCTGTTGTCGAGCTGCAGTGTCAGATCAACTAACTGATCTGGGATCAGATGTGACCATAAACTGTGATCTTGATGAAAATGAGGTTTATTGGATTTTACTGAAAACACCAGATCCTCCAACAGTGATTCTAACGATCATTCCCAACACCACTATCACCTTTTACTTTAATAAAATATCCAGAAAGAAATATTCACTGCAGTTTAAACATCATCTGGTTATAAATAATGTGACTGCTGATGAATTAGGAGTTTATTACTGTATGAACACACGCACACCTCCAAAACTCGGCAACAGCACCAGACTGCACTTCACCGGTGAGTTCACTCTGTGACTATTTACAATTAATATGAAGTATTTGGGGTTTTAAGACATTAAACACATAACCAGGCCTCTAACTGGTTGCTCCATTTCACATAAGATGAAAGTTATTGATATTTACAAAATTCTACAAAATTACAGCCATTATGCATTTAGTGGACTAGAAACGACAGTAACAAACTGAGAACACTTTCTTTCCAGAACCAACTCTCTCTGAGTGTCACGGTCATACAGTGGTGGAGTTTATTGATCAGAATCAGACACAATGGCAGCACATTAATATTATCATATCTGGTCTGATGAACGGGCTTCTGCTCATTGTGCTGATCGGTGAGTGACTGTTCTTTGAGAAAAAAATTATTTAATTAATTGAATTAAAAATGAAAAGGAAATTAAATACACAGTATTGTTCAAATATCAATATGCTCTTTTCTAGAGGCAGGTGATGTTGTTGTAATGTATTATCCATTATTTAGTCTATTGACTATTATGTGACTTCTCTACAATTTAAGAAAGAATAATGTAACCGTCAGTACATATTAAATCTGAATGCAATCTTGTTCTTAGGGTTTGCTGTTAGAAAAACAGAACGGCTGGAAAACACATTGATAATGCTGAACTGCTTCAGACACGAGTTACATATCAGCTAAGACCAAAACTGATTCAAATCACAATAAAGTAAATGTATGTGAAACCATCAGTTTTGTGACTATATAACATGCTCTTAAATAATATGCAGTTTATTATTTTTCTGTATTATGTTTGTGTGCTTAATCGACTTAATGTCAATAAATTGTTTTAAACTATATCTGGTGTATTGAGTATAAGTGTAGATTCTTTAGCTTCTATTGTTATAAATGTATGTTCTATTGTGAACAATTATAAGAAATTATTACAGGCTACACATTGTGGTTAACTCAACTGAGGTGCTAAACTTTAGGACCTCAGTTGAGTTTAACCACATGTGTAGCCTGTAATAATTTAGCTGCTAAATCAAAACCAGAAACGCTCCACTAGTTGGTCACTTGGTCATTTGACAGCCACATGCCAATACCTTTATAGGTTAATGTATTTCAATTCTCATTGTTTTCTGAACCTCAGCTGGAAACTGCAGCATGCATATCTCCTGTGGATTAAACACATCACGGATGACGCTCCTTGTTTGTGTATCTAGATCTACACATTTAATATCAGAGCATTCGACTCTGCTGTGTGGTGTAGTGTGGTGGAGGGTGTGACACAGGGGTTGACAAAAAGCAGGGTGGGTGGTTATATAGGTATATTTTGGTTTATAGCACCCCACCCGATCCCCCGTCCTCCATAACGCCTGCTATAAACCTGTTACATACGATGTATGTGATAAAATAATAGTAAATTTCTTTGCATTTCTCTTTGAGTTTGTCTGTCTTCTATTATTATCTAGAAAACTTTTGCCATCAATCCAAATGATTAAAATCATGATAATTTCAATAACATAAACAAAAGCCTGTCAGCATAATGCACATCCACAAACCTTCACTTTATAATACATTAGTGCGTGTAAAACAATTTTATATACCTTTGAAATTATTATTATTATTATGACTTAATTAATTACTTGGGCTATGTTGATGCACATAAAAACATTTTACACTGTACAGTGGTGATATGCCACTCTGAATTATCATAAATGGCCTGCAGAGGGCAGCAGTGGAGCTATGATACACAGACAAAATACAAGCAAATGACTAAAATAAAACATAAGGCAGACTGTTATTTCTGATAAAAATTTATGTACAGTTGACCGTAGTAGTGTTGTTAACTGTGTTATTGATTGTGCCAAGCTAAATTGTTCTGAGAAGCCAGCGTGACGGGCTGGAAAGTGTTAACCATGCACCCAGACTTCGCATCAGTGGCCTCAATGGAACCACATCCTGGGGTAGAGTTCGATGCCTGGCCATCATGGTAATGAGGGCCATGAGTGTTATGTGTGTGTTAAACCCAGGAAAGAGGAAATTGCTCTTTTGATGACCATTTGGTAGCTGTCTGCCTGATGACGTTTGGGAGTGAGGCTCGACCCCAAGCCTGGTGCGAGCATGTCAGTGGCTTCCTCTCTTTCCCTGGGTTGACCGTGATCAGGTCCGCTTCAAACCCATGTGTGGGTTCTTAGTAGCTCTGTGGACAAGCTGGCGGTGCCACCTTCCTGCAAGAGGTCCATTGTCCAGGCCTGGCTGCCGGCCGGGCTTTTTGTGGGGCTGGAGCAACCTTTGCAGGTGGACCACCCTCAACGCCGAGCAGGCGGGGCTTGCTGCCTTGGGGATTGGGGATGCAGGGTAGAGCACCTTGATGCATCATGCTTAGACCCCAAGAACCAATCATCAAGCACGGCTGCCATCTCAGTGTCAGCCTCAGACTGGACCACCGCATCTGAGTCTTCAGTGTCAGACGGCTCCAGCCTGCCCCGCTGACACTGTGATTCACTCGGTGGAAGCTATCACTTGGCGGAGGCTATCCCATTGCATCATTGCCCTCAGCATATGCCACCAAGGCCTCGTACCCAGAAGTAGAAGGACCAGGATGGGCAGAGTCTCTTAAAAATAATGAGACCTGTGAGCATAACGTGTATGCGACATGACCCATCCATGAAAGTGTCTCAGCATTGGTTGGACCCATACACTGAAGACACTGAAGGCTGTCTGAGGGAGACATGACAACAACCACACCCAGAAGGACACGGATGGAAAGGCATGTTGGAATACACACAATCTGTCATGTAAACTCTTTTAGAGAAATTTGCTCTTTTAAATGAGGAAAATTAGATCTTAAAGATCGCCGTTGAAGACCCAGGGGAACTCTGCAGTTATCCGTGCTAGAGCGAAGGCGAGCCCACTGACTGCGCTCTATATTTAACCCCTAGTGTCGCTATTTTGACACAACATCGAAAGGGACTGACAGAAAGGTAACAGCAGTTAAGAAAGCATCTGATCATAGCTATGTGGATATGTTTGCACAAGCTCTGCAATTCACCGGCATCATGTTGACAGATGAGGTAATTCAAATTACACTGTTATAATAGTGTGATTCTAAAGTATGTTTGAGACTATAAAATATAGGTTTAGATATGTGAGATTATAGTTTGAATTTATCCTTTAATCCCCTTATTATTACAGATTAACATTGTTTACTGTATGTCACTGTGAAACAGTCTGTGTTGTGCTGTGCATTTGTTGATGTTAATGGACTCAATCTCTAAGCTAACTTTATCTAGTAATGCATACAGTGGGTGCGTCTCCATCAGCTCGCTAGTTCAGTAGTCAGGGCACTGATCGGGGAGTTTGCCATTTTAAGGGCTGTCTCAATTGCAAAATCCTACCTGTGCACTGAAATATAAAGTCCCACAATGCATCAGTGTTTCATTCAGAATTTATTTTCACTGTTTTTTTCAAACAGTAGAAAGCACACTTCCACGTCAACGTGCCATGCACGCCTCGATGACATCAGACAAAAGTGACGTCAACAAGAACCATTTTAAGGGCTGTCTCAATTTGCATAATCGTACCAGTGTACTGAAACGTTCCCTAAAATGTCATTTTCTCATGAGTTGTAATGAGTTGAATGAAATATACATAAGCTGCCTTCCAAGGATCCTTTAAAATGAGACTCCTTTAGCGCCCCCTTGATGACGTGGCAGCCGAGACATGTTTCCGTAGCCTAGAAAGTTGGGGACGATCTTGACTTTTAGGTTTCACAGATACGAGCAACTAGCTACATCTTCAGCGATTCCAGAGAAGTATGACACGTGTGTCCAAACTGTGTTAAATTCTGAATTCATTAACACTATTTGGTAAAACTTTATTTTACAGTGCCTTTACTTACCATAGTAATAACAGCAAATGATGTAAACAACAACCTCATGAAATGATCAGACAATATATATTTGACATATTTTGGCTGTTGACCTTCTGAATCTTCACCATTAATTCCTATATTGCTGTAACAATGTACAATGATTTGTTTATCATGTCTGTAATTTTGTTCATCAGTAAAACAGCACACCCTTGCATGATATTCAGAGATATAGAAATAAAGATGAATCATTTAATCATCTTGGAGTTATGTTTCAGTCAGAAAAACAATGTTTTAGGCTCACATTTAAAAGAACGCTGCATAATATATTTTACACCTAATTTAAAAGAAAGAATAAATTTTTTATGAATGTCTGAAATAAGAATAAGATAAGGCTAATGGCTTCTTTGGTCAACCAGAATCACAAGAAAGACCATGATGGTCGACCAGATCCAAAACCAGACCAGCTCAAATCAACAAAGACATGAAATTCACGCTGGTTTAGTGATGTGACGTTTGACTCTGCAGGAGAAACTTAACTTAACTTACACGAGTATGAGATTGAAGTGCTCTTTCGTAAACTCCTTCTGGATCCTGATCCTCAAGTGAAATTTCTCTGAATGATGTTTTATATATTCCTGCAGTTCTTAAATCTTGATACACCGTCCTGTCATGACTTCAGTTATCATGGAAAGAGCACAAGAAGAATGCCGGACAGGAGTTTCCAGTGACGCCCACATTCATGAGCTGCAGAGAAATTTGCCTTTCAGATTTTGTTTACTCACAGCATCAGTAAATGCAGCTGACAGAACAGAAAAAACAGCACTTGCTCTCTGCTGAAAAAAGGGATAAATAAAAACAGCATTTTTTTTTCCTCAACAAGAATTCATCTCGTCATATCACGAGAAGAGTAGTGAGTTTAGTGAGTTTAACAAAATATTGATAACAGCACATAAATACACACAGAGAAAAACTGTATATATGTTACCTCTGATCTATTTAAGTTTTTTCTGTTGTCTTATGCATTCCTGTTGTCATTCCTAGTGTTGACTTTAGTTTACTGTCACTAAAAGAGCATGATAAGAATGCAGAATGCCCAGTAACACCTTTTATTTCTGTACAGCAAACCAAAAGAGCAAGAACTTCAAATAAAAGGGCAAAACATGCTGCCTTCTTTTAATTTGTTTAGTCTCCATGTCCTTGGCTGCTTATAAGTTTATTGATCAGTCCCACCTGTGCCTTGTTTTACCCCTCATTATTTATGATGGTTTGGTTCAGTTTCTTTGTCTGTTCTCTTCTGTTTGGTTTTCCTGCGTTCTCCCTGAGTTTCCTGAGTGCTGTTGCTCTCTGAGTGTTGAAGAGCAGAGGAGAAATGCAAAGAAGAGAAAGTGGTGAAAAGTTATGGGTTTCAGAATTAGGCGTGGCAAAATGACTCGATAGCGCCACCTAAAAAAATTAAATTAAGCATTGTTTGCGCTATGTTTCATGTACAAGTATGAAATTTGGTACACACATCTAACAGCCCAATACCTACAAAAAAAGTCCCTAGAAGCAAAATCTGAAAACCCAACAGGAAGTTAGATATTTAGAATTTTCTCTGCAAATTGTTTTTTTTTTTTTTTTTTTTTCAGGCGTTGTACTACAACAAACTCTTCCTAGGTTAATCAGATCAACATAATTTTTGGTCAGTCTAACCTAAAGGCCTTTGCAACGTTAAATTGTTAAGATCTTGAGCTTTCCTGAAGGGCGTGTCCGTGGTGGCCTGACAAAGTTTGATGTTTCGCCATGAAACAGGAAGTTGTTGTAACTAGGGTATACAATGTCTGATCTGCCCCAAACTTCATGTTTGATAAGAGCCCTGGCCTGAAGACATCTACATATAAATATTCAGTTACAGTCATAGCGCCACCTGCTGGCAACAGGAAATGGCATGCTTTACACTGTGATTAACTCCTGAAACCAAACATGCTTGCTCATTGGGGACACTTAAAGGGGTACTTCATCGCTAGGAAGATGATTGTGTATTTAAACTGGGTCATTTATGTAGTAGAAATGTGATTTTTTTATTTTATTATTTGGTGCCTTCTAGACTGAGAAAAGCCAGAAAATGTAATTTTGGCTCATGTGATTGAAAGACAACAACTCCCAGAATGCACTTGCTTCGCTGCCCTCTACGAGGCCACTCCCAAAGCCACTGCTACTGGATCACTTGGCCACTGTGGCACCGCCCCTACCGCTTTTATAATAATAAAATCATTTAGTTCAGTTAGAGAACACACTACAATTAAAAACTGAACGCGTCTGTTCAATATAATGTGAGTGAGCGAGTGAGTGTCACAGCACAAATGCAGCATTTTACAGAGTCAGATTACATTCATCACAAGAGCGAAGAGCTGAGGTAAGCGCGGGCGCGGCATACATTCAGGGACGTGTTCAGATCATGCCTATGGAAGCTTAACTTTCATAGGAATTCATTTGAAAAGTTGAAACACTCACTCTGCTCCACACCGCTCCGTTTACATGAATGCCCGCAGCTGCCCAAGCCTAGCGCTGTGAGTGAGATCCCACCCCCATGGGCAGGTTGAAAACATTTGGAACTGGCTCCTTCTACTGGCTGTAGTCTTTAGCCTCTGGCCAAAAAATCCTCAGATGACGCAAAATGACGATATTTGCGTCATCGGAGGATTTTTTCCAGAAATAAAATACATAAATCTCTCGTCTCAGGGGATATGGGGGAAGGAAGCATGATCATTCGAATATACTACCGGTATTTTACTGATACAAAGCTTAATGCTAATCACTGAAGTATCCCTTTAAATTTCAACTATATTACTAATCTGCCCACATTGACACTATATGACAATTGAAATGAGCTGGATAACATCACTATTTTCACCAGAGCATCTGTACAACCGAATTAAATTCTGTTGCATTATTTTCCTGTTAACACTGTGAAGCTGCTTTGAAACAATCGGCATTGTAAAAAGCGCTATATATAAATAAAGGTGACTTGACATGCTAAAAACACGTTAAATCATGCAACACATGGCTAAGTGCTAATTTATGCGATTAACGCCACTTAAACAGGAACTTGTTGAAACTCAGGGATACAATGTCCGATCTGCCCCAAACTTCATTTCACAGTCCTGGCCTGAAGACATCTACATGGCAATATTCAGTTAGTTATAGCACCACCTGTTTGCTATTTTTCTCCAAATTGTACCCGCTTAAATGCATGTCGCCCACTATTGTTTTCCTGAGGTCACCGGGTGGCGGTGTCCCCGGTGTGAGGGCTCTTTTCATCGCTGCTTGCAGCTTTAATTTGTTTTATTTTTACTAAAGTTAGAGAAGAGTTCAGGACTCTGCATCCAAGAGCACATTTTTGACCACATGAGCAACATTTGCATGCTAGTTCTGTTGTTTTCATAAAACCCAGAAGAGAATTAGCATTTTAAGCCATTCATGGTTCCATCAGGAACTCCTGTTGGGATTTTAGAATTTATTACTTGAAGAGACTTTCACACATCATAAAATACACAAGCACGTAGCTGATGTAAATTTTCACAATGACTTTCACATTTTTAATGTGAGTTACACTTTACATACTTGATGCAGGAAAACTTCTGTAGTGCTTCAATAGTAACTGGTCTCAAAAAGCTTTTCAGGAAAATATGTAAATCAGTCTGCTGACTGGAGTTGTGCACATGATGCAAATATGTTAAAGGTTAAAGACAAAGACACCATTTACTTATTTGGTAGAGTGTAGTTTAGTGTAGTTGTGCTCTTCTGACATCAGATTTCAACCATGAGCAACATGTTTATCTGTTATATCTGTGCACACTGTATGTACACATAGAGAAAGAAAGAAATGAAATGATGTGATATCAGGAAGTAAGGAATCAGTGAATGAAAGGTGAGCAGTTCTAATTTTGACAAACATGAAAAATACAGAATACAACAAATGTAATATTGGCAAACACAACATGATGAAACAGAAATGTTCAACATATTAACAGACTTGTTTATCCTTTAGCAGACATGTTCCTGTTTCAGTGTTTTGAAGTTTCATTCTGTCAATAATAAAAGTAAAGGCCATGACATCACCACATTGGTCCGTAAATATCCTGTTCAATTTATTTATTTATTTGCTGTTGAATTTGCCAATGTCATCTGTTATTGACTGTAGAAGATAGGAGATGCACACGATCAAACAAAGCCCCATGAAAATAAATAAAAGTATATAAAAGAAAAAAATCATGCTCGTTTTCATTACAAGTAATTGTAAGGCTTCTGTGAAAAGTTAATGTACTATTTTAGATACTTTCTGGTAAAAGTCTTTTAGACAGCCTTAGTTAATTACCATTCCTCACTAGACATCACACATCCTGTAAAACCTTGAAAAATATCTTGAACATCCTTGAAAAAATATACAGATACAAGATTATTCAATGCATCAGAGCTCTTCTGCTGCCCTTCTGCAGGTCATTCATGATAATTCAGAGTGGTGTATCACCATATTTTAAATTAGCTCTGGAGGGTTTAGTTAAAGACCTCCAGAGGTCAGGGTCGTGAGAACTAGAAGTAGAGCGCAGCCTGCAAGAGAAGCAGGGGCAGCCAAGATCATGATCACATTTTTATGTATTTCCAAAGATATTCTCACCTAAACTCCACTCTCCACACTTTACATTATACATTTACTTTTTACATTTACAAATACTATACATTTTATATTCGTTAAAATCTCTTCATAAGTAATATTATTAAATAAATCACACCGTCTACATCGGACGCGCCGTTGACGTTGTGTCGCAACTGCAAGAAGCTGTCTACACTGGACGCGACAAAGCGCACCATTGCAAAGCATTTGTCCTTCATGTCAGTACGTCATAAACAGAACAAGGCATCAATTTTATGGTCTCCTCGTGTATCTGTTTTTCCCGTTTTATTACATGTTCTGTTCCAGATGTTTATTGTATTTCTAGTTTGGTTCTCCCCGTGGGTTTTGTTTTTTGTATTTTTGTATCCTCGCACCTTTTCTTTGTTCAGCTCCTTGACACTAATTAAAGCAAGCAAGTATTCTTTGACATTGAGAAAGCTTATGTTTCCATGTGGAGAAAAGGTCTGTTAATTAAATTGAATAAGCTAGGCATAGACGTAAGATTATATAACTGGATCATGGATTTTCTGTCAAACAGATCATTTCAAGTAAAAGTAGGATCAGAAGAAAGTTTTGTTATTAAAAACGGAAAGAGGAGAGTGGACAAAGAGGAATAGTAACATTGGGTTCATGGTTCAAGAGTATTTGTAGAAAAGTTATGTAGCACCTGTACAACCACACTGTGTGTCACTTATGTGAGAATAGGGGTGCTTGGGTTCGATGTAGTTCAGGTGGATACCACGAAGGTGCACCTAATAAGTTTCTAATGGGTTGTAAAACCTGTTGACAGAACTATTTAAAAATAACGAGACCCAGAGATGGTTTTTAGTTTAGTCAAAAATAGGGTAAAACCCTTGTTTAATTAATAAAAAGAATTTGCCAAAATAAAATATAAAAGCTTCCTGAAACACAATATTAAAGTCCCTAATTGTACCAAAATATACAAAAATAAATAACCAAAAGATTCCCCAAACACTTAAATCCCCTTTAAATTGAGCTAGAAACCCCAATAGTTTCACTCACACTTTCTACACCAGAATAAGTGGTCTAAACTTTCCCTCCCTTAGCGCATTCCCAAACAATTTAGAATACACAGAGAACTTTACAACAAACAAAAGGAAACGCGCCAAATGTCCTGTAACAAGTCTTAGCAAATGCAGTGACGAGCCCAATCACACACACATGCTCCAGTTTACTCACAGTACCGATTTGAACGAAAAAAAAAGAAAAACACGTTGCAGGCCTGTTTTAGTCTTGCTAAACATTGAGTGCGCTGAACGGACACTTGCAAAACATTGAGAACGTGGAAAACGCGTTGGTCCGAATTCTCAGCGCGATGAACCGACAGCTCCGCCCAGTGTACGCAGCACACCGTGGCTCGTTAGCTCAGCTACCTCGATCACGGCTTCCGCTCCTTCTCTCCCGCTCCGCCACGCGGGTCTCTCCGCCTCGTTGCTACAAACATCACGAGTCCGCAATCCGCTTCCCTGAGCCTCCCGCTTAGTTTCGTCAGCTTCCAGTGCCCTTTCTAGCATCTTTTCTTCTTTTACATGTGAGCGTCCGTGCTCCAAACAGGTCTAGCGGAAGAGAAAACACTTCTCCCCTTTCTCACCCGTGTCACACCAGGTCACGTGTATCTACCTTTACGTGCCTGCAGCCAAACACCATCGAATACCCAAATGACCAATAAAAAAGGTAACAAACACAGAAAGAATAGAGTAATGAGTAATAACTGCATAAAACCTCTGGTAATATTACTTAGCTAAATAATATAAACTTTAAACTTTAATTTTAATCACTGCCATGAAATAAAATTACCAAATATTGATTAATTATGTAAAATAAATTTGTATTTACTTATTTAGAAACCAGGTGTCACCTATTCATTGAAAGTAAATAAACATTTACTTTTTAATAGACATGTGACTTGTTTTTGAGAGTAAGAAGGATTAATCATAACCCACCCAGTTCCCATTACACTATAACACCCAAGTTTACCACTGGGCTACAGTTACTATAATTATCTTAATGCAATTACAGATGGATCAAAACACTCAAATAGTGAACATGTAGTGGTGGGTATACACATCCCAGAATTTGACAAAGGAATTGTTAAGAGAATTTCAAACAGGTTATCAGTTTACACAGCAGAAATGACTGCAATAATTACCAGTCTTCAGTGGGTAGAGGAGATTAAACTGATTAAAGTGGTGATATGTTCAGATTCTGCTGCTGCAATCCAAAGCTTAAGATCAGTCTGAGAGGATCTTTTAATTGAGGTTTATATGAGCTTACTGAATCTAGGAATAGAAGTTCACTTCTATTGGATACCAGGACGTGTTGGAATAGAGAGAAATTAGATTTCAGATAAACTTGCTAAAAATGCACTAAACAAAAATGATGACATTTTATAAATTTGTTTTTGTGAGCTCAGAAACAAAATTACTTGATTATATACAAAGTGAGAATCTAAAAGCAAGGGAAGATTTAAGGTATGAGTCAACTGCTTCTCCTCGATGATTTCCTGGAGGACCTGTTTTGAGTTCCAGATGCAAGGTCTGCCACCGGGGATGGTGATGTGGTTCTGGATCACACTGAAGCCACCACCACCACCACCCGACGACTTGAACGTCATTCCTGTTGATCAAGACGGACCCATGCACATTTATCAACCACTCACGGACAGAGACATTCACACAGACTTCCCTGCCGTGATCACGCGCATTAACGATAGCATCCAAGGACCAGGACGCTTGTATACTGGCCACGAATAGTGCCACGCAAATGCCAGCCCTGCCCAAACCTGCCATTGTAAGTGATACTGCACCAAGGTCATCGTCAAACTTCAACAATCAGGTGATAAGGGTGACTGATGTTGCTTCTCTGTTACCACGCAGAGAATTTAAGTTACATGGTGGTCAAATTTGTGATGCAGGTTGTGATATGTCTTTCAATTGTCTGTGTAAGCAAATTGATGAGGGTTTGAAGGAGGGTTTCAGTGAGTGTGAAATTATCAGGCTGTCCTGAAAATAACAAAACCTGGTACATTCAGAGAGATGTTGATTAATAAGGATGACCTCACTATTGATGGGTTAAAACGATTTTTGCGCTCTCACATCAGAGACAAAAATGTAACTGAACTTTTTTCAAGACCTAACTAGTGCGAGACAGAATGACAAAGAGAGCCCACAACAGTTTCTTTACAGAATAATGGGCCTGAAGCAGCGTATTCTGTTTGAATCACAACAACCTGGTATTGGTTTCAGCTATAACAAAGAGCTTGTTCAGGGCACTTTCCTTCACACACTTTACCAGGGGTTAAATGAGAGAAACAGCTATGTCAGATGTGATCTTAAATCTTTTCTCTCAGACATGCAGGTTAGTGATGACTTCCTCTTGGAACAAATTATGAAATCAACCTCTGAAGAAGAAGGGAGATTGAAAAGGCTGGGTGCAGTAGGTAAAAACAGACCAGTCACTGTACATGCGGCTCAGCTCTCACAAGGTGACCCAAACTCTACAACAAAAGTTGACGCTGAGTTACAAGCAAACAGGGAGGCTATCAAAGAACTAACCGTCCAAGTTTCTTCTCTAACTAAACATCTAGCTCAAATGTCTACTTCCACTGAGGCTGTGAAGCTGAAAGACTGCCACACACCTACAGATCATGCCTACCCACCACCACTATCTGAAACAAGAGGTAAATGCAATGACTGTGTCCAAAGAAACAACCTGAACTGTGTTCACTGCTTTGTGTGTGGCCAGGCAGGACATCGAGCCATTGGCTGTCTCCAACGAAAGTCGCCGGGAAACGGAAAAGGTCGCTGGAGGGGCAGCCAGCGACCCTAAGCAGTGATGAGCCCAGAGAAAAGGTCAAAACACCTAAACGCGCACAGTCAAGTTCACCATGCCCATCAGACCCAAAGAAAAGAATAGCTCAACTCATCGGTAAGCGATGCATGGTCTCGTGTTCCATTAACGGTGTACCTCTGCAGATGTTGCTTGATTCAGGGGCACAAGTGACAATGGTGAACAGATCATGGATTGAACAAGCAATGCCCCATGTCAAAATACAACCAATTGGATTGTTGTTTGCCGATCATTCTCTTGAAATTTCGGCCGCTAATAATACTCGGGTTCCCCTTGATGGATGGGCAGAGATTGAACTTCAAATAGGTAGCCAGCCCCATGAGTGTGTGACAATCGAGTGCCACTACTTGTCAGTCGTGACTGTAATTACCACTTTTAGGTAGTAATGTGATCGCAGAAATTATTAAAGCAAATATGGATCAGAATAACCATGTTAATGTGACTGAAATACTCAAAGAGGCTTTGAGTGTCAATGACAGCACCGTCGAAGCTTTAGTCTTCGCACTCCAGACCCTTACACCCATGGAGATGCCACAGAGTAATCTACGGCTTGGCAAGAAAGGGGTACATATCCCAGCAGGCAAGATCTGTGAAGTTCAGTGCAGAGTTCGACGATGGCACAGTGGAGGTACAGTCATGTTTCAGCCGAGCCCAGAGAATCATTGCCCTGAGGGTTGAAAGAATTGAAAATAATCAAAGATATTTGATTTTGTAAAATGAACAAAGACATTTGCTTTACTGTTTTCAACCCCATCTCTCTCCAGGAGGGCCATTTGGAATTCCTAAAGACAAAGAAATGCTGAAGGCCTGTAGGCCAAATGTGTGTCACACCTGTAACACCGTGGGAAGTTTGGTCTGATTGGTCAGTTTGAATGGCTCACGTTAGGGTTTAAGTCACATGGTCAAGGAATAGATAAAAGAAGATTGTAACTGTTGCTCTCTCTCTTTTATTCTCTGGCTCTCTCTCTTGGGGCCTTCTCTTTGGCTCTTCTTGCCTTTGCTCTCTTCTCTTCTTTGTCTCTCTCTCTCTCTCTCTCTCTCTCTCTCTCTCTCTCAGGTAAAATTCATGCTGGGTACGATTAATGGTATAAGTTTTCATCATCTCATACATTTATTTTGTAACTATTTTAAGTGTAACCATAACTAGATTTTGTCATTAAATTCTTTCAATTACAAATGATGTGCTAACTAGTTTTGATTTGGTATTGACTTTGAAGTGTTACCTATTGCAATACAATATAGTCACATTATAGCCACGCTCTCCCACATTTTTAGCTATTGTAACTGCGCTTATTTCCGTCGTTGGTATAAGCTGCAGTGGGTGGTAAAGACAAGAAATGTACAGTTTTCTATCATCTTGCTGATAACGTTTCTTTAGTCATTCGGCAACCCTGCAGTCAGAACCGCTGGAGAGGATCCACCCTTACAGATGGTGCGAAACCGGGAATCCCTTGCAGTGAATCTTCTGAAATTCATCAGAATGAGGACATTTTTTTCACAGTTGATCTTGTGAATGGATTAAAGCTGACCTTTTGACCAAGGAATTGGTAAGTCTGTTTTCATTGTTTATGAATTGCATGAAACAGAAATTAGAAGGTTTTAAATAGCTTCAATAGTCCCATTACTGTACAATCCGAGAATATTCAGATTATTTCCTCGGGGATGGAAGGAAAATTTCTGATAACAGTGACTTATTGTTTGCTTTATGGAGTGAAAAAGTTGAGCCTACCTTGTCCAAACTCAAGACAGAGTATATTGGAATTAAAAGTTCAGATGATGAAATGATTCGATGGTGGGACATAATTGGCAAACACCAAAATAAATCAAAACATGGTAAAATAATTGAGGCTTTAAACTTCATAAGTTTTAAAAGGCTACATAATGTGATACCATTTCTATTATCAAGTGTAGATGAGAAATGTAAAGAAGTGCATTCTAAAAATGCAGAAGCAGAAAAGTCTGAGGCAAAGATTCAAGATCTTCAAGCACAGCTAGATAAATTACTAGCTGAGCAGTTCGCCCTGACTGAAAAGTGTAAAAATCACAAGGAGACCATTGCAGATCTCAAGGCTAAGCTACATGCTAAAAAGTTCATGTCTCCCAAAACGCTTAACAGCGATGGGACTAAAAGCATGTTCACTTCTTAGATGAGCTGACTTGCTCTAATGAATCTGAAACGTTTAGTTCAGAAAATGCATGTGCAACTCAAGAAAGTGTGCCCATTTCAGTTCTTACGGTGATGCAGTACCGTAATAGCGCAGAGTCATGTACCAGTACGCATGGTGTACAAGCATTAGAGAGTCATGAAAATCCTCAAACTCCAGGAGAACATAGCATTCAATCCTATGGCAAAGAGAACAGGTTTTGCAGTTCTTGTAGGAAAATAGGCCACTCAGAGGAGAGATGCTGGTCACTGGGTGAAAGGTCGACCTCCACCTTATTTTCAGAAAACTAGGAAATCACTTTCTAAGGGTAAAGATCAGCGCTCATTTGCAGGTAAAACTCTTAGTGAGTTAACCGCAGTGTTCATGCAAGGCCTTCAGCTATTAACCTCACTGGCTAGTGGACTAGCAGTCTCATAGCAGTGAGTTTAATAGTTAAACATCTAAATTGCAATGATCCTGTTTGTATTTTCAAATTTGTAATTGTACTAAACACATTGTGCGCATTGAACACACATTATAGTTGTTTGTGTTAATATATACACATAGACTAGTTGAGTTTATTCTTTAAAACACATGATTGCTTTACTTTAAGTGTTGTATGAAACACTTAGGATAAAGGTTGTTGATGCTTTGCATTCTAGGCCATGTATCTTGTGAAAATTGGAATAACTTTAATACTGGAATTGTTTAGCCATTTCCAGTTTCATGTGTTTCTATGTTGAATTTGTTTGTCTCCTGAGTGGAAAACTCTGCTATTTTCCATATAGCTGCAGTAAAACCATGTACAGGAGCATAGAATTGCCATGTGGCTACAGTGTAATTTACAATTGCATTAACCATGAAAATGCTTTCATCACAGCAGGATTCAGTACCTTTGACCTTTGCACTTTATCATGCTCCCTAACAAAAACACTGGTTTGAGCCAGACCACACTTCACTCACATTCTCATGCTGGCTTCCTGTTACAACAGGACCAAATTTGCATCACAATTGTAAAACCTCCTTGCCGTGTTTGGGGCATGATTTACACATAGCCACAGCTAAATGCAGCCACATAGATTTGATCTTCACAGACAAAGTCAAATCTACATCAGCCTCACAAAATGTATTCTATTTTATTTAAGTCTTTACATCTAGACTGTATTATAACTGTGAATTTCTCCCAGTTAATGTTTTTGTTTTTCTTCAGATTTACTAAATCAGTTAGTTATAATGTGTCTCACCAAGTTAAATATCAAAATTTACGTGAATTTATGCATTTCTCATTCTTACCTAAGTGCAAACATTTATTTTATCATTGTATTGTAACAATGCATTTGATTTTGAACTTATTTGATTTCTGAGTCTTTGTATTTTGTCCATTTGACTTGCAACAATGTTTTTGGACATCTATGGAATTGAATTTCTGTATTTGGTTACACTGAATATTACTCTTCATAAAAAGGGGATTTAAGCCAACAATGATTGTTGTTTTGTTATAAGGCAATTTATTTTTAATGTTTCCAGAAACAATGTAAGAGCTTGTGAGATCTTCTTTTATTCTCCGCCTTGACCACTTTATTAAGTACATCGATTTAATGGCTTATTGCCAGAGACTATTTTAATCTGACCACATCAAACTTCTGACCAATGACAAATATCATGTATGCTTTTGTTCTTTGTTGTGCTATATGTTCTTTTAATCACAGGATCCCTGCTGCACAAGTTCACATCCTGTGTCCTCAGAAAGAGGGACAAGCGTTTGCTCTAACCTTCAGTGACTGTTCTCAAGGTGTGAAGGATTCAATGGACGTTTTGCATATCAATGATTGGTGCAACACCATTTGATGGAGCCTTCTCATGCAGGACTGAGATGAGAACAAAGACTGAAGACTGACCAGCTGCTTTTGCAACAAGTGTGAACGAGAAGTCTGAAGATGACATCTACACACAACAGAAAGCATGTCTTTGTGGACTGTGCCACCTTTGTACTCAATGATTGTGGCCAATGGTGCCAAGAGGGGACTGAAAGAATTGAAAATAATCAAAGATATTTGATTTTGTAAAATGAACAAAGACATTTGCTTTACTGTTTTCAACCCCATCTCTCTCCAGGAGGGCCATTTGGAATTCCTAAAGACAAAGAAATGCTGAAGGCCTGTAGGCCAAATGTGTGTCACACCTGTAACACCGTGGGGAAGTTTGGTCTGATTGGTCAGTTTGAATGGCTCACGTTAGGTTTAAGTCACATGGTCAAGGAATAGATAAAAGAAGATTGTAACTGTTGCTCTCTCTCTTTATTCTCTGGCTCTCTCTTCTTGGGGGCCTTCTTTGGCTCTTCTTGCCTTTGCTCTCTTCTCTTCTTTGTCTCTCTCTCCTTCTCTCTCTCTCTCTCTCTCTCTCTCTCTCTCTCAGGTAAAATTCATGCTGGGTACGATTAATGGTATAAGTTTTCATCATCTCATACATTTATTTTGTAACTATTTTAAGTGTAACCATAACTAGATTTTGTCATTAAATTCTTTCAATTACAAATGATGTGCTAACTAGTTTTGATTTGGTATTGACTTTGAAGTGTTACCTATTGCAATACAATATAGTCACATTATAGCCACGCTCTCCCACATTTTTAGCTATTGTAACTGCGCTTATTTCCGCTCGTTGGTATAAGCTGCAGTGGGTGGTAAAGACAAGAAATGTACAGTTTTCTATCATCTTGCTGATAACGTTTCTTTAGTCATTCGGCAACCCTGCAGTCAGAACCGCTGTAGAGGATCCACCCTTACAGGGTCTAGAATTGTTTCAGCTTTAGTTGATGTTCCTATCGGCTCATCAAAGCGCATCAAAGTCCCGATTCAGAACTCTACAAAACATGATATATATCTGGCAAAGAAAACCATTCTTGGTACTCTTGAAGATATACTTGATCATAAACCAGTCACTCGCTCCTCCATCAGCTGTGAGCCAACACTCGGAATGCAGCCCAATTGTGTTCGGCTCAATTGTGCACTGATGAACAGAAGACTGAAGGCAAATGGCATTCTCCTGTTGACTTGTCTCATTTAACTGAGGGAAGAACAAGAGATTGTGAAACGCATGTTATTTGACCAGTCTGACGTTTTTGCCAAAGATGATGCTGACATCGGTTGTATTCCTAACCTCCAGCTTAAAATTAGACTTACCGATGACACACCAGTCCAGAAGTCCTACAACTCAATTCCAAAACCCTTATATCGAGAGGTAAAGGAGTATGTGCAAAATCTGCTTGATCATGGGTGGATAAGGAAGTCCACCTCACCTTATTCCTCCCCTGTGGTCTGTGTTAGAAAAAGGATATGAGTTAACGGTTATGTGTTGACTCGTGGCCTAAACAGTAAGACTGTCCCTGATCGTCACCCACTGCCCCGCATCCAAGATCTGCTTGATAACCTTGGTGGGTACTCATGGTTCTCAATTTCGACCAAGGAAGTGCATACCATCAAGGATTTGTCGAGGAAAGCTCCAGACACCTGACAGCCTTTAGCACTCCTTGGGGTTATATGAATGGATCCGCTCTCCTTCGGCCTTTCTAACGCAACCGCAGCTTTCAGAGATGTATGGAACATGTTTTGAATGGTCTGAGGGATGACTGTTGTTCACCTTACCTAGATGACATACTCTGTTTTTCAAAAACATTTTCTGAACGTGTTCGGGACATGGGGAAGGTGTTCTGTCGGTTAATGGAGTATGGCGCCAAATTACGCCCAAAGAAGTGTGAATTATTCAAACCCCAAATCAGATATGTTGGTCGTTTGTAACGAGTGAAGGCATTCAAGTAGATCCAAAGGACTTGGATGCTGTCCTGCAATTAAAGGAAAGGGAACCTAAAAATGTCGGTGAGGTTAGAGCTCTGCTTGGGCTTTTGGGTTACTACTGGCCTTTTATTCAAGACTTTTCCAGAATAGCCCGTCCCTCTTCAAACTGCTAGAGACTGCAACAGAGTTTAGTGTGAGAACGTGTTAAGAAAAAATCTTTTAATAAAAACACAAAAGATCGCCAGTTGCCATCCAAGACACCTGTTCATTGGACTTCTGAACATAGCACCATTGTTGCTTATCTGGTCGACATGTTGACCAGTTCTCCCATTTTGGCCTACCCAGACTTTAATTTGCCATTCGTCTTGCACACTGATGCCTCCAGTGAAGGGTTGGGTGCTGTACTCTATCAAGAACAGGGAGGTAAACTTCGAGTTATCGCCATGGCTCAAGATCACTCACTCCAGCTGAGAAGAATTATCATCTCCACTCCAGCAAGCTTGAGTTCCTTGCCCTGAAGTGGGCAATCTGTGATAAATTTCGAGATTACCTTTACTATGCACCCACATTCACGGTTTTCACCGATAATAACCCCTTACCTATGTTTTGAGTACAGCCAAATTGAATGCGGTGGGACACCGTTGGGTGGGAGAGCTAGCCGATTTTCATTTCACAATTAAGTACAGGCCTGGCAAAACTAACATCGATGCTGACACCCTGTCACGTTTTCCTGTTCAGCTTCAGGACCACACAAGTGAATACACTGAGACCATGCCACCTGAAATAATTTCTGCTGTATGGCAGGGTAATATAGCAGACAGAGACAATGATGTGCCATGGGTAGCTGCTTTGCAGTTGAACTCTCCAGATGATGACCTGCTTCCTGAATGTACACCCATGTTTAGCAAACAACACATTGAAGCTGCACAGAAAGAAGATGAGTCCATTGGTGAAGTAATCGAATTGAAAAAGAAAGGCTGGAGTCCTGCTGACAAAGGAAAAACAAATGAGCATAAATACACAACGACTTGTACATGAATGGAACAGACTCAGACTTGACAAAGAAATCTTATACAGGCAAACAGCGCAACACAGATAACTAGTTCTGCCCACGTCGCTCAAGTCAGTTGTGCTCAAGCACTTGCATGATGATATGGGACATGTCGGGGCTGACAAAGTCATTCACTTAGCAAGGCAGAGGTTTTATTGGCCCTTCATGCAACGTGAAATTGAAAATTATGTCATCCGTCAGTGTTCATGCGTTAAACAAAAGAAACCCACCATTCGGAAAAAGCACCAATGGGCTCCATCACCACCAGTGGCCCCTTTGAGCTTCTCTCTGTTGATTTTCTTCATCTCAAACCAAGTAAAGGTGGTTATGAGTATATCTTAGTCTTGGTAGATCACTTTACCCGTTTTGCTCAAGCTTACCCAACTCGAAACAAATCCGGAAAACTGTAGCAGAGAAGATCTTCTTTGACTTTATTCCACGAATAAGAATTCTTCTGCAACTATCCCAGACCTGTACCGGTGTATGAAACAAGGATGGTCAGTTCAAGTCCTCCTGAACCAAAACAAAACTGTGAGCTTCTGGGAGCAAGAGCACCTGAATTTCAGCCTTGGAATCTGAGAACCGGAAGAGATGGTGTGCAACCAGAGTGCTCAGTGAATTCTGAACCAGTAAAGGCTCCAATTACAACTGAACTGAATCTTTCTGAGGAGATCTTTGAAGAACCTACAGCGGAAACTGTGGAAAGGGTAGATCAGGATGAATTTTACCCCAATGTTGAACCTGATGTCTTTACGACGGTCTGTCCGAGCACCCAAACCAAGAGAGGTGTTTGCATATAATCAGCTGGGTCAACCAGCATATCAAGTTTGGAGACCAGGAGCAAATGCAATGCATGCTTGTGTGTTTTACCCTGTCCAGACTTACCCCATGCTACCCAGTCACTACCCAGTTCCACCAGTGTGGGCATTTTAAAGAAAAAGAGAGAAAGAATAAGACACTTCACATTCTAGAGCATACACCTACATACATTGAGTAACAGCTTTAAAGTTTGCTTTCTTGAAAAATGTAACAACCAAATGAGTTGAGTTCTGATGTCTGGAGACATTTCTAAAAGCAGGAGAGTGTAATGGGTTGAGAAAATGCCATTGATTATTAAAAATTTGACTTAAAACAGCCACCCCATAAATCTTTTGAAGTGTGATTGTAATAACTTTTTCTTGTGTAATTACACCGCCGCACCACTAGATGGCTTGGATGCGCATGAGATTCCAAGAGACGGAGTAGCGCCCTCCGGGCTCAGTAATAAACTGACTGCCGCTGAGGAAAGATCTCTCTGATCGGTCTCTTTGTGTTTCACAGGTATGAGTGTATCACATGTATAGATACATTTCTTTTTGATTGCACTTATGCGCACAGAAATGCGCAAGAGTTTACAATAAAGAGTTTGTTTGTGTGAAGTACATGTAATATAAAGAGTTTAATTCACTGAGGATTATAAAAATATTGCTAAAATAAGTCGAATCGGGTGTGTTTCACACATGGGTTATGTGTTAATGAAATGTTTATTCATATGAAAGTATTTGTGTTGCATGTTATTTGATTTAAGAGTGTTTTCCAGTCAGCATCTGTCTACATGTGGTATTCTCTGTTCAGACGTCATTTTGAGTGTTTAGCGGGCGTTGTGTGTGGTGTAATGGGGTACAAGTGAAATTAAAATATGTTCATAAGTATATTTTGCATACATCTGAATGTGTAAAAGATGTTTTATTTTTGTACAATTGAATTTACCAAATGCACTTTGAGTTTCAAATGTTGAGTTTAAATATAAAATTTGAGTTTAAATATGTCTAATTACATATGTGAGTAATAAACTGACTGCCGCTGAGGAAAGATCTCTCTGATCGGTCTCTTTGTGTTTCACAGCTTATTCAGTGATTCACTGTGCACCCTGCCAGTGAATCCTTTGCTGCTCGACCCAGATATCCCCTAGGTCTGAGGCCAGTAACATGTAGAATATAAAATCTTTATAAAGTATAAGAGTATAAGTATAAGTAAGTATAGTATAGGTTTATACAGTAGGTGGTGGCATGCACCTTTAAAAAGTTGGTTTGTAGCCCATTAGTAAAATCAAAGAAGAAGAAGAAGCTTCTAGTCCACTCAGAGGCCCTGTCCCAAATGGTACCCTAAACCCTCACGGTCTTCCTCTGAGTCTGCACTTTCACGATGTAATGCCGCTTTGACTGCCGGGTAGAAGTCCTCTATGTAGGTCGCAAACTTGCGGGATCAGCTGAAGTGCGATCGAACGTGATCCTTATGTTATGAAGAGGAGCAATTTTTCTACTGAATTGGAGGACTTGCCTGCCATCTAGACGGTTGATACAGAGAATGTGATGCTGCAGTCATGCTGTGTGAGTGAATTTAGGTTATTTAGATTTTCCGTCGACTCATAATTGTGAAAAAGGTGATTTATGCTGCATTGAGCATTGCCATAAGAACTCACATTCACGATCATTGTTCAGGTGGACAATGTAATACACTTTCCAGCCTTTTCTACGTAAAAACCATGGTAAAACCACAGGTTGAGGAGGTGACGGAAGGCGCTGGGTATCAAATCTAGTAATAATGTCACTGATTAAACCTACTGCCTATCACTCAATAAAAGAATCACATTGCTGAGAGTTTTTGAAAGTTCTGTAATTTGTTTGGTTTAATAAGTAACATTACATTTGTGAGTATGATTCTCACTCAGCTTGTGAATTAGCAGAACTTGCACGCAGCCACTTCAAAACTATTCACAATCTTCCATAGATTTGATTTTGGTTGTCATTTGTTGAAATAAATATTTAAAAAGATAACAGTGTGTCGGTGTCTGTCTGCTGAATGTAACCCTCTCTGATACTCCTGCGTGGCCATGTGGGAAAGTGAATATTTACAATGACAACGATAAGCTTCAGTTCCCTTTTGAAAGGGAACTCACACTGTGTCCAGAATGCATATGGGGAACGTCTTAGTGGGATACACCTAAGGGATATACCTAAAGGATAATTTTGCCTCCTTTCTGTTTATAACTTCCTATTTAGAAGATGATGGATAAAAAAGTATTAGTTTTTCTGGTACAAACTGTTACCTAGTGGAATCAAACAAAACTCACAATGTTAAAAAAAAAAAAAAAAATTATTAAAATAAATTAAAAAAATTATTACAATGTTAACCCAGAGCAAATGTGATGATGTTTCCACAGCTGCTCCTATTTCTTCTCTTTGAGTTCCTTGATCAGTTGATCCTTTTCCTGTTTCTGCTGTTGATTCTGCAACAAAAAAGTAAAGAAACCGTCTCGGTTACGTATGGTAACCCTCGTTCCTGAAGGAGGGAATGGAGACATACGTCGGACGTCACAGAACAAATTGGGATCACTTCAGGGAGCCCCTATCAGCTTTGAGATATAGAGAACAGGTTAATGAGAATTGGCGTGCGAGATTTGCATCCCATCCTCTGCTTAGAGACAGCCTTTCCCTTCTGCTGGCTTCCATAACAGACGAAGAGCTGCTCTGAGGTCCTGAAGCTTGCATTCTGTCCACTTACGTCCACAGGGCGCGGACGGGACAGAGAAAAGCTAGGGCTGGGTCTGCCTCCTCCAAAGGCAGCGCTTGCAGGCTCACCACCTGGTCCTGGAAGGAGTGGTGGGAACCTTGGGAACATATCCCGGGCCGGGGTTACCCGCCCGAATTCCAGACACAATTCGTCAACCGAAAATGCCTGCAGGTCTCCTACCATCTTGATGGAGGCCAATGCAGTCAGGAGTACTGTCTTCAGAGACAGAATTTTTAACTCAGCTGACTGCAAAGGCTCGAAGGGAGGTCTCTGCAGTGCGGTTTCAGCACCAGAGCAGGTCCCAAGAGGGTATAGAGGAGGACGAGGCAGATTTAATCTCCTCCCCCTCTCAGGAACCTGACGATCAGATCGTGCTTCCTAAGGACTTTCCACCTACCAAATCATGATTAGCAGCGATAGTGGCAACATAAATTTTGAGGGTGGAGGAGACAGCCTTCACTCCAACCCGTCTTGTAGGAAGGAAAGCACAGAACTGATCGAACATCTTTGGGGTCTTCTCGCCGAGAAGAGCACCATTCGATGAGCAGGTTCCACTTCAAACGCATAGAGGTGCCTCGTAGAGAGCGCTCTAGCGGAAGTGATGGTGTCTACCACGCCTGTGGCAGGCCACCTAGAACCTCCGCGTCCCGTCCAGGGACCAGACATGGAGTTTCAGAGGTCTGGACACAGGTGCCAGAGAGGTGCCCGTCTCTGAGTCAGGAGGTCCTTCCTCAGAGGAATGGGCCAAGGAGGTGCTGTCGCAGGACTTGCTCCTCGTCCTCCCTGACCTTGCACAGTGTAGAGCATCCTAGCCAAGGGTGCTCTCGGTCAGGGAATAAAACAACTGGCAGTGGGTCATGTCTGGGGCAGCAAACAGGTCTACCTGTGCGGTCCAGTAATTGTGACTCCAAATCAGCTGGACCACCTGGGGATGGAGTCTCCACTCTCCCGGGAGCACTGGCTGGCGTGAGAGCTTGTCAGCCGTATGACTGAGCAGGCCCGGAATGTAAATGGCACGGCGACCTCAGATGCTTCTGATTCCATCAGGAGGACTGATTCCATAGGTGACATGCGACGGGAGCGTGGACCACCCTGTTTGTTGATGTACGCAATGGCTGCAGTGTTGTCCATACGGACCAGAACGTGCTTGCCTCTGAGCTGCGTTTGAAGCGGCTGAGTGCAAGGCGAACTGCTAACAACTCCAGGCAATTGATATGCCATTGCAGTTGGGGCCCGTCCACAGACCGAAAACTGCAAGCCCGTTGTATGTGGCACCCCATCCGGTGGATGAGGCATCCGTGGAGACAACAGCATCCTGGACACTTGTTCTAGAGGCCCTCCTGCCCATAGAAATGAAGGGGTCCGACCACGGGCTGAAGGTCTGGCGGCACTTCAGAGTCACTTGGACACGAAGGGTTCCACTGTG
Source organism: Paracanthobrama guichenoti (assembly GCA_018749465.1). NCBI lineage: Eukaryota > Metazoa > Chordata > Actinopteri > Cypriniformes > Gobionidae > Paracanthobrama > Paracanthobrama guichenoti. The sequence continues at coordinate 17,995,455 of CM031964.1, forward strand.
CCACGCCCATCTCGGGGACTCGGCCGTATAGCCAGCGTTGAAGCGGTCTCATATGAAGCAATCCCAACGGCGTTACTGCGGCTGCAGATGCCATATGCCCCAGAAGCCTCTGAAAATGTTTCAGTGGTACTGCTGTCCTGCGTCCAAATGAATTCATGCAGTTCAACACTGTGAGGCGCGCTGTCAGGGCTACCGAATCCATCTCCATACTGAGAAAAGAGATCCTCTGCGCGAGGCAGTGTTTGCTCTTCTCCCAGTTGACCTGAAGCCCCAACTGGCTGAGGTGACTGAGCACCGTGTCCCTGTGTTCACACAACTGCTCTCGCGACTGGGCAAGGATCAGCCAGTCGTAGAGGTTGTTGAGGCTACAAACACCATGCTCTCTCATGGGAGCAATGGCCGCCTCCGTGACTTTCGTGAAGAAACGGGGCGACAGGGCCAGCCCGAAGGGTAGGACTTAGTACTGATATGCTCGTACGTCGGATGCAAAGCATAGGTGCGGTCTGTGTCGAGGGAGAATCGAGACATGAAAGTACGTGTCCTTCATGTCAATCGCTGCAACCAATCTTGGGGACGGATGCACCTGAGGATGCGTTTCTGCATTAGCATTCTGAACGGCAGCCCATGAAGGGGCCGGTTCAGAAATTGCAGATCCAAGATCGGCCGTAACCCGCCGCCTTTCTTGGTTACAATGAAGTAAGGGCTGTAGAAGCCAGTCTTCATATCAGCTGGAGGACCGGCTCTATCGCGTCCTTCGCCAGTAGGACTGCGATCTCCGCCTGGAGCACAGGGGCATTCTCCTTCGACATGGAGGTGAGGTGAGGTGAAGATGAACAATGCGCCGACGTGGTCATGCTTTCATGAGAGAACATGAACCACCCACACGAACACAGTCTCAGCATGCTGCGATGTGCTACAGGAGTGGGGGCCCACAGAGATGTACTCGGCGGGAAGCCCCACTGTAATCCTCAGTTCACCCAGGCTTTTCAGCCGGCGTGATCCCGTTCTCCTGAGAGAACATGGACCACCCACGAACGCAATCTCAGCGTAGTTATGCGTGAGGGCTCGTGGCTGTCAACAAGGACAGGAAACAACCGCATCCAGAAACGCACGGGTGGAATTACGTCTTGAAAAAGATGCAGTGTCACACCCACGCTGCTCTTTTAGAAGAAAATGTGCTCTTTTAAATGTGCTGAAGTACCCAGGAACGACCGCAGCAAAACACAGGAAAGTAGTGCAGCCTGTGTTTGCACTCACCATTGGGAAACGCCCTCACCGAACCAACAGATCAAACAGTGCTGTGAAAACAGCAGTTTATCACTGTATCAGTGAGCTTGCGGCCGCCGCTGATCGTGCCATCTCTCTCAGCACTCAAAGAAGCCTCTTCTGTCGGTCTTCTTCATCAACACCGTGTTCGACTCCAAAGTGAATGACAAAGGTGCGCTGCATTTCGCTTCCACTTCCACTTCCACTTCCACTTCCACTTCCACTTCTCGGGCGGAGCACGAGATGCAAATCTCGCACGCCAATTCTCATTGGCCTGTTCTCTATATCTCGAAGCTGATAGGGGCTCCTGAAGTGATCCCAATTCGTTGGTGGCGTCCGCCCGCACGTCGAACGTGACCCGACTGAAAGGGAAACAACATTACTCCACTGCGATTAAAAACAACAGATCCATTAGACTGGAACATTAGTGAATTCCAGCTTTTGACCAGTTTTACACACCGTTGATGATCAGCTGTACAGTCTTCTGTTCATCTGAGGGTGTGATAAAGCAGATGTATGTTCCTCCATCAGTGTACTGAAGATTGTTGAGTTTGATGGAGAAATTTCCTCTCAGATACTCATCAGGGAAAGTTTCAGCTCTGTTCTTGTACCGTTGGTCCTGTTTTTCCACTGGATCTTGACCCATGACTATGTCATACACAATCTTGCTGCCATTGTGTCTCCAATGCACATTAAGTTCTTGAGGTTTAAAATCATGTTCAGTGGAAGAACACGGCAGGACAACAGAACCACCAATAACAGCCTCTACGGTTTCCTGCAGAGACACTGAAATCACACAAACTTTAACTGTAAACACACAATCTGTGGAATGAATTTATCTTTTAAATTCTGTTTGTTTTATTCTCACCATTGTTTATCAGCACTGCAAAGATGAAGCAGTGACTGCAGAAACAGAACCAAATAAATACATTACAGTTTCCTCATGCAGTAAAGCCTCACATAGTAATTCATTCAGATCTGTTTAGAAAATGTTTTTGTTTTGAATTGTTAAACAGAGATCCTTTGGTATCCTTTGGAAATAATTACTGTAATTCATGAAGTTATTATTTAATAATTCCGTACATTTTGAACACATTCATTATTCATCATACACGTAGGATAATTGAGTGGAAGAATTCAATTCATAGTCTGTAAAAAGAAAAAAGAAAGCACATACAGGCCTATGCTTTATCTAAATTTCCATCAGTTTACAACTAATTTAGCAAATGTTTCCATTTATTTCTCCTAATAATATACTGGATGTTGCATTATCAGCCTGTAAGCTAATCTCATCTGTAAAGTTTACAATTTAGCAGTAAATTATTTTAACGCTGCCTTACTCTACTGGTAAAACCTCAATTCCTTGAATTCACTATAGACAATCAAATAAAACCAATTGCATAAGCAATGCGATTCGAGATGTTCATACAACATGCTAACTGCTAATGACCACATCAAAACAAAGTTAAAGGGATTTCCCTGCAGATAAACCGTAGTCATTTATTACTCAATCCCTGTTTAAAATGTTAGTAATGTCAAAATGATTTTTCTGTCAACGCTAGTTTAAGTTTAAGTTAAGCAATTGAGCACCAAAACAAATAGATCCAAAGTAGATCCGAGCAACAAGCTACATCTTCAGCGACATGAAGTACGACACATTTGTTCAAACTGTGTTCGTTCATACCTGATGATCATGATGCCTAATTCTAAAGTAGCTTTACTGTATTAAAATATATCAAATATTTTATTACGATGAACTTTTTCATAAAATAGGAAAGACTTCCGTCATAAGCAAACACGTGATATGGTCAGACATGCGCACCAGATGTGTGCAACAACAAAACAGTTGCAAGAAAAGTATGGGAACCACTGCTGGTCACTGCTGGAAAGGGTTCAAATATGCAAAAGATGCTGGAAAACTGAAAAATGTGCAGGGCGTGGAGGATTTTTCTGAAGAACGTTGCGCAGTTTAACTGCTCAGGACAAACAAGACACTCAAGAACAACCATCACAAAAAAACAAAACAGCCGTGGATCATCAGGGAACTACACACAGTACTGAGAATCAATGGTTCATAAACTTTTGAGTGGGTCATTTTAATAAATTCAGCTTTTTTTGTCTGGTGGACTATATGTAAACATCTTTTATGTAAAATATCTTATTCAGGACAGCACTGAATGAAAAAATAACATGCATTGTGTATGATCTCTCTTATTTTGTTAAAATTATTCACATTTTAACAGATTCTGCAAGTGGTTCACATACTTTTCTTGCAACTGCATGTGAAATACCACAATTAAAATACAAAAACATGAATTGGGCTACTTTAACACTGTTGTCGGGCGGGTTGAAGCGTCCCCAATAATGTGATATTTATCCTGGCAATGCAAATTTTAGCAGGGGAACCCTGCCAAAACAATGCTGATTTTGGGAATTTTGGGGATCATTTTTGGGAGAAAAGTTCATCAGGCAATTTGGAGAGTTGGCCTTGTCGAGTCATCAGTTTAGCGGCAAGTATAACATCTAATGTCCTCATATCTTTACTTAAAATTTTAGAGAGATGCAAAAGACTTTAATCTAACAACAAATTAGCCAAATTAGCCATTTGCATTTGTTAATTGTAACTAGGTAATTAAGAGATTTTAAAATACAATTTAAATATGCTAAATTGCAATTTTATTATTAGAAAAAAATTATTACAAATGTATTTAATTATATAATAGTGTACATGTAAATTACATTAAAGTATATTTTAGTTCACATTAATTGCTTGTCAGTACATTCAGAGTACACTTACCATATTTCAAAATACATATAAAAATTTACTAAAGTCCCACTTAAGTGGTTAAAAAAATCACTCAAGCGTTCAACTAATTGCATTTAATATGCAATATTAATCTGTGATGCATTTGAAATCAGTTACACATAATATGTATTTAGTTAGTCAAAACATTACGTTTAATTCATACTTAAGTGTATTTTTAACTAACATTAAAGTATTTTTAAGCAAATTAAAGTAAATTTTAAAGAATTTTAGTTTCAATTTCTTGTACATTGAACAGTGCACTTGAACTATATTATAAAGACACTAAGCAATTATGAAAGTACATATAAAATTGTATTAAAGTCCCACTTAAGTTGTTTAAAAATTACTCAAAAGTTCAACTAATTGCATTTAATATGTACTTAATTTGCGATGCATTTAAAAATTAATTACAAATAAAATGCACTTAAGTGGCAAAAACATTACATTTAATTAACACTTAGGTGTGCTCTTAAGTATATTATTTGCAATAAGTACTAAAGTGCACTTCTTTTTACAATAGCAACCCTGTGTATAAACACAATTCAGTTATAAGCACATCTGTTTTAAGTAATAAGTAGTCATTTGTGTGATGTGCACCATGGGACCGTTGAACAGTGCCGTTAGATTGCAGTCACCATTGCCCTCTTTCAGGGCTTATTACCTTTAATATCAAAACACGTCAAGCTTGTGACACTTATTCATCCATTCATTGATCTCATCCTCATTATATAATTAAGTAATTTCTGTTCTGTCACTTGCCAGATGTGATGCAGCAGAACTTTGTCATTAATGTTTTTATTTTTATTTAGCTTATGCAGTGCCGCTTCAAGTTTTCTTCCACATTAACACATCCTGTTATGCAGAAGACTTCTTGAATGTATTCTGAGTTTTTCCTCATTTAAAATAAGGTATTTTTCACCAGATATCCTGTGTTGGAATTGACTAAAATGTCAACCCTGTTGTCTGTGGCTCAACATATTATTTCTGATTGAGCTGTATGTTTGCCACAATTGATAAAATTAAATTCACAGAAATTCAATTTGGCCAATTAAAAAATTAGAAGTGACCAATTCCTAGAAATGTTTGAATTGGAGGCCTGCAATTTGTTACAGTGTAGTGTTATGTTTTTCCATCCCTTGTATGACTAAATAACCCAGTACACATTTCTACAAACAGCACAAATCAAAAGATTTGCCATTACCTTAATGTTTGAGAGTGCTGCCCACTGGTTAGAAATATCTGGGACATCCATACCAAGCTCAATCAAGGTCCAGTCTTCTATGGAGCTGGATGGGTTTTAATATCCAGGTTCAGATGATAGATATGATAAAATAATCACTTTGAGAATTCTTTGAAGTAGAAAAATTGCCACATTCAAAGCTTTGGTTTACTTGCAAAGTTTCAGAATAAAAATTCCAACATAAAAATCATAGTAAACTTCACCAGCGTTCACCTTCATCACCAGTTCGTCATCGAACACAGATCACATTTTTATCTCTTACAGAGCAAACTCCTACTTGTCACTGTCATTAAAAATTCACCCACCCACCCACTCCTTTTTTTAATCCCCATAAATCATAAGCAGTCTCTCAGAACAAGCCATTTGCAGATTCTGGGCAACGTGATGAGTGTTGATGGACACTGCCGTATTAGCGTAGACCCGTCCTCAGAGAGCTGTACACAGTCGGCCATGTTTATCTCTCTGCAGAGCATTAAACAGCAGCATTCCAGTAAGAAATTTGTTCTTAATAAAGCTACTAAAGCTCATTCAGTCAAGAGCAGTGAGTGATTTTCTGTTTTTCTTTTGTTATTTGATTCATGTTAACAGCATATACAGCAGTAGGTACAGTATATTATGTTGCTTTCACTTTCATGCACAGATCTAATATACACATGGGATTTCTGTACTTCATGCACATGTGCACAGACATAACCAACTGTTTTCATGTAAAATTTGTGTGTTTCTGACATAACCTTGTGTGCATTTGACAGTTTAATCGCAATAACACATGAAAGAGAATTAAAAACAGCAGCTTTTTCTGTGCGGTTTTGCTGTTCGTCCACACATAAATGCAGTATCCGGTCACTGAAACCAAACTTATTTGAAAACCCCTGCCAGGGTGAAGATTTTTAGAAACTCCGGTTGCAGTGTTGTCGTGTGGACAGTGAAACTAGAGATTTTGGCTTGTTGAATCAGAAGCGGAACGAACACCAAACAGATGTTTCAGTTTCCATTCGCATGTTCACGAGCTGTGAAGGCTTTGCTCTCTGGGGTGGGAGCAGCAGCTACAGTAGTTGTTCTTTCCTGAATGAATTAATGAGTAGTTGACTTTTACAAGAAATTACCTGTATTGTGATTTATTTATTTATTTATTTTTGCAGTCATATCTGAACTCTTGTTTGTTCTCTTGTTTTCATCCTGACAGACTCATGCTAAAAGTTATTTATTTATTTATTTATTTTTTTGTGAAGCCACAACACGCATAACCATGAGGCGGATGTGCTACACAGCAGAAGACCCCACGGGTACCACTCATCTCCACTACAAATGGGAAAAAGAGGCTACAATTTGCACAAGCTCACCAAAATTGGACAGTTGAAGACTGGAAAAATGTTGCCTGGTCTGATGAGTCTCGATTTCTGTTGAGACATTCAGATGGTAGAGTCAGAATTTGGCGTAAACAGAATGAGAACATGGATCCATCATGATTACCACTGTGCAGGCTGGTGGAGGTGGTGTAATGGTGTGGGGATGTTTTCTTGGCACACTTTAGGCCCCTTAGTGCCAATTGGGCATCGTTTAAATGCCACGGCCTACCTGAGCATTGTTTCTGACCATGTCCATCCCTTTATGACCACCATGTACCCATTCTCTGATGGCTACTTCCAGCAGGATAATGCACCATGTCACAAAGCTCAAATCATTTCAAATTGGTTTCTTGAACATGACAATGAGTTCATTGTACTAAAATGGCCCCCACAGTCACCAGATCTCAACCCAGTAGAGCATCTTTGGGATGTAAGTGGAGCAGGAGCTTCATGCCCTGGATGTGCATCCACAAATCTCCATCAACAGCAAGATGCTATCCTATCAATATGGGCCAACATTTCTAAAGAATGCTTTCAGCACCTTGTTGAATCAATGCCACGTAGAATTAAGGCAGTTCTGAAGGCGAAGGGGTCAAACACAGTATTAGTATGGTGTTCCTAATAATCCTTTAGGTGAGTGTATATATTATGATGATAAATTATGATGATAGATTATATATGATAAATGATTACACATTTATAACGCTATACTTTGTGATACATTACCTTGGCAGGAATGACAAAAAAAAAAAAAAAAAATAATAATAATATATATATATATATATATGTATGTTGTTATTAAAGCGTCTACGTTCACAAACCACTGTTATTTTTAACAGAAAAGCAAGCGTACTGTATGCAGGATTTGCCATGACAGAAAACATGCAAAGAGCACTCCCTTTATAATCACTAAAAAGCTGCAACTCATCTAGTTCATCACCATTTCACAAAGTTCCATCATAATCACTGAAGCTGACTGCACAATGAAACTTATTGACATAAGTGTTTGATATAATATGAGGATTTACAAGCATGCAGAACTCAAAATGCAGAGTTTAATTATAGTCTCCCATCATGCTTTTACACGGTTATGGAAAGATGCTGCTGCATTCATAAAAGATCAATAAGATGCATTTATAAAATAGGCGAATTTCAATTCATTTTGACTTTAGTCAGTAGACGCTGCAGTTCTCTGCTGCCCTCAAGAGGATGCAATCGGTATCTCTCTCTCTTGGTTTCACGTGTTTGATTATTAGCTGTAAATGTCACAAGCTCCAGAGTTCATTATATACTCAAAACAACCCCTGAGTTGACAGAGAACATTTATAGTTTGTGAGCATCCTGACCTCAAGGCTCTTAAAGAAATCCCTCAGGATAAAACCACTTAAGAGGTTTCATGCAACCGGATTCTATCGCAGCTTTCATTGGCCAATGACTGCCCAAGAGGACGTTTGACTGACATGTAACGCAACCAATCACCGTTCGTTTTGTTCCGCGTCATATTTAGGGGCGTGAAAATCAATGTCGAAAGTCGATGTCCGTCCAAAAACAGACCGGCGTGCATCTATAAATAATTCATTCAAGAACGTTGTGCAAGTTTACCGCAACAATGGAGCCCGCAGACTTCACATACCTTTGAAAATCCAGTTTATTTGATCCCGGTAAGCGGTCACAGATGTCTGAGGCTGAGAATACTCTGCAGCCAGCCTGTTTCACTGACTTTTGTGTACTTTAGTTACTGATACCACAGTGGTGTTAAACACTGCACCACACTGGATCAGTATGCTTGTCTAAATGATACTGATACTGTTGTTATAAAGAATGGTCTACACAGTAATTAATTCCCTTATCTATCTCTCTTATCTTATCTGTAATTTGGGCATCACAATTCAGAACTTTCTCCATCATCAAATCTTTCCACCTTGTGTATGCTGTATTATTTTTGTCTTGTCAGTCTTTTTGTCTTCTTCTAGCAGTGAAAAATATTGTAGGTGTGGCTGTTTTTTAATTTCGTAGATGTGATTTCCTGCGTTCTGGTGCATTTGAGGCCATGTCCCTTGCCTATACCAATAAAAGAACTCAAACCAGTCAATACCAATAGTCTAAAAGACAATACTAATTGAACTGCCATGTAGAAATCAACAGTTTCACAGGTAATGATAATGAACTAGGTACATGTTTAACTGAGGTGTTAAACGAAAACCAGAAACGTTCAGTGGTCGGTTCTCTCACCTTTGTCTAGAGTGGATGTTTAACTGTGAACCGAGTGCCAATACCTTTATACGTTTATGTATCTCAATTCTCACAGTTTTCTTAACCTCAACTGGAAAGCGGCAGCATTGCCGTACATTGCAACACTTCTGTATACTTCAATCAGAGCATTAGACAACATGTAAAGCACCTTCACACTTGATAAGTTATATTTGCTGTGAATGTTCAATAGTTAATAATCTTCAACTGTCAAAGCAGCTTCACATGAATGCAGGATCATTCTCAGAGGCTTGAGTTTGCTCAGAGGAAGACTCAATGTATCGCATCACGATTGTCATGGTTAAAGGTACACTATATAAATTATAATTATTATTTTTTTTTCAAAATTGTCAATACATCATGAATTCTAACGTGTTTTTGGTATTGATAGGTATTGATTCTTCCGTTGTCTCCACTGATAAAGCATGATTATATGTATCTCCGTTGTCTAAGTTTTGCTCTTCACGTCACCAAACGACAATACTCTACTCGGTATCTACAGAGGCGGCAGCAAGTGTTGCAGCGATGGCGTATTTTTGTAAGAATCCTGATGTTGGTGATGTTGAAGTAGTTTGTTTATAGCCTAACTTTAGCTTTTTTACTTCTGGGGATTGTATGTTTCAAAATTCATTTGTGAATATTATCATGATAATCATAAATGTTTATTGGTTGCAGAGCTTATTTTTCTGCAATGAGACAATGGGAATTTATTGTTTATTTTGAGGCAATTGAAAACGACTGTGCCATTGGCCAACAAAACCTGGTGCTTCGTGAGTTCACGTCAGAGCCCCACACGGAAGACAAGAATGAAGTTGAATAAAGTCGTTATTTATTTTTATTTATTTTTGCGCACAAATACTTTTCTCGCCGCTTCATTAAATTATTGTAGAACCACTGTAGTGAGATGCACTTTATAACGACGTCTTTGGGTCTTGAGAGAGAAATGTCATTGCTGCCATTGGAGGCCTTACTGTGCCATCGGATATCAACAAAAATATCTTCATTTGTGTTCGAAGATGATCGGCGGTCTTACGGGTTTGGAACAACATGAGGGTGAGTAATTAAAGACAGAATTTTCATTTTAGGTGAACTAACCCTTTAAATGAAACATACATCAGGTTAATGTGTTCAAGATCAAACACGATCAAATGCTTATGAAACATAAAAGCACAAAATAGTTTTTAATCAATGAAGTGTTGATGATGATGATGATGATGATGGTGTTGTGGTCAGAGCAATCTTTACTTTGACTTCCTCTGTTTGATGTTGAAGGGTTTTTTTGTCTTCCTGTCTTCAGAGCTGCATTAGATTCATCTTAATGTTGTGTGGAGGAAAGCAGATTCATATTCATGTGTTTTAATCACGACAGCATGAAGATCATTCAGCTTCAGCTCTGTGAGTTTTACAAATCAATTTATTTACATGCACTTTACAAACTTAAACTAAATTGTTTTATACTTCACAGTGGGTTTAATTGGGTAATTCTGAATATGATGCATGTTCTTTTTATCTCATAGATGTGTTGATCTGTTGTCGAGCTGCAGTGTCAGATCAACTAACTGATCTGGGATCAAATGTGACCATAAACTGTGATCTTGATGAAAATGAGGTTTATTGGATTTTACTGAAAACACCAGATCCTCCAACAGTGATTCTACGGTCATTCCCAGCACCAATATCACCTTTTTACTTTAATAAAACATCCAGAAAGAAATATTCAGTGCAGTTTAATCATCATCTGGTTATAAATAATGTGACTGCTGATGAATTAGGAGTTTATTACTGTATGAACACACGCTCACCTCCAAAACTCGCAACAGCACCAGACTGCACTTCACGGTGAGTTCATTTACTCCTTCAGTGATCAAGACATATTGATGATTGGTGAATATTTACATTTTATGTACTATTTCAGGCTTTTCACACACTCATGAACAACATAATTTAGCCCACACAGAGATGAATATGATATTAAAGTCAGTCAATTATTACTGTAACTGTGGTCACTTTCATTACAGAACCAACTCTCTCTGAGTGTCGCAATCATACAGTGGTGGAGTTTATTGATCAGAATCAGACACAACGGCACATTATCATCATCATATCTGGTCTGATGGTTGGGCTTCTGCTCATTGTGCTGATTGGTGAGTTCTTCTTTAAAAACAAAATTAGCAAATGAAATCTACTGTAGTCTTAAAATATCAATGACACTCTTCTCATGCATAGTTTTTCATTACTTACAGTAATTTTTTGACTGTTTTGTTTTTAGATGTCTTCATATCTTGGCATTTTAAGACAGCGAGTAAATATTAAATCTGAATTCACTGTCTCATTTTTAGTTTTCGCCGTTGGAAAAACAGAGCGGTTGGAAAAATCTGATCCTGATCTACTTCAGACACGAGTTATATATCAGCCTCACGACCCAAACCGACTAACATCACAATAAGGTCAAATATGCGAAACCGTCATTAATAGTATCAGTAAAATTCATTACTGTACGTTTTGATCATTATTAAGAACTCTTTCTGAGCTGTTAGCTGTTAACCATCATAGAGGCTTTTGTTTGGACTGATTTTAGTTCAGCTGCAGCGAATGTTAATATTGTTTTCTTTGTTGCTCTTTCAGTTCATGAGGAGGATGATATTAAGAAACAGCGTCTGTGTTTGATTATGTCAAGACCTGTTAAGCTTATCTCCGTGTCTCACCTCCTGTTTCATGACACATACAGGCTATTACGCACCTCTTTTGACTTCAAAAAATAAGCTTTTGAACATTTCTACCATTATTAGTCTGGAAAAAGACTCATTAAACATGGTCCTGTAGTTATCAATGCATATTAATGTGTAGTTCATGCGGTGGCGTTAGCATTTGCATCGAGTCTGTAAAAGTGTTTGTATTTAACAATAATAACAATAATTTCACTGAAAAAAGAGTGAAGTCTTTGTGTGTTTTTGGCAAGATGCATTTCCACTTGAGCTCGACACAATTACAAACCTTTTCTGTCCTGGGTTTCTCGGCATGGTTAACTATTATTATTATTATTATTATTATTATTATTATTATTATTATTATTATTATTATTTATGCTTCTCAAAATAGCAATCTTACTTAGAGAAATATTTTTTTGTCATCTAAAAATATTCTTGTGAATAAATGTCCAATTTTTATTATTATTATTATTATTATTATTATTTATTGTTAGTGCTTCTTGTCAAAATAGTAATACTTTCTTACTTGGAGAAATTATTTTGTCATCTAAAAATATTCTCATGAATAAAAAAATAAATGTAGCAATCTGATATATATATATACACACACACACATTTTATTTTACATTATATATATATATATATATATGTATATATGTATGTTATGTAGAAACATATTTGTTAAATATATATCCTTGTATTTAGAGCAAAAATGGTCTACAGGTTCACAGTGGATAAACTCAACTGAGGTGTTAAACCAAAACCAGAAACGTTCCAGTGGTCGGTTCTCTCACCTTTGTCTAGAGTGGATGTTTAACTGTGAACCGAGTGCCAATACCTTTATACGTTTATGTATCTCAATTCTCACAGTTTTCTTAACCTCAACTGGAAACGGCAGCGTTGTCGTACAAAGAGCACGTCAGTGACATAGCTCGTAATAAAACACCCAGACAGCAAGCAACAATTGAAATAATGTTAAATCAATGTTAAATGTGTAAGCGTTAACTGCATTGAATCAACATCATATTTGCACCTGGAATTAATGTAGACTTTTTTCATCCAGAAATCAATGGTAATGTCATTGAATCAATGTTTTAATGTGATGTTGGTTCAGAAAATGAAGGACAACTACAACTGACTTCAAAGTCAAAGTCAGCTTTATTGTCATTATTCTGCCATACGTACAGTACATACATACAGAGAATTGAAATTCTATGACTCTCAGACCCTAGGTGCCTAAACAACAAAAAACAATAACAACAAAAGTTTAACAGTAACAACAACAGAAGAAAGATTAAAAAAAGGTGGATAAAGTGAATTATAGAGGTAAAGTGGCGATGGCAAATAGTGCAAACAATAGTAACAATAGTGCAATTTCAGATTTAAGTCAGTGCAGGTATAAAATAAAATTATAAGAGTGTGTGCAAAAAAAAGAGTCTGTAAGAGGGGAGACCAATTCCTCAGAGAGACAATATAATGAGGTAGATGAAGGAGGAGAACTGGGGGGGTGATTCCCTGATCAGGTGCGTGGGGCAGAAGAGGGAGGGGCAGAGTCGGGAGGGAGTTCGGGAGAGTCGGGAGGGAGACTTAAAGGGTAACTAAACCCTAAGACAACTTCTGCAAGACTGGGGCTTTATTAGTGCTGCTCATTTGATTCAAGTAAATGTTTTGACATTTGGGTAAAGTGTTTTAATTCTACAATATATGGTGTAAAAACGTCTGAGTGCTGCCTCTTAAGGTTGAACGGTGGATACTGCAGTTGAATTTTCCTATTGGACATTGTAGGTCATCGTATGTTGGCTCTTTTAACGGCTCACTACCACACCCCTGGCACAAGCTCACCACGCCCTAAGAAATGTTTTCCTGCATTGATCACATGAGAAGAGAACGGCTTCACTCCAGTATGAGCGCTCATGTTACCTGAAGTAGAAACATTATGAATGAAACTTGCTTGACACTTGCTAGCAACATTCTAATGAAGGAAATACGGTTAAATAATGCAGTTGTCAGTACACGTCAGGCTTTTCTTGCGATATTTTTGCCGCCCGTCATGTGCCTTGCCCTCGGTTCGTCCCCTCTGTCTCTCCGCTGGACTCTGCCCACTTTTCCAGCATTTTTCAAATATTGCCAGTGGGGGGAGTTAGGCTCTGACCAGGGGTTGAGTTACACTTTAAAGCCACACAGCCTGAAATCAACTGAAGACAGAAATACATCTCTCAAGATCTCAGCAGAAACTCTTACTGAGAATTAACAGAGGTTGAGATGTTGATGTTTTATTGAAAATATTTGGTCACCATTATGGTGATCAGTGTTTTCTTTAGTTGGGCAGTTTGACTCGTGGCTTTTTATGTGAGTTTGTGTTCTTTGGAAGAGTGTTTATTAAAACTATTTGTTGCAAAGAAAGCCAGCAACAAAGATGATTAGGTGATATACTTTTCAGTTTTGCTTTTTAACCATTAGAGATAAAAGTTACATTGTGTTTTTTTATTAAATCAGGTTGTAGTGCGCAATGAAATTGTCTTGGACTTCAGAAATTAGGCAGTGGATTTCTAGTTCCCAGCATGCTTTTCATAGAACTGGACAAGGAAAATAAATGTTGAAATTAAGTGTTACTATATTTGTTTTTAGTGAAGCAATGCCTGCGCTAATGCCAGTGACAATAATATCTTACTTGTTCATTAAATATATAAGTTAGCATGTGCTATGTTAACTGTTGATTTGAACTGAAACAGATGAGATTAATTGGTTAATAGGGCTACAACTCTGGTTGTTAGAGTGGCTTAATCATCTTAAAAAAATGTTTATGCTACAAATTATTAAGTTCCTCTAACTCGATGTTGGTTTAACATAAACTCACTCAAAGTTGTCAACAAAAAATGTATGCAAACTGTTGAGTTATTTTTTTAATTATTATTATTTTATTTTAATCTTTTTGTTGAGCCAACACATTATTTTTAGAGTGTAAAATAACACTGGTTTCTGGTTTGCATGAGCTTGTGTTTCTGGTGTCTTGCTAGAATCCTAAAAACTGGGCGTTTAACATTGTCTGACATTATTCTCCTATTACCTATTACTTACACTATATTGCCAAAAGTTTTGGGACTCCTGCCTTTACATGCACATGAACTTTAATGACATTCCATTCTTAATCCGTAGGGTTTAATGTCAAGTTGACCCACCCTTTGCAACTATAACAGATTTCCACAAGGTTTAGGAGTGTGTTTATGGGAATTTTTGACCATTCTACTAGAAGTACATTTGTGGACCTTGCTTTTGTGCACTGGTGCGCAGTCATGTTGGAACAGGAAGGGGCCATCCCCAAACTGTTCCCACAAAATTGGGAGCAGGAAATTGTCCAAAATGTCTTGGTATGCTGAAGCATTAAGATTTCCTTTCACTGGAACTAAGAGGCCAAGCCCAACCCCTGAAAAACAATCCCATACCATAATCCCCCTCCACCAAACTTTACACTTGCAGTCAGGCAAGTACTGTTCTCCTGGCAACCGCCAAACCCAGACTCGTCCATCAGATTTCCAGACAGAGAAGCATAATTCATCACTCCCAGAGAACACATATCCACTGCTCTAGAGTCCAGTGGCGGCGTGCTTTACACCACTGCATCCGCCGCTTTGCATTGCACTTGGTGATGTAAGGCTTGGATGCAGCTGCTCGACCATGAAACCCATTCCATGAAGCTCTCTACACACTGTTCTTGAGCTAATTTGAAGGCCACACAAAATTTTGGAGGTCTGTAGCTATTGACTCTGCAGGAAGTTGGCGACTTCTGTGCACTGTGCGCCTCAGCATGTGCTGACCCCACTCTGTGATTTTCGTGGCCTAACACTTCATGATTGAGTTGCTGCTGTTCCCAATTTCTTCTGCTTTGTTATAATACCACTAACAGTTGACCGTGGAATATTTAGTTGAGGAAATTTCACGAATGGACTTATTGCACAGGTGTCAACCTATCACAGTGCCACACTTGAATTCACTGAGCTCATTCTTTCACAAAAGCGTCTGCATGTCTAGGTGCATGATTTTATACACCTGTTCAATAATTTGGAGACAATACTTTTGGCAATATAGTGTACCTTTATGTCTGATCTTACAAGCGCCACCCAGTGCATAACAAAAACATTGCAAGATACACGCACAACAAATTGTCTCTGTCACATATGGCTCCTTAATCTTTCAAGGCAGTTTGCCATTACAATTTACAATAAATTAGTAGCCATAAATAATTCAAATCCATTAATTCAGCCACATGTTAAAGATACAATGCTCTCTAAAACAAGTACTTTTCACTCAAATGTAATTTGTGGAAGTGTTCCTATGGCCTAAAAATGGCACCATCACCATCTTTGTAGTGACTGGAAATATTTAATGTTTAAGCCTGATACACAAAAAACACCAAGTTTAATATAAAATATAATTTTCAACATCATATTCTGTAGATTAGATGGTAGATTTGAGACTTTATGTCATTGAGTCAGATATATTATAACACACCCCACCTATTCAATTGAATTATTGAATTACTGCAGTTACAATGTCTTGTGCACACTGTATGTGTCACAAGCACGCCAAACTCCACCCACTCCCAAGCACCACGCACAGCCTCTTCCGAGTACTGATCACACCTGCACCTCATCATTACCTCATCACTGCCTGCACATAAGCCCCACGCACACACTCAGTCACTGTCTGGTCTAGTTAACACTACCCATGTTTGTTGACTTACCTCAAGGACTCTCCCGTGCTACTTACCTGCTTCCTCGTCTCCTCGTCCTCGTCCTCGCCTCCTGTCTCCATCGTCTCCCTGGTTCCTGGGTTTTGTTCATCTAGAAGGCGCTGAGTATCCTAACCCTGTTATCCTGCCTATCATTCATCTGACTGCACGCTTTATCTGCTTTCATCCCGGACACTCAATAAACTGCCTTTACTTCCATCTCCTGTTCTCCGTGTCCCTCTGTTGGTAACCGTATGAAACCAAAACAAAAATTATTTGACTGTGCAATCAGGAATGAATAAATCAATGTTGTAAATGATGTGCAGTTTTAATCTTAAGAAAGATCAAATAATCCATAAAGAACTCAAAATAGATTTAACAACAGTAAACAACATGATGAAAGAACACTTGTGGTACAGAAATGCAACATATTGACAGACTCGGCTGTCCTTTAGCAAACAATGTTTCTGCTTCAGTGTGTCAAGATCTGATTCTGTTATACATTCTGTTATAAGAATAATGCCATGCAAAAAGTGAAACTTGTATGTCATTTTATGTGATTTGTTTTCTTCAGTTGTAACAGAAGAGGAATAAGGCAGCTTTGATTCTTTTTCTAAAGAGTAATATGATCATAGTATTACATGTAACCCAGAGCAAAAGCAATGAGGTTTCCACACTGCCTGCTGATTCTGCAACACAAAAAGTAAAAGAAAAAACAACATTACTGGACAGTGATAAAGACAAATAATGCCAAAAATCATTAGGATATTCAGTAAAGATCATGTTCCATGAAGATATTTTGTAAAAAAAAATTACCGTAAAAATGTATTAATTAATAGTATTAATAATAATAGTATTAGTAATGTATTAATAGTAATATGCATTGCTAAGGACTTTTTGGACAACTTTAAAGGGGATTTTCTCAATATTTCCATCAATGGAAATAACCATACATCAATGGAAAGCTTATGTATTCAGCTTTCAGATGATGCATACATTTCAATTGACCCTTATGACTGGTTTTGTGGTCCAGGGTCACGTTTGATAATCTCAAATTTACTTCAATATATCCAAGACTCCAGAGTCAGAAGTTGACTTTTGTCTAAACTTTAAACATACTACAATTACAGTTTTAGCAAATAAAACATTATCTTGAATATGCTTACTAATATTTGCTTCAAGCTAAGAAAAAGAAACTCAAACCACAGCTTCTTCTCAGCTTCTAAAAAAGTTTATCAGCAGCATAAAAATATACTAACAGAAATGCAAAAAAAAAAAGAGTAAATAAACTGCTGCTCTCTGCCAAGAAACACAACTCTGAGATATGACTTACCTTGAGGTGATTTACTTTTTCTTTTGCCAATCTAGTTTTGCCTTAAAGTGACAATCTTCCTTCCTTTCGTTCCCTCTTCAGTGTTTCTGTTTATTGCAGCTGCTCAAATTTTAACTGATGTGGATAGATTCCACCCAATGTTTCCATGACACTCAGCCACCTTATATTGTGTTGACCGTCAGTATTTGCTAAGTGACAATGTCTGTCAGTCATTCCTATCCGATCTGAAAAACAATTGGGAACAGGTACAGTGTGAATGGAACTAGAATAATCAGACAGAAAATATACAAGACATGCAGCAAAACTTTACACTGTGGAAAGTTCCAAGACTGTACAATAATTAATTTGCCTTGTTTCGTCTGAACATAAATTGAATGTTGAGTGTATGTGATGTAAACACAGCAATCAGGTGTCTCTTGATGATGTGTTTACTGGAATGAGGCGGGACAACTTGTCACTCACATGAGATCCACCAATAGCAAACCACAACCATCTATGCTCAAAAGTGCCACCCTACATTATTTCTCATTTCTCATTCAATGTTCGATTATACACTATTTTGCCAAAAGTTTTGGGATGTCTGCCTTTACATGCACGTGAACCTTAATGACATCCCATTCTTAATCCGTAGGGTTTAATATGAAGTTGGCCACCCTTTGCAGCTACAACAGCATCAACTCTTCTAGGAAGGCTTTCCACAAGGTTTAGGAGTGTGTTTATGGGAATTTTTGACCATTCTTCTAGAAGTGCATTTGTGAGGTCAGGCACTGATGTTGGATGAGAAGGCCTGGCTCACAGTTTCTGCTCTAATTCATCCCAAAGGTGTTCTTTCAGGTTGAGGTCAAACCAGTCAAGTTCCTTCACACCAAACTTGCTCATCCATGTCTTTATGGACCTTGCTTTGTGCACTGGTGCACAGTCATGTTGGAACAGGAAGGGGCCATCTCCAAACTGTTCCCACAAAGTTGGGAACATGAAATTGTCCAAAATGTCTTGGTATGCTAAAGCATTAAGAGTTCCATTCACTGGAACTAAGGGGCCAAGCTCAACCCCTGAAAAACAACCCCAAACCATAATCCCCCTTCACCAAACTTTACACTTGGAACAATGCAGTCAGGCAAGTACCGTTCTCCTGAAACCACCAAAACCAGACTGCGTCCATCGGATTGCCAGACAGAGAAACATGATTCGTCACTCCAGAGAACATGTCTCCACTGCACTAGAGTCCAGTGGTGGCGTGCTTTGTATTGCAATTGGTGATGTAAGGCTTGAATGCAGCTGCTTGGCCATGGAAACCCATTCCATGAAGCTCTATATGAACTGTTCTTGAGATAATCTGAAGGCCACAGGAAGTTTGGAGGTCTGTAGATATTGACTCTGCAGAAAGTTGGTGACTTCTTTACACTGTGCATATATATAGTAGGTGAAAAACACTATGTGACAAAAGAAGTAGGCCAATGTCAGAATTTAGAGTACAAACCCGATTCCACAAAAGTTGGGACACTGGGACAACTGGGACAACTTTCTCTGCAGGAAGTTGGTGACTTCTTCACACTGTACATATATATATAGTAGGTAAAACACTATGTGACAAAAGTAGGCCAATGTCAGAATTTAGAAGTACAAACCCGATTCCACAAAAGTTGGGACACTGTACAAATTGTGAATAAAAACAGAATGCCATGATGTGGAAGTTTCAAATAAAGTTGCAATATTTTATTCAGAATACAACATAGATGACATATCAAATGTTTAAACTGAGAAAATGTATAATTTTAAAGGAAAAATAAGTTGATTTTAAATTTCGTTTAATTAAATTTCCCAAAAAAGTTGGGACAAGGCCATATTTCCCACTGTGTGGCATCCCCTCTTCTTTTTATAACAGTCTGCAAACGTCTGGGGACTGAGGAGACAAGTTGCTCAAGTTTAGGAATAGGAATGTTGTCCCATTCTTGTCTAATACAGGCTTCTAGTTGTTCAACTGTCTTAGGTCTTCTTTGTTGCATCTTCCTCTTTATGATGTGCCAAATGTTTTCTATGGGTGAAAGATCTGGACTGCAGGCTGGCCATTTCAGTACCGGATCCTTCTTCTACGCCAGCCATGATGTTGTAATTGATGCAGTATGTGGTCTGGCATTGTCATGTTGGAAAATGCAAGGTCTTCCCTGAAAGAGACGACGTCTGGATGGGAGCATATATTGTTCTAGAACTTGGATATACCTTTCAGCATTGATGGTGCCTTTCCAGATGTGTAAGCTGCCCATGCCACACGCACTCATGCAACCCCATACCATCAGAGATGCAGGCTTCTGAACTGAGCGCTGATAACAACAGGTTGTCCTCGTCCTCTTTACTCTGGATGACATGGCGTCCCAGTTTTCCAAAAAGAACTTCAAATTCTTTTTGGTCTGACCACAGAACAGTTTTCCACTTTGCCACAGTCCATTTTAAATGAGCCTTGGCCCAGAGAAAACACCTAAGCTTCTGGATCATGTTTAGATATGGCTTCTTTTTTGACCCGATAGAGGTTTAGGCGGCAGCGGTGAATGGCACGTGGATTGTGTTCACCGACAATGTTTTCTGGAAGTATTCCTTAGTCCATGTTGTGATTTCCATTACAGTAGCAATCCTGTATGTGATGCAGTGCTGTCTAAGGGCCCGAAGATCACAGGCATCCAGTATGGCTTTCCAGCCTTGACCTGATTCTCTGAATCTTTGGATGATATTATGCACTGTAGATGATGATAACTTCAAACTCTTTGCAATTTTTCTCTGAGAAACTCCTTTCTGATATTGCTCCACTGTTTTTGCCGCAGCATTGGGGAATTGGTGATCCTCTGCCCATCTTGACTTCTGAGAGACACTGCCACTCTGAGAGGTTCTTTTATACCCAATCATGTTGCCAATTGACCTAATAAGTTGCAAATTGGTCCTCCAGCTGTTCCTTATATGTACATTTAACTTTTCCAGCCTCTTATTGCCACCTGTCCCAACTTTTTTTGGAATGTGTAGCTGTCAAAAAATCCAAAATGAGCCAATATTTGGAATGACATTTCAAATGTATTTTTGGAATTGGGTTTGTACTAAATAAGGCAAAAAGTGCCCGGATGACCTAACTTCCGGCAAGATTCTGAAGTGTGCATATGGTGGACACTTTATGGACACACTATCCCATGAAGCCACAGGAGAGGATTTGTGAACGGCAGTGAAGCAACAAAACTGACACTGGTAGGTCACATGATAATGACAACATAGCGGATGTTGTACATCCAGATTATATTCATATTACACATTCATAATATATAGAACTTTTGGAACTTTGGCCGAATAGTTTGTTGTTTGAATTTTGCAGATGGCAATAATGTCTCTGTTCCCCATGTTCCTTGGTTCTCTGTGTTCTTTTTTATTTCATTTTTTTGTTTTGTTTTTTGGTTCATTAAACCAGGCACGGTGCCAAGATTCCAGTTTTGGATGGGCCAGACCAATTGTTTGTGGGCCTTAAATTAAAAACGTTATCAAATCACTGTTTAACCTAATAAAAATTACTGACTAATATACTGTTATATTATCTGCGCTTACATAATAGATATTTTAATAGCTTGATGCTCTTTACATATTTTGTAAAAAGTTTTGGTGCATAGGACGGACCTTTCTGCGATCGCTCTCCATGGTCCTGACCAAAGAAGAGTGCTTTGGAATCTCCATTATGCACCAGGCTGTGCTTTAGCGCATCTCTCTATAAGACCTATAGACTATAAAATTGGTCAGGAATCCAGGAATTCCACAAAACAAAGTTTAGTTCTGCTCATATAACATGAGGCCGAATATTTGACAATTCTGTTTAATTGCTTTAAGTTTTCAACAATAAAGATCAACAACACTTCCCGACTGTTTCAATCAATAGTTGGCAATATACCTGTTTGACGATTTCATACGACATTAATTACTTTCGATTTCATTAACAAAAGACTGAGCTTGGCTTATTATACAGAGAAGATGCGTTAAAATGTAGTCTATAGGCTACTGAGATAACTAATACAATAGGCTACCGCCAATTCACAATCATCCACGAAGATTAACAGCCCTTTAACGCAAATTGGATCAAGCATCACAATATCAACAAAGTTTGCCATTAACTTATTGGTTTTAGCCTAATAAGTTAATGACAAACTTTATAGTTGATCACCATATTTTGCACCAACAGGCAGGCTTAAAAAATGCCAAAGCGTGAAAATAGGTATGGGAAGAAGAGAGCATGAGAAGAATATTCATTCGTTGCAAATCAATGTTTAACAGAGTAGTAGGAAAATGCATGCTAGGGCCTACCTATCTCTCCAAAATTACAGGAGTAGTCAGCGGGGTTTGCTCTCAAATGTCAACAGACAGAAGGACAAAAGGCAAGAATTAAGCATGGTGCTCCTATTTGGTGTTTTAGTCCAGTTGACACTGGATTAAAAAACTTTTGTCACTGCGGCTGATCTTGAATCCCACCTGGTGTCACACCCTCGCTCTAATTCCAATGACCTCTGATCGGGCCGCATCTTTCTTTGCGCATTAAGGTAACAGGCATGGCGTTTGCAGTCACACATGATGTTGAGAGAGTCGAAAAAAATTGAGGCATATAGCGATGTCCAGGCCACAGCTGACAGGATGAGGTTTAACCTATGACAGTGCACATAGATGGTGTTTTGAAAGGTGCCCTTAAGGATGGCTTGGACACCCCCCTTATGCCCAGCCATTACTGATGCACCATCAAACCCAAAACCAACCCAAAGACTAGGGTCTAGTTCAAAAGGTGAAACAACTTCTAATATTTTATGAGCTATCGCATAAGCAGCCATGTTGTCTGTGGCTATGAGGCCAACACCGCGTTCCTGCACAGTCCATACATACCATTGCTTTTTAGATACATCTTTACTTTCGTCTGCTAAAATAGCATAGAAAGATCAATCATGCAGTTCACATTTAATCGGTCACAACAGGAGAGTGCATGCAGCATCCAACAGGTCATTGTGAATTTTGTGAATGAGCATCTTTGCATTGCTAGGGATCGCATCTAGTTGCTCTTGAGTTGCTTTGTCATGCCTGCAAACAAGTCTATAAAATTCCAGGAAATTACCTGTGTTTTGGACCTCATCGTTCTCCCGGTTGCCACGCAGAAGGTACTTCTTGTTTGGCACAAATGATAGGAACACCTAGAATGACTTTGATGTGCTCCCGATTCGAGATAAGCGTCCACATTCCTTGAGAATAGGGCGCGTGAACAGAAACTTTTCAGAGAAATCCTCAAAATGTGCACAATTATTCCCTCAAGAACTAAACGCGCATGCTCCTAACTCATGTACAAATGCAAGTTTCCTGAAGACAAAGAAAGAGGATGACGTTTTACACAGGTGCCCTCTTATACTCTCAGTCGCACCAGTGGTGATGTCAAGTTCCCACTTGCCAATGTCAAGTTAATTGGCTGCGTTCACTCCACTTTTAGATACGTGCTTGTAAACTTCCTAAGCACTTCCCCTTGGGAATCCCTGCCGGCATTTTGAAGTGTGTTCCACTTTGTGAAGTGGACGAGGAAGTTATATGGACAGACCCTCACTCCCTCCATTTTGACCGAGGGACAATATGTACACTTCAGACAGCTTCTTATACCACAATGCAACATGATTGTGACATCACCGCATATCGCGTTTAATTTACCCCACCACAAACAACTTGTTGCATTGTGGTAAAAATTATTTTTCAAAACATTTAAAACAACCCAAACACACCTATATACATACAAACCCGATTCCAAAAAGTTGGAACACTATACAAATTGTGAATATAAAAGGAATGCAATAATTTACAAATCTCATAAACTTATATTTTATTCACAATAGAAGATAGATAACATATTAAATGTTGAAAGTGAGACATTTTGAAATATCATGCCAAATATTGGCTCATTTTGGATTTCATGAGAGCTACACATTCCAAAAAAGAACACAATCCACCGTGCCATTCGCCGTTGCCGGCTAAAACTCTAGAGGTCAAAAAAGAAGCCATATCTAAACATGATCCAGAAGCGTAGGCATTTTCTCTGGGCCAAGGCTCATTTAAAATGGACTGTGGCAAAGTGGAAAACTGTTCTTTTTGGAAAACTGGGACTCCATGTCATCCGGACTAAAGAGGACAAGGACAACCCAAGTTGTTATCAGCGCTCAGTTCAGAAGCCTGCATCTCTGATGGGATGGGGTTGCATGAGTGCGTGTGGCATGGGCAGCTTACACATCTGGAAAGGCACCATCAATGCTGAAAGGTATGTCCAAGTTCTAGAACAACATATGCTCCCATTCAGATGTCGTCTCTTTCAGGGAAGACCTTGCATTTTCCAACATGACAATGCCAGAGCACATACTGCATCAATTACAACATCATGGCTGCGTAGAAGAAGGATCCGGGTACTGAAATGGCCAGCCTGCAGTCCAGATCTTTCCCCATAGAAAACATTTGGAGGAAGATGTGAGGAAAGAAGACCTAAGACAGTTGAGCAACTAGAAGCCTGTATTAGACAAGAATGGGACAACATTCCTATTCTAAACTAGAGCAACTTGTCTCCTCAGTCCCCAGACGTTTGCAGACTGTTATAAAAGAAGAGGGGATGCCACACAGTGGGAAACATGGCCATGTCCCAACTTTTTTGAGATGTGTTGATGCCATGAAATTTAAAATCAACTTATTTTCCCCTTAAAATTATAAATTTTCTCAGTTTAAACATTTGTTATGTCATCTATGTTGTATTCTGAATAAAATATTGAAATTTGAAACTTCCACATCATTGCATTCTGTTTTTATTCACAATTTGTACAGTGTCCCAACTTTTTTTGGAATCGGGTTTGTATATAATGCTACATTGAACAATTTCGTAAAGGAAAAAATAAATAATAAAATCAACTCCATAGTGGATTCCAAGTGATCAAGGGCTTAGGACATTCCAGTTCAGCCCATTGCAAAGGTTCCACCAATAGTGGGCACTCATACAACAAGCAATGACACATCCGAGTGAACAAGATGGAGGGGAAGTTAGCAAGTGAAGGGCATAATAAAAATGAAAAACATCTTCCTCTGAATCTGCACTTTCACGACGTAATGCCACTTTGACTGCGGGGTAGAAGTCCTCTCGTAGCTCGTGAACTTGCGGGCTCAGCTGAAGTGCTCATCGAAGCGCATAGCAGCCGCAATGGGGGTGCTCACGAGCACCTTTCTTTGAGCTTAAATGACAGAATGGGACACCCTACAGTCTTGTGGACTTAACAGACATGTGCACGCAGCGGCCATTGTAAGTGCACAAGACCGAAAGTGTCATGTTTAGACTTGTGCTTCAGACACCTGTCATGCCAGAGAAATTCCCCATAGGGACCCTAGGGGACAGTATTCCCTGCAGCAACTGTGTGATGCTATCATGCAACAGGTGGTCAGATGGACAGTAATGATGATGAGGTGAGCATTCAAACAAAGAAGGCTAGTTGAACCACAGCCAAGTCACCATGTCAAAAGATGGTGGAGATGGTGGATGGTGGTGAACGGCAGTGAAGCGACTCAACTGACACTGGTATGTCACATAATAATGACAACATGGTGAATCTCGTACATCAGATTACATTGATAATACACACACACACTATATAGAACATACTTTTTAGCTTGTCGTGAAGTAATTACTTATTCAAAATAAGTACCTACTCAAGAAAGTATGCGATTTTCGACGCAGCAACTGTCCCAGTGTGTAGTGAGCCAGGGTCCTTACCAGTGCCCAGATTCGTGTACACCATAGCCTACTGATTCATGAGCTCAGGAATATAATTACATGAAGACAAATTTCCCCTTGCCATTTTAGCTCGATGGAGGTTTGAAAGTTTTCTCATTGAAAGCAATGTGCTTCCAGCCACGTCACTGGGCGCTTTCGAACAGTGTAGTGACACCAATTCTCTTGAACATGCGGCAGTACTGGCATATCGTAAATGCCTTATTCCAACGCTCCAGAGCGCGCCCTCCATCTTAGAATGGTTAGCGTGTCGTCACAGAATTAATGATGTCACAACATTGCACAGCTTTCTTGTGAAAAGCAGAGATTTAAATTCCTGAAGAAATGGGATAACCTTTCACAGGTGCGAATGTGTTGGTTTGTGTTTTTATATGTTCACGGACACTCCATGTGTGAGTGGGCTGACTTCGTATAGCGGCCTATTGAGATGGCCACTAATGAGGCATCTACGTATATATGAGTACTGGACCTCTTGGAAGTGAGACAGGTTTACTTTTAAAAAAAGAGGCGAAAGGGGAACAACCTTGACTGGAACCATGTTAGGATAGCTGTTCTACAATACCCATTTCAGTAATTTATTATGGTTCCAGAGACATGACACAATTTACATCGACATTTCTCCTGTCCATCTTAAATTTTTCGTAATAAATTAAAATCTAAAAAAAATCGATATTTTATTTTGCCGGCATGAAATTTGTAAGTATGGTTTTAATTTCAACATAGCATTTAAAATACAACAATGCGTTCTTTACATTTTCTCGCCGTGAAAAAAATAAAATAAAATACATGCAAAGTGGCCTACACAGACAAAAAATCTTCCTCTTCCTTCTTCTCATTTTCATTTTCCATCTTCGTAACACTCCCAGCACAGCAGGCGTCGCTGGTTCATATTCAACCGGCAGAAAATCTAGAAGAAGAAAGAGTCCCCTCGGATATTTCACGCATATCTTGTCGGAAAAAGTAGTATTTCTTAAATATAAATATGCATGAATTATGCGAGGGCACCATGATCATCGGGTATGTTTACAATTTTTGAATGAAATTCTGATTTTACAAAATGCAAGTCCCGGAAATGCTGCACCATTACAAGAAGTCCTTCTGTGGGGGCGGCTGCGTATTTGGCCTGGTTTGTTTTGGTCCTCATTTGCTTTATTTAAGATTGAATTAACAGGAAAACCCTTTGTACATCATTAATACAACAAACATTGATTAATTAATTAATGAGTTATCAGGTTTATCTGGAGGAAAATGTATTTTGGCGTCACGTTAGTCATTAGCAGTTAGCAGTTAGCATTAGTATTTTAAATTTTAATCTTTTGTGTCCCAGACAGTGCATATCATAGTTTTATTTGAAGGTTATTTGGTGGCGTAATCTTGCAGTTCATTCAAAGATTTTTTCATTATTAGGAGTAATATGAGGCAAATATGCTGCCTTAAGAATATTTACTGCGAAATCATATTTAGCGATGAGTTTTACATTTTGCAGGATGATGCAACATCAATATAACATATTAATGGGAAATACATTGAAACATATTGTAATTTAGTTGCATTTGACAGTTTAGTTGCAGTGACAGTGGCGTCCTGCAATTGAAAAATAGTTCACCTGAATATCCACTTGAAGTCAAAATTGACAATTCTTTATTTTTATATATATATATATATATATATATATATATATATATATATATATATATATATATATATATATATATATATATATATATATATATATATATATATATATATATATATATAATACACACAGACTGATATATTTCAAATGTTTTTTCTTTTTAATTTTGATGATTATAACTGACAACTAAGGAAAATCCCAGATTCAGTATCTCGGAAAATCAGAATATTGTGAAAAGGTTGAATGGTTGAGAAGACCCTGGTGCCACCTCTAATCAGCTGATGAACTCAAGAACACCTGCAAAAGGCCTTTAAGCAGTCTCTCAGTCTAGTTCTGTAGGCTACACAATCATGGGAAGACTGCTGACCTGACAGTTGTCAAAAGACGACCATTGACACCTTGCACAAGGAGGGCAAGACACAAAGGTCATTGCAAAAGAAGGCTGGCTGTTCACAGAGCTCTGTGTCTGACACACATTAATAGAGGCGAAGGAAGGGAAAGATGTGGTAGAAAAAAGTGGCCCACAAGCAATGGGGATAACCGCACCCTGGAGAGGATTGTGAAGCAAGACCCATTCAAAAATGTGGGGGAGATTCACAAGAGTGGACTGCAGCTGAGTCAGTGCTTCA
>CM031964.1:18023304-18080812 GCA_018749465.1 Paracanthobrama guichenoti
CAGTCAGCCAGTTCTCAGCCCTGCCTTCTACCGCTGTCCTTCAGCCCCTCGGCTTCTCCCACATGCAGTAGTCGTCACCGTGGGTCTCTCTTCTCTGTCCAGCAAAGTTCTGTTTCACACAGAGGATCTCTGTCGCCACTGCTGTCTTCACCCTGCACTCCGGTCATTGCCTGTCGACATTTCACAAGCCTTGGCTCTCTCCTCTGGCCTCCATATATCGATACTCGCCATATCGGCCTCGGCCTTGCCCTCCGGGCTCGCTGGTCAGTCGCCGCCCCGGTTTGCCACCTTTCAGTCGCCTCTGGCCCGCTTCCCCCAGCTCTGCCTTCACTGGTCGCACCGGCTCAGCCTGTCCTGTGGTGTTCGCTCACCCGGTCGCCGCCGCGCGTGCTTCACTCTCGTCCCGCTCAAGTTCGTATGGCTCACCACCTGGCAGCTCTCCAGTAGCTCCATCATCACTGGCTGGTTTCTGTGCCATCTGCCCTGCCCAGGCTCCAGGGGGCGCAATGTCGCCATGTTGTGCTTCCCCGGCCGGGCATGTTCTTGTTTAGTTTTCTCACACCCCCTGGCTTCCATGGTCACCTCATTATGAGTTCATCTGTCCCACCTGTGTATTGTTAATTAATCTAGTTTCCTTGTATTATGCCCTCTGTGTGCCCTCAGTGTTTGTCGTTCTCGCTCACGCTTGTTGGTGCTTTTCCGTTCAGCCAAAGTGCAGTTATATGCTCAGCCGCTTGGAGTTTGTTCCACACCAAACTGTAATGTGAGGATGATCTCTGGTAATGCAAATTTTAGTAGGGGAAACCTACAAAACAACATCTGAAATTTTGGGAGACTACTGAAAGAAACATGCATAAGTACTGGAGAGCACTTGCTCAAACATCCAGCGAGCAAGTAGGCATTCATGTCTCACATCTTTACCAAATTTTAGAGAGATGCAAAAGACTTTAATCTAATGTAAACAAATTAGCCATGGTTTTGCTACATTCATTTTCAGAAAAGATTTTTTCAATATGAAGAGTAATTTATGCATTTGTTAATTAAATTCAGGTACTTAAGAGATTTTAAAATACACCCAATACAAGCAATTGCAATTTTTATTATTAGAAAAAATTATTACAAATGTATTTAATTATATAATAGTGTATATGTAAATTACATTAAAGTATATTTAGTTTACATTAATTGCTTGTCAGTACATTCAGAGGTACACTACCATATTTCAAAATACATATAAAAATTCTACTTCAAAGTCCCACTTAAGTGGTTAAAATCACTCAAACGCTCAACTAATTGGCATTTAATATGAACTTAATCTGTGATGATTTGAAATCAGTTACACATAATATGTATTTAGTTAGTCAAAAACATTACACATTTAATTCATACTTTCTAAGTGTACTTTAACTTGACATTAAAGTATTTTTACAAATTAAAGTAAATTCTTAAAGAATTTTAGTTTCAATTTCTGTACATTGAATCAGTGCACTTGAACTATATTATAAAGACACTAAGCAATTATGAAAGCACATATAAAATTGTAGCTAAAGTCCTACTAAGTTTTTAAAAATTACTCAAAGTTCAACTAATTGCATTTTAATATAATGATTTCAAGTACTTTATTTAAAATTACAATTATAAATAAAATGCACTATGTATGCAAACATTACATTTAATTCAACACTTAGGTGTGCTTCTTAAGTATATTATTGCTAATAAGTACTTCAGTGTACTCTTTTTACAATGGCAACCCTGTGTATAAACACACCAGTTATAAGCACATCTGTTTTAAGTAATAAGTAGTTTAGTTTGTGTGATGTGCACCATGGAATCGTTGAACAGTGTTTGTTAGATTGCAGTCACCATTGCCTCTTCAGGGCTTATTACCTTTATTATCAAACACGCTGCTTGTGACTACTTATTCACCCATTCACGATCTCATCTCATTATATAATTGGCAATTTCTGCTCTGTCACTTTGCCAGATGTGATGCAGCAGAACTTTATTACACGTTTTTATTTCTTTTTATTTAGCTATGCAGCCGTTTCAAGTTTTCTTCTCCACACATCCTGTTATGCAGAAGACTTTTGAGTTTTTCCTCATTTAAAATAAGGTATTTTTTTAAACAGATATCCTTGTGTTGGAATTCCTGACTAAAAATGTCAACCCTATTGTCTTGTGGCTCAACATATTATTTCTCTGATTGAGCTTTCAGCGCTGTTTGCTACAATTGATAAAATTAAATTCACAGAATTCAATTTGCCACTCAAAAAATTAGAAGGACCAATTCCTAGAAATGTTTAAATTTGGAGGAGGTCTGCAATCTGAGCCATATGTAGTGTTATGTTTTTCCATCCTTATATGACTAAATAACCTAGTACACATTTTACAAACAGCACAAATCAAAAAAGATTTGCCATTACCTATCGTTTGAGAGTGTTGCCCACTGGTTAGAAATATCTGGGACATCCATACCAAGCTCAATCAGTATTCAGGCTCTCTATGGAGTTGATGGGTTTTAATATCCAGGTTCAGACATGATAGACATAAAATAATTATTTCTGAGAATTCCTTTGAAGTAGAAAACTGCCACATTCAAAGCTTTCATTTATTTAAAAGTTTCAGGAAATAAAATTCCAACATAAAAATCATAGTAACTCACTCAGCTACCACCTTCATCAACAGTTCACATCGAATTACAATGTTATTTTATCTCTACAGGAGCAAACTCCTACTTGTCACTGTCATAAAAATTTCATTTTAAAAACACTAAACATGTATCATCCATGCACTCAAAGTTATAGCTGCAAAAGCATGGAAATGGCTCTACGATATTATCAAAATCACTAACCCATAGGCAGATGCTCAGACGCACACTCCCTGCAAATGTGGTATCGCTTTTGACAATGTACTCCTTTTGCAACAGAAGCATACAGTGCTGTGGGAAGAAAAGAATGAAATGCACTCAACAGATGTTATGCAGAATTGCAAATTTCTCTGACTGAGCCTGGAGCTCCCAAGGTTTTATTCCATTCTGTCACCTGATGGATTTAAGTACTTTAGTTAGACACTTAATATTCAACAATATTAACAAATAATAATATTTTCTGCAAAGTTGCTATATAGATATGAATTTAACTTACATTATATTTGATGATCTTTAAGTGGATTATTGAACCTCAACACTGAGTCAACACTGAACTGATTTCATATGAATATTGATGCACTATTTAGAGCTGCTTGGCCAAACATATTTGAATTCTATTTGCATTGTTATTTTCACTTCTATCACTGTAGTAAAGCTGCCATGAAACAAATCTGTATTGTTTAAAGCGCTTATACAAAGTAATGTTGATTTGACTTAAATGGACCTATTATGCCCACCCATTTGCAAGATTTGATTTAAGTCTCCATGTCCCCTTATAAATGTAAAGTTTCAGCTTAAAAATACCTCACAGATAATACATAATCCATGCTATAAAATGACTACAATATGATATGTTGTTTTGTGTATGTGCCTTTTAAAGGGCAATCTCCATTATGCAAAATTCACCCAATCACCCACTCTCTTTTTTTTTTAATCCCCATAAACTATGTTGTGTCTTCAGAACGCCTACTTGCAGATTCTGGGCAACGTGGATGAGTGTTGATGGACACTGTCGTGACATGCGTGACCCCGCCCTCAGAGAGCTGTACACAAATGTGTCATGTTTACTCTCCTGCCAGAGCATTCAAAAAAGAGCATTCCAGTAAGAAATTTGTTCTTAATAAAGCTACTAAAGTCTATTCAGTCAAGAGAAAGGGGAGTGATTTTTCCTGTTTTTCTTTTGTTGTTTTGGATTCATGTTAACAGCATATACAGCAGTGAGTAAAGGTATATTATGTTGTTTTCTACTTTCATGCACAGATCTAATATTATGCACATTACGGGATTTCTGTACTTCATGCACATGTGCACAGATAACTAATTGCATAACACTGCGACAACCTTGGAGCAGCATGCGGATGTGCTACAACAGCAGAAGACCACGACCGTACCACTCATCTCCACTAAAGCAAATAGTGGAAAAGAGGCTACAATTTAAAAGGCAGCTCACCAAAATTGGACAGTTGAGCATCGGGAAAAATGTTAGCCTTATTAAAGCGCCTATGTCTACAAAATCCACTGTTATTTTCAACAGAAAAAGCAAAAGCGGCGTACTTCTGTAATGCCAGGATTTGTTATGACAGAAAAACGAAAAGAGCACTCCTTTATAATCACTGCTAAGCTGCAATTCATCTAGTTGTCTTATCACCATTTCCACAAAGTTCCATCATAATCACTGAAGTTGACTGCACAATGAAACTTATTGACACCAAGTGTTTGATATAATATGAGGATTTACAAGCATGCAGAACTCAAAATGCAGTTTAATTTATAGTCTCACTGCAGTTTCTTTGCATTATGATGAGATAAAGGCTGTTAGCTTCACGGTTATGGTTAAGAAGCAAGATAAAATACACATAACCAAATTATGTTTCTTTGCATTTTCAAATATAATCCCAGTTATATTAATTAAATTAATGATACATTTATATGTAAATACACATGGATGTGCATACACATGAAATTATGTGTTGTGGTGACTTTAGCCAGTAGACGCTGCAGCTCTCTCTGCTGCCCTGCAGGATGCAATTTGGTATCTCTCTGGTTTAATGTGTTGCAGTTTGTTAGCTGTAAATGTCACAAGCTCCAGAGTTCATTATATACCAAAACAACCCCCTGAGTTGACAGAGAATATTTATAGTTTGTGTGACATCCTGAAGCCTCAAGGCTCTTCAAAATAGAAATCCCTCAGGATAAAACCACTTAAGAAGAGTTTCATGCCTTACCGATTCTATCGCAGCTTTCATTGGCCAATGACCGCTCAAGAGGACGTTTGACTGACATGTAACGCAACCAATCACCGTCTGTTTTGTTCCGCGTCATATTTAGGGGCGTGAAAATCAATGTCGAAAGTCGATGTCTGTCCAAAACAGACCGGCGTGCATCTATAAATAATTCATTCAAGAACGTTGTGCAGTTTACCGCAACAATGGAGCAAGAGACTTCACATTACCTTTGAAAATCCAGCTTATTTGATCCCAGTAAGCGGTCACAGATGTCTGAGGCTGAGAATACTCTACAGCCAGCCTGGTTTCACTGACTTTTGTGTATCACTTAGCGCCGATACTCACAGTGGTGTTAAACACTGCACCTTCACACTGGATCAGTATGCTTGTTCAAAATGACATTGATACTGTTGTTATAGCACTTGGCTTCTATACAGTAATTCCATTCCCCTTATCTAGCTCTTATCTTGTACTCTGTACCTTGGGCATCACAATTCAGAACTTTCTCCATCATCAAATTCTTTCCACCTTGTGTGTATGCTGTACTTTATTTTTGTCTTGTCAAGTGCCCTTTTGTCTTCTTCTAGCAGTGAAAAATATTGCAGGATGTGGCTGCTTTTTTAATTTCAGTAGATGTGATTTCCTGCATTCTGCAGCATTTGAGCATGTCCCTTGCCTATACTAATAAAGAACTCAAACTAGTCAATACCAATGAGTCTAAAAGACAATACTAATTGAACTGCCACAGAAATCAACAGTTTCACAGGTAATGATAATGAATCGAAAACATGTTTAATTGAGGTGTTAAACGTAAACCAAAGCGCTCCAGTGGTCGGCAAAGTTCTCTCCACCCTTTGTTCAGAGTGGATGTTTAACTGTGAACCAGTGCCATCACCTTATAATGCTGATGTATCTCAAAATTCTCACAGCTTTCTTAACCTCAACTGAAACGTGGCAGCATTGCATCGCATATACATCAATTCTGCATACTTCAATCAGAGCATTAGACAACATGTAAAAGCACCTTCACACTTCTGATAAGTTATATTTATGCTGTGAATACCAATAAGTTAATAATCTTCTAACTGTCAGTTGTTTCATGCTGAATGCAGGATCATTCTCAGAGGCTTGAGCTCAGTTTCATGAAGACTCAATGTATCGCATCCACGATTGTCATGGTTAAAAGGTACACTATATAAAATTATATCTATTTTTTTTTTTCAAAATCGTCATCACACTGCGAATTCTAACGGTTTTTGCATTGACAGGTATTGATTCTTCCGTTGTGCTCCACTGATAAAAGCATGATTATATGTGGACCGCTTGTCTAAGCTTTGCTCTTACGCCACCAACGACTAATACCATCACTCGGTTATCTACAAGAGGCGTATAAAAAGTTGCAGCTGGCTTTGCTTATTTTTGTAAGAATCTTTACGTTATGGGATGTTGGAAGTAGTTTGTTTATAGCCTAACTTTTAGCTTTTTTTACTTCTGGGGATTGTATGTTTCAAAAATTCATTTGTAGAATATTATCATGATAATCATAAATGTTTATTTAGTTTGCAGAGCTTATTTTTTCAGTGCAATGGAGACAATGGGAATTTATTGTTTATTTTGGGAGGCAACTGAAAACGCACTCAAAGACAATGGCCAACAAAAACCCTGGTGCTTCGTGAGTTCACGCTGTGAGCCCCACACTGAAGACAAGAATGAGAAGTTGAATAAAGTCGTTATTTATTTTTATTTATTTTTTGGCAAGACAAATACTTTTCGCCGCTTCATTACAAATTATTATTAGAAATCACTCCTCTAGTGAGATGCACTTTGTAACGAATGCCTTTGGTCTTGAGAGAGGAAATGTCATTGCAAGTATTGGAGGCCTCAATGCCATCACCAGAGATTTAACAAAAATATACCTTCATTTGTGTTCCGAAGATGATCGGCGGTCTTGACTGGGGTTTGGGAAACAATATGAGTGGTGAGTAATTAAAGACACTTTTTCATTTTAGGTGTGAACTAACCGCTAAATGAAACTCACATCATGTTAATGTGTCTGGCATCAAACACGATCAAATGCTTATGAAAAACATAAAGCACAAAATAGTTTTAACTGGGTCGAAGTGTTGATGACTGATGATGATGATGATGGTGTTGTGGTTGTGAGCAATCTTTACTTTGACTTCCTCATGTTTGAGGTGCCAGCGGGTTTTTTGTCTTCCTGTCTTCAGAGCTGCACTATCTTCACCTAATGTTGTGTGAGGAAAGCAGATTCATATTCATGTGTTTGATCCACTCGACAGCATGAAGATCATTCAGCTTCTCAGCTCTGGTGAGTTTTACTAAATCAATTTATTTTACATGCACTTCCTACAAACTTAAACTAAATTGTTTTATACTTCACAGTGGGTTTAATTGGGTAATTCTTGAAGGCGATGTATGTTTCTTTTTATCTCATAAAGATGTGTTGATTCGTTGTCTGAGCTGCAAAGTGTCAGATCAACTAACTTGATCTGGGATCAAATGTGACCTGTTATAACTGTGATCTTGAGTGAAAATAGAGGTTGGCCGGATTTTACTGAAAACACTCAGATCCTCTAACAGTGATTTCTACCGGTCATTCTCAGCACCAATATCACCTTTTTACTTTAATGTTACATCTGTGTTAGTTATTCCAGTGCAGTTTAACTTCATCATCTGGTTATAAATAATGTGATTGCTGATGAATTAGGAGCTTGAGTTACCGTATGAACACACGCCACCTCCAAAACTCGGCAACAGCACCAGACTGCACTTCACCGTGGAGATTCATTTACCCTTCCAGTGATCAACATATATTGATGATTGGTGAATATTTTACATTTTATGTACTATTTCAGTTTTTTCACATTAATTTCAAGGAACAACATGAATTTTAGCTCCACACAGAGATGAATAAGATATTAAAGTTTCAGTCAATTATTACTGTAACTGTGGTCACTTTCTATTACACAGAACCAACTCTCTCTGAGTGTCTAAACTATGCAGTGGTAGTGAGTTTATTGTGTTCGATTTACGATCAATGGCATTTATCATCATGTATCTGGATCTGATGGTTCAGCCTTCTGCTCATTGTGCTGGATCGGGTGAGTCTTTTCTTAAAAAACAAAATTAGCAAATGAAAATTCACTGCAGTCTTAAAAAATATCAATGACACTTTTCTCATGCATAGTTTTTCAATTACTTGCAGGTAATTTTGGACTGTTTGTTTTTTTACATGCCTTTCATATCTTGGCATTTGGTATTAAAGCAGATAAATATTAAATCTGAATTCACTGTCTCATTTTTAGCTTTCACGTAGATTTGGAAAAACAGAACGGTTGGGGAAAAATCACAATCCTGATCTACTTCAGATTAATGAACATATATCAGCTCACTTACTCCAAACCACTCAACATCACAATAAGGTCAGTCAAATATCTTGAACCGGTTATTACTAGTATCAGTAAAATTCATTTACTGCACGCTTTGGATCATTATTAAGAACTCTTTCTGAGCTGTTAGCCGTTAAACCATCATAGAGGCTTTTGTTTGGACCTTGATTTTAGGATTCAGCTGCAGCCTAATAAATAATATTGTTTTCTTTTGTTGCTCTTTCAGTTCATGAGGAGGGGGATGATATTAAGAAACAGCGCCTGTGTTTCTGATTGCGTCAAGACCTGTTGCTTTCTATCTCCTGTCTCTACCTCCTGTTTGCTGACACATACAGGCTACATACAACCTCTTTGGACTTCAAAAATAAGCTTTTTGAACATTTCTACCATTATTAGTCTGGGGAAAAGACTCATTAAACATGGTCCTGTAGTTATCAATGCATATTAATGCGTAGTTCATGTGCGTGGCATTAAAGATCGCATCGGAGTCTGTAAAAGTGTTTGTATGTGACAACAGCACATATAAATACTTCACTGAAAAAGAGTTACCCAAGAAGTCTCAGTGTGTTTTTGGCAATATTTATTTCCACCTCTGAGTTCGACACAATTACAAACCTTTTTCTGTCACTGGTTTTCTACGGCATGGTTAACTATTATTATTATTATTATTATTATTATTATTATTATTATTATTATTATTTATGCTTCTCAAAAATAGTTAATACTTACTTAGAGAAATATTTTTTGTCATTCAAAAATATTCTTGTGAATAAATGTCCAATCTTTTTATTATTATTATTATTATTATTATTATTTATTGTTAGTGCTTCTTGTCAAAATAGTAATACTTTCTTACTTGGAGAAATTATTTTGTCATCTAAAAATATTCTCATGAATAAAAAAAATAAATGTAGCAATCTGATATATATATATCACACACACACATTTTATTTTACATTATTATATATATATATATATATATATATGTATATATGTATGTTATGTAGAAACATATTTGTTAAATATATATCCTTGTATTTAGAGCAAAAATGGTCTACAGGTTCACAGTGGATAAACTCAACTGAGGTGTTAAACCAAAACCAGAAACGTTCCAGTGGTCGGTTCTCTCACCTTTGTCTAGAGTGGATGTTTAACTGTGAACCGAGTGCCAATACCTTTATACGTTTATGTATCTCAATTCCTCACAGTTTTCTTAACTCCTCAACTGGAAACGGCAGCGTTGTCCTGCTACAAAGAGTCACGTCAGTGACATAGCCTCGTAATAAAACACCCAGACAGCAAGCAACAATTGAAATAATGTTAAATCAATGTTAAATGTGTAAACGTTAACTGCATTGAATCAACATCATATTTGCACCTGGAATTAATGTAGACTTTTTTTTTTTTTTTCATCCAGAAATCAATGGTAATGTCATTGAATCAATGTTTTAATGTGATGTTGGTTCAGAAAATGAAGGACAACTACAACTGACTTCAAAGTCAAAGTCAGCTTTATTGTCATTATTCTGCCATACGTGCAGTACATACATACAGAGAATTGAAATTCTATGACTCTCAGACCCTAGGTGCCTAACAACAACAATAAAACAATAACAACAAAAAGTTTAACAGTAACAACAACAGAAGAAAGATTAAAAAAGGTGGATAAAGTGAATTATAGAGGTAAAGTGGCGATGGCAAATAGTGCAAACAATAGTAACAATAGTGCAATTTCAGATTTAAGTCAGTGCAGGTATAAAATAAAATTATAAGAGTGTGTGCAAAAAAGAGTCTGTAAGAGGAGACCAATTCCTCAGAGAGACAATATAATGAGGTAGATGAAGGGAGGAGAACTGGGGGGGTGATTCCCTGATCAGGTGCGTGGGGCAGAAGAGGGAGGGTAGGCAGAGTCGTGGAGGAGTTCGGAGAGTCGGGAGAGGGGAGACTTAAAGGGTAACTAAACCCTAAGACAACTTCTGCAAGACTGGGGCTTTATTAGTGCTGCTCATTTGATTCAAGTAAATGTTTTGACATTTGGGTAAAGTGTTTTAATTCTACAATATATGGTGTAAAAACGTCCTGAGTGCTGCCCTCTTAAGGTTGAACGGTGGATACTGCAGTTGAATTTTCTATATTGACATTGTAGGTCATCGCATGTTTGGCTCTTTTAACGACTCACTACCACACCCCTGGCACAAGCTCACCACGCCCTAAGAAATGTTTCCTGCATTGATCACATGAGAAGAGAACGGCTTCACCCAGTATGAACGCTCATGTTACCTGAAGTAGAAACATTATGAATGAAACTTGCTTGACACTTGCTAGCAACATTCTAATGAAGGAAATACGGTTAAATAATGCAGTTGTCCCAGTACACGTCAGGCTTTTCTTGCGATATTTTTGCACGCCCGTCATGTGCCTTGCCTCGGTTACGTCCCCTCTGTCTCCTCGCTGGACTCTGCCCACTTTTCCAGCATTTTTCAAATATTGCCAGTGGGGGAGTTAGGCTCTGACCAGGGGTTGAGTTACACTTTAAAGCCACACAGCCTGAAATCAACTGAAGACAGAAATACATCTCTCAAGATCTCAGCAGAAACTCTTACTGAGAATTAACAGAGGTTGAGATGTTGATGTTTTATTGAAAATATTTGGTCACCATTATGGTGATCAGTGTTTTCTTTAGTTGGGCAGTTTGACTCGTGGCTTTTATGTGAGTTTGTGTTCTTTGGAAGAGTGTTTATTAAAACTATTTGTTGCAAAGAAAGCCAGCAACAAAGATGATTAGGTGATATACTTTTCAGTTTTGCTTTTTAACCATTAGAGATAAAAGTTACATTGTGTTTTTATTAAAATCAGGTTGTAGTAACGCAATGAAATTGTCTTGGACTTCAGAAATTAGGCAGTGGATTTCTAGTTCCCAGCATGCTTTTCATAGAACTGGACAAGGGAAAATAAATGTTGAAATTAAGTGTTACTATATTTGTTTTTAGTGAAGCAGTGCCTGCGCTAATGCCAGTGACAATAATATCTTACTTGTTCATTAAATATATAAGTTAGCATGTGCTATGTTAACTGTTGATTTGAACTGAAACAGATGAGATTAATTGGTTAATAGGGCTACAACTCTGGTTGTTAGAGTGGCTTTAATCATCTTAAAAAATGTTTATGCTACAAATTATTAAGTTCCTCTAACTCGATGTTGGTTGAACATAAACTCACTCAAAGTTGTCAACAAAAAAATGTATGCAAACTGTTGAGTTATTTTTTAATTATTATTATTTTTTTTTTAATCTTTTGTTGAGCCAACACATTATTTTTAGAGTGTAAAATAACACTGGTTTCTAGTTTGCATGAGCTTGTGTTTCTGGTGTCTTGCTAGAATCCTAAAAACTGGGCGTTTAACATTGTCTGACATTATTCTCCTATTACCTATTACTTACACTATATTGCCAAAAGTTTGGGACTCCTGCCTTTACATGCACATGAACTTTAATGACATTCCATTCTTAATCCGTAGGGTTTAATGTCAAGTTGACCCACCCTTTGCAACTATAACAGATTTCCACAAGGTTTAGGAGTGTGTTTATGGGAATTTTTGACCATTCTACTAGAAGTACATTTGTGGACCTTGCTTTGTGCACTGGTGCGCAGTCATGTTGGAACAGGAAGGGCCATCCCCAAACTGTTCCCTGCACAAAATTGGGAGCAGGAAATTGTCCAAAATGTCTTGGTATGCTGAAGCATTAAGATTTCCTTTCACTGGAACTAAGGCCAAGCCCAACCCCTGAAAAACAATCCCATACCATAATCCCCTCCACCAAACTCTTTACACTTGCAGTCAGGCAAGTACTGTTCTCCTGGCAACCGCCAAACCCAGACTCGTCCATCAGATTTCCAGACAGAGAAGCATAATTCATCACTCCAGAGAACACATATCCACTGCTCTAGAGTCCAGTGGCGGCGTGCTTTACACCACTGCATCCGCCGCTTTGCATTGCACTTGGTGATGTAAGGCTTGGATGCAGCTGCTCGGCCATGGAAACCCATTCCATGAAGCTCTCTACACACTGTTCTTGAGCTAATTTGAAGGCCACACAAAATTTTGGAGGTCTGTGGCTATTGACTCTGCAGGAAGTTGGTGACTTCTGCCCACTGTACGCCTTAGCATGCGCTAACCCCACTCTGTGATTTTACGTGGCCTAACACTTCATGATTGAGTTGCTGCTGTTCCCAATTTCTTCTGCTTTGTTATAATACCACTAACAGTTGACCGTGGAATATTTAGTTGAGGAAATTTCACGAATGGACTTATTACTGGGTGTCAACCTATCACAGTGCCACACTTGAATTCACTGAGCTCATTCTTTCACAAAAGCGTCTGCATGTCTAGGTGCATGATTTTATACACCTGTTCAATAATTTGGAGACAATACTTTTGGCAATATAGTGTACCTTTATGTCCGATCTTACAGCGCCACCCAGTGCATAACAAAAAACATTGCAAGATACACGCACAACAAATTGTCTCTGTCACATATGGCTCTTTAATCTTTCAAGGCAGTTTGCCATTACAATTTACAATAAATTAGTAGCCATAAATAATTCAAATCCATTAATTCAGCCACATGTTAAAGATACAATGCTCTCTAAAACAAGTACTTTTTCACTCAAATGTAATTTGTGAAAGTGTTCCTATAGCTAAAAAATGGCACCATCACCATCTTTGTAGTGACTGGAAATATTTAATGTTTAAGCCTGATACACAAAAACACCAAGTTTAATATAAAATATAATTTTCAACATCATATTCTGTAGATTAGATGGTAGATTTGAGACTTTATGTCATTGAGTCAGATATATTATAACTTACACCCCACCCTATTCAATTGAATTATTGAATTACTGCAGTTACAATGTCTTGTGCACACTGTATGTGTCACAAGCACGCCAGGCTCCACCCACTCCCAAGCACCACGCACAGCCTCTTCCAGTACTGATCACACCTGCACCTCATCATTACCTCATCACTGCCTGCACATAAGCCCCACGCACACACTCAGTCACTGTCTGGTCTAGTTAACACTACCTCCATGTTTGTTGACTTACCTCAAGGACTCTCCCGTGCTACTTACCTGCTTCCTCGTCCTCCTCGTCCTCGCCTCGCCTCCTGTCTCCATCGTCTCCTGGTTCCTGGGTTTTTGTTCATCTAGAAGGCGCTGAGTATCCTAACCCTGTTATCCTGCCTATCATTCATCTGACTGCACGCTTTATCTGCTTTCATCCCGGACACTCAATAAACTGCCTTTACTTCCATCTCCTGTTCTCCGTGTCCTCTCTGGGTAACCGTGATGAAACCAAAACAAAATTATTTGACTGTGCAATCAGGAATGAATAAATCAATGTTGTAAATGATGTGCAGTTTTAATCTTAAGAAAGATCAAATAATCCATAAAGAACTCAAAATAGATTTAACAACAGTAAACAACATGATGAAAAAGAACACTTGTGGTACAGAAATGCAACATATATTGACAGACTCGGCTGTCCTTTAGCAAACAATGTTTCTGCTTCAGTGTGTCAAGATCTGATTCTGTTATACATTCTGTTATAAGAATAATGCCATGCAAAAAGTGAAACTTGTATGTCATTTTATGTGATTTGTTTTCTTCAGTTGTAACAGAAGGGAATAAGGCAGCTTTGATTCTTTTTTAAAGAGTAATATGATCATAGTATTACATGTAACCCAGAGCAAAAGCAATGAGGTTTCCACACTGCCTGCTGATTCTGCAACACAAAAAGTAAAGAAAAAACAACATTACTGGACAGTGATAAAGACAAATAATGCCAAAAATCATTAGGATATTCAGTAAAGATCATGTTCCATGAAGATATTTTGTAAAAAAAATTACCAGTAAAAAATGTATTAATTAATAGTATTAATAATAATAGTATTAGTAATGTATTAATAGTAATATGCATTGCTAAGGACTTTTTTGGACAACTTTAAAGGGGATTTTCTCAATATTTCCATCAATGGAAATAGCCATACATCAATGGAAAGCTTATGTATTCAGCTTTCAGATGATGCATACATTTCAATTGACCCTTATGACTGGTTTTGTGGTCCAGGGTCACGTTTGATAATCTCAAATTTACTTCAATATATCCAAGACTCCAGAGTCAGAAGTTGACTTTTGTCTAAACTTTAAACATACTACAATTACAGTTTTAGCAAATAAAACATTATCTTGAATATGCTTACTAATATTTGCTTCAAGCTAAGAAAAAGAAACTCAAACCACAGCTTCTTCTCAGCTTCTAAAAAAGTTTATCAGCAGCATAAAAATATACTAACAGAAATGCAAAAAAAAAAAGAGTAAATAAACTGCTGCTCTCTGCCAAGAAACACAACTCTGAGATATGACTTACCTTGAGGTGATTTACTTTTTTTCTTTTGCCAATCTAGTTTGCCTTAAAGTGACAATCTTCCTTCCTTTCGTTCCCCTCTTCAGTGTTTCTGTTTTATTGCAGCTGCTCAAATTTTAACTGATGTGGATAGATTCCACCCAATGTTTCCATGACACTCCAGCCACCTTATATTGTGTTGACCGTCAGTATTTGCTAAGTGACAATGTCTGTCAGTCATTCCTATCCGATCTGAAAAACAATTGGGAACAGGTACAGTGTGAATGGAACTAGAATAATCAGACAGAAAATATACAAGACATGCAGCAAAACTTTTACACTGTGGAAAGTTCCAAGACTGTACAATAATTAATTTGC
This sequence comes from Paracanthobrama guichenoti, assembly GCA_018749465.1. Taxonomy (NCBI): domain Eukaryota; kingdom Metazoa; phylum Chordata; class Actinopteri; order Cypriniformes; family Gobionidae; genus Paracanthobrama; species Paracanthobrama guichenoti. The sequence continues at coordinate 18,038,370 of CM031964.1, forward strand.
CTTGTTTCGTCTGAACATAAATTGAATGTTGAGTGTATGTGATGTAAACACAGCAATCAGGTGTCTCTTGATGATGTGTTTACTGGAATGAGGCGGGACAACTTGTCACTCACATGAGATCCACCAATAGCAAACCACAACCATCTATGCTCAAAAAGTGCCACCTACATTATTTCTCATTTCTCATTCAATGTTCGATTATACACTATTTTGCCAAAAGTTTTGGGATGTCTGCCTTTACATGCACGCGTGAACCTTAATGACATCCCATTCTTAATCCAGTAGGGTTTAATATGAAGTTGGCCACCCTTTGCAGCTACAACAGCATCAACTCTTCTAGGAAGGCTTTCCACAAGGTTTAGGAGTGTGTTTATGGGAATTTTTGACCATTCTTCTAGAAGTGCATTTGTGAGGTCAGGCACTGATGTTGGATGAGAAGGCCTGGCTCACAGTTTCTGCTCTAATTCATCCCAAAGGTGTTCTTTCAGGTTGAGGTCAAACCAGTCAAGTTCCTTCACACCAAACTTGCTCATCCATGTCTTTATGGACCTTGCTTTGTGCACTGGTGCACAGTCATGTTGGAACAGGAAGGGGCCATCTCAAACTGTTCCCCTACAAAGTTGGGAACATGAAATTGTCCAAAATGTCTTGGTATGCTAAAGCATTAAGAGTTCCATTCACTGGAACTAAGGGGCCAACTCAACCCCTGAAAAACAACCCCAAACCATAATCCCCCTTCACCAAACTTTACACTTGGAACAATGCAGTCAGGCAAGTACCGTTCTCCTGAAACCACCAAAACCAGACTGCGTCCATCGGATGCCAGACAGAGAAACATGATTCGTCACTCCAGAGAACATGTCTCCACTGCACTAGAGTCCAGTGGTGGCGTGCTTTGTATTGCAATTGGTGATGTAAGGCTTGAATGCAGCTGCTTGGCCATGGAAACCCATTCCATGAAGCTCTATATGAACTGTTCTTGAGATAATCTGAAGGCCACAGGAAGTTTGGAGGTCTGTAGATATTGACTCTGCAGAAAGTTGGTGACTTCTTTACACTGTGCATATATATAGTAGGTGAAAAACACTATGTGACAAAAGAAGTAGGCCAATGTCAGAATTTAGAGTACAAACCCGATTCCACAAAAGTTGGGACACTGGGACAACTGGGACAACTTTCTCTGCAGGAAGTTGGTGACTTCTTCACACTGTACATATATATATAGTAGGTAAAAACACTATGTGACAAAAAGAAGTAGGCCAATGTCAGAATTTAGAGTACAAACCCGATTCCACAAAAGTTGGGACACTGTACAAATTGTGAATAAAAACAGAATGCCATGATGTGGAAGTTTCAAATAAAGTTGCAATATTTTATTCAGAATACAACATAGATGACATATCAAATGTTTAAACTGAGAAAATGTATAATTTTAAGGGAAAATAAGTTGATTTTAAATTTAGTTTAGTTAAATTTCCCAAAAGTTGGGACAAGGCCATATTTCCCACTGTGTGGCATCCCCTCTTCTTTTTATAACAGTCTGCAAACGTCTGGGGACTGAGGAGACAAGTTGCTCAAGTTTAGGAATAGGAATGTTGTCCCATTCTTGTCTAATACAGGCTTCTAGTTGTTCAACTGTCTTAGGTCTTCTTTGTTGCATCTTCCTCTTTATGATGTGCCAAATGTTTTCTATGGGTGAAAGATCTGGACTGCAGGCTGGCCATTTCAGTACCCCGGATCCTTCTTCTACGCAGCCATGATGTTGTAATTGATGCAGTATGTGGTCTGGCATTGTCATGTTGGAAAATGCAAGGTCTTCCTGAAAGAGACGACGTCTGGATGGGAGCATATATTGTTCTAGAACTTGGATATACCTTTCAGCATTGATGGTGCCTTTCCAGATGTGTAAGCTGCCCATGCCACACGCACTCATGCAACCCCATACCATCAGAGATGCAGGCTTCTGAACTGAGCGCTGATAACAACTTGGGTTGTCCTCGTCCTCTTTACTCTGGATGACATGGCGTCCCAGTTTTCCAAAAGAACTTCAAATTCTTTTGGTCTGACCACAGAACAGTTTTCCACTTTGCCACAGTCCATTTTAAATGAGCCTTGGCCCAGAAAACACCTAAGCTTCTGGATCATGTTTAGATATGGCTTCTTTTTGACCGATAGAGGTTTAGCCGGCAACGGTGAATGGCACGGTGGATTGTGTTCACCGACAATGTTTTCTGGAAGTATTCCTTAGTCCATGTTGTGATTTCCATTACAGTAGCAATCCTGTATGTGATGCAGTGCTGTCTAAGGGCCCGAAGATCACAGGCATCCAGTATGGCTTTCCAGCCTTGACCCTGATTCTCTGAATCTTTGGATGATATTATGCACTGTAGATGATGATAACTTCAAACTCTTTGCAATTTTTCTCTGAAACTCCTTTCTGATATTGCTCCACTGTTTTTGGCCGCAGCATTGGGAATTGGTGATCCTCTGCCCATCTTGACTTCTGAGAGACACTGCCACTCTGAGAGGTTCTTTTATACCCAATCATGTTGCCAATTGACCTAATAAGTTGCAAATTGGTCCTCCAGCTGTTCCTTATATGTACATTTAACTTTTCCAGCCTCTTATTGCCACCTGTCCCAACTTTTTTGGAATGTGTAGCTGTCAAAAATCCAAAATGAGCCAATATTTGGAATGACATTTCAAATGTATTTTTTGGAATTGGGTTTGTACTAAATAAGGCAAAAAGTGCCCGGATGACCTAACTTCGCAAGATTCTGAAGTGTGCATATGGTGGACACTTTATGGACACACTATCCCATGAAGCCACAGGAGAGGATTTGTGAACGGCAGTGAAGCAACAAAACTGACACTGGTAGGTCACATGATAATGACAACATGGCGGATGTTGTACATCCAGATTATATTCATATTACACACATTCATAATATATAGAACTTTTGGAACTTTGGCGAATAGTTTGTTGTTTGAATTTTGCAGATGGCAATAATGTCTCTGTTCCCCATGTTCCTTGGTTCTCTGTGTTCTTTTTTATTTCATTTTTTTGTTTTGTTTTTTGGTTCATTAAACCAGGCACGGTGCCAAGATTCCAGTTTTGGATGGGCCAGACCAATTGTTTGTGGGCCTTAAATTAAAAAAACGTTATCAAATCACTGTTTAACCTAATAAAAATTACTGACTAATATACTGTTATATTATCTGCGCTTACATAATAGATATTTTAATAGCTTGATGCTCTTTACATATTTTGTAAAAAGTTTTGGTGCATAGGACGGACCTTTCTGCGATCGCTCTCCATGGTCCTGACCAAAGAAGAGTGCTTTGGAATCTCCATTATGCACCAGGCTGTGCTTTTTAGCGCATCTCTCTATAAGACCTATAGACTATAAAATTGGTCAGGAATCCAGGAATTCCACAAAACAAAGTTTAGTTCTGCTCATATAACATGAGGCGAATATTTGACAATTCTGTTTAATTGCTTTAAGTTTTCAACAATAAAGATCAACAACACTTCCCGACTGTTTCAATCAATAGTTGGCAATATACCTGTTTGACGATTTCATACGACATTAATTACTTTCGATTTCATTAACAAAAGACTGAGCTTGGCTTATTATACAGAGAAGATGCGTTAAAATGTAGTCTATAGGCTACTACGAGATAACTAATACAATAGGCTACCGCCAATTCACAATCATCCACGAAGATTAACAGCCCTTTAACGCAAATTGGATCAAGCATCACAATATCAACAAAGTTTGCCATTAACTTATTAGGTTTTAGCCTAATAAGTTAATGGCAAACTTGTTGATACACGACATATTTTTGCACCAACAGGCAGGCTTAAAAAAATGCCAAACGTGAAAATAGGTATGGGAAGAAGAGAGAGCATGAGAAGAATATTCATTCGTTGCAAATCAATGTTTAACAGAGTAGTAGGAAAATGCATGCTAGGGCCTACCTATCTCTCCAAAATTACAGGAGTAGTCAGCGGGGTTTGCTCTCAAATGTCAACAGACAGAAGGACAAAAGGCAAGAATTAAGCATGGTGCTCCTATTTGGTGTTTTAGTCCAGTTGACACTGGATTAAAAACTTTTGTCACTGCGGGCTGATCTTGAATCCCACCTGGTGTCACACCTCGCTCTAATTCCAATGACCTCTGATCGGGCCGCATCTTTCTTTGCTGCTTAAGGTAACAGGCATGGCGTTTGCAGTCACACATGATGTTGAGAGAGTCGAAAAAAATTGAGGCATATAGCGATGTCCAGGCCACAGCTGACAGGATGAGGTTTAACCTATGACAGTGCACATAGATGGTGTTTTGAAAGGTGCCCTTAAGGATGGCTTGACACCCCCTTATGCCCAGCCATTACTGATGCACCATCAAACCCAAAACCAACGCAAAGACTAGAGGTCTAGTTCAAAAGGTGAAACAACTTCTAATATTTTATGAGCTATCGCATAAGCAGCCATGTTGTCTGTGGCTATGAGGCCAACACCGCGTTCCTGCACAGTCCATACATACCATTGCTTTTTAGATACATCTTTACACTCGTCTGCTAAAATAGCATAGAAAGATCAATCATGCAGTTCACATTTAATCGGTCACAACAGGAGAGTGCATGCAGCATCCAACAGGTCATTGTGAATTTTGTGAATGAGCATCTTTGCATTGCTAGGGATCGCATCTAGTTGCTCTTGAGTTGCTTTGTCATGCCTGCAAACAAGTCTATAAAATTCCAGGAAATGACCTGTGTTTTGGACCTCATCGTTCTCCCGGTTGCCACGCAGGGGTACTTCTTGTTTGGCACAAATGATAGGAACACCTAGAATGACTTTGATGTGCTCCCGATTCCGAGATAAGCGTCCCACATTCCTTGAGAATAGGGAGCGTGAACAGAGCTTTTCATAGAGAAATCCTCAAAATGTGCACAATTATTCCTCAAGAACTAAACGCGCATGCTCCTAACTCATGTACAAATGCAAGTTTCCTGAAGACAAGAAAGAGGATGACGTTTTACACAGGTGCCCTCTTATACTCTCTCGGTCGCACCAGTGGTGATGTCATAGGTTCCCACTTGCCAATGTCAAGTTAATTGGCTGCGTTCCACTCCACTTTTAGATACGTACTTGTAAACTTCCTAAGCACTTCCCCTTGGGGGAATCCTGCCGGCATTTTGAAGTGTGTTCCACTTTGTGAAGTGGACGAGGGAAGTTTATATGGACAGACCCTCACTCCTCCATTTTGACCGAGGGACAATATGTACACTTCAGATATGTACACTTCAGACAGCTTCTTATACCACAATGCAACATGATTGTGACATCACCAAAAAAAGAAGCCATATCTGGCTTATGATCCAGAAGCGTGAGGCATTTTCATATCATGGACTGGGCAAAGTTTAATTTACCCCACTCACAAACAACTTGTTGCATTGTGGTAAAAATTATTTTTCAAAACATTTAAAACAACCCAAACACACCTATATACATACAAACCTGGCGATTCCAAAAAATGTTGGAACACTATACAAATTGTGAATATTTGTGAATACAGGAAGCCTGTATTAGACAAGAATGGGACAACATTCCTATTCCTAAACTAGAGCAACTTGTCTCCTCAGTCCCCAGACGTTTGCAGACTGTTATAAAAAGAAGAGGGGATGCCACACAGTGGGAAACATGGCCATGTCCCAACTTTTTGAGATGTGTTGATGCCATGAAATTTAAAATCAACTTGTTTTCCCCTTAAAATGATAAATTTTCTCAGTTTAAACATTTGTTATGTCATCTATGTTGTATTCTGAATAAAATATTGAAATTTGAAACTTCCACATCATTGCATTCTGTTTTTATTCACAATTTGTACAGTGTCCCAACTTTTTTGGAATCGGGTTTGTATATAATGCTACATTGAACAATTTCAGAAAGGAAAAAATAAATAATAAAATCAACTCCATAGTGGATTCCAAGTGATCAAGGGCTTAGGACATTCCAGTTCAGCCCATTGCAAAGGTTCCACCAATAGTGGGCACTCATACAACTTAAGCAATGACACATCCGAGTGAACAAGATGGAGGGAAGTTAGCAAGTGAAGGGCATAATAAAATGAAAAACATCTTCCTCTGAATCCGCACTTTCACGGCGTAATGCCACTTTGACTGCGGGGTAGAAGTCCTCTCGCGTGGCTCGTGAACTTGCGGGCTCAGCTGAAGTGCTCATCGAAGGCGCATAGCAGCCGCAATGGGGGTGCTCACGAGCACCTTTCTTTGAGCTTAAATGACGAATGGGACACCCTACAGTCTTGTGGACTTAACAGACATGTGCACGCAGCGGCCATTGTAAGTGCACAAGACCGAAAGTGTCATGTTTAGACTTGTGCTTCAGACACCTGTCATGCCAGAGAAATTCCCCATAGGGACCCCTAGGGGACAGTATTCCCTGCAGCAACTGTGTGATGCTATCATGCAACAGGTGGTCAGATGGACAGTAATGATGATGAGGTGAGCATTCAAACAAAGAAGGCTAGTTGAACCACAGCCAAGTCACCATGTCAAAAGATGGTGGAGATGGTGGATGGTGGTGAACGGCAGTGAAGCGACTCAACTGACACTGGTATGTCACATAATAATGACAACATGGTGAATCTCGTACATCCAGATTACATTGATAATACACACACACATACTATATAGAACATACTTTTTTAGCTTGTCGTGAAGTAATTACTTATTCAAAATAAGTACCTACTCAAGAAAGTATGCGATTTTCGACGCAGCAACTGTCCCAGTGTGTAGTGAGCCAGGGTCCTTACCAGTGCCCAGATTCGTGTACACCATAGCCTACTGATTCATGAGCTCGGGAATATAATTACATGAAGACAAAATTCCCTTGCCATTTAGCTCGATGGAGGTTTGAAAGTTTTCTCATTGAAAGCAATGTGCTTCCAGCCACGTCACTGGACGCTTTTTCCGAACAGTGTAGTGACCGCAATTCTCTTGAACATGCGGCAGTACTGGCATATACGTAAATGCCTTATTCAACCGCTCCAGGCGCGCCCTCCATCTTAGAATGGTTAGCGTGTCGTCACAGAATTAATGATGTCACAACATTGCACAGCTTTCTTGTGAAAACGCAGAGATTTAAATTCCTGAAGAAATGGGATAACCTTTCACAGGTGCGAATGTGTTGGTTTGTGTTTTTATATGTTCACGGACACTCCATGTGTGGTGGACGGCTTACGTATAGCGGCCTATTGAGATGGCCACTAATGAGGCATCTACGTATATATGAGTACTGGACCTCTTGGAAGTGAGACAGGTTTACTTTTTAAAGAGGCAAAAGGGGAACAACCTTGACTGGAACCATGTTAGGATAGCTGTTCTACAATACCCATTTCAGTAATTTATTATGGTTCCAGAGACATGGCTTACAATTTACATCGACATTTCTCCCTGTCCATCTTAAATTTTTACGTAATAAATTAAAATCTAAAAGAAATCGATATTTTATTTTGCCGGCATGAAATTTGTAAGTATGGTTTTAATTTCAACATAGCATTTAAAAATACAACAATCGTTCTTTACATTTTTCTCGCCGTGAAAAAAATAAAATAAAATACATGCAAAAGTGGCCTACACAGACAAAAAATCTTCCTCTTCCTTCTTCTCATTTTCATTTTCCATCTTCGTAACACTCCAGCACAGCAGGCGTCGCTGGTTCATATTCAACCGGCAGAAAATCTAGAAGAAGAAGAGATCCCTCGGATATTTCACGCATATCTTGTCGGAAAAAGTAGTATTTCTTAAATATAAATATGCATGAATTATACCGGGGCACCATGATCATCGGGTATGTTTACAATTTTTGAATGAAATTCTGATTTTACAAAATGCAAGTCCCGGAAATGCTGCACACCGTACAAGAAGTCCTTCTGTAGGGGGACGCTCGTATTTGGCCTGGTTTGTTTTGGTCCTCATTTGCTTTATTTAAGATTGAATTAACAGGAAAACCCTTTGTACATCATTAATACAACAAACATTGATTAATTAATTAATGATTATCAGGTTTATCTGGAGGAAAATGTATTTTGACGTACGTTAGTCATTAGCAGTTAGCAGTTAGCATTAGTATTTTAAATTTTAATCTTTTGTGTCCCAGACAGTGCATATCATAGTTTTATTTGAAGGTTATTTGAGTGGCGTAATCTTACAGTTCATTCAAAGATTTTTTCACCAGTAGGGTAATATGGGCAAATATGCTGCCTTAAGAATATTTACTGCGAAATCATATTTAGCGATGAGTTTTACATTTTGCAGGATGATGCAACATCCAATATAACATATTAATGGGAAATACATTGAAACATATTGTAATTTAGTTGCATTTTGACAGTTTAGTTGCAGTGACAGTGACGTCCTGCAATTGAAAATTAGTTCACCTGAATATCCACTTGAAGTCAAAATTGACAATTCTTTATATATATATATATATATATATATATATATATATATATATATATATATATATATATATATATATATATATATATACACACAGACTGATATATTTCAAATGTTTTTTTCTTTTAATTTTGATGATTATAACTGACAACTAAGGAAAATCCCAGATTCAGTATCTCGGAAAATCAGAATATTGTGAAAAGGTTGAATATTGAAGACCCCTGGTGCCACACTCTAATCAGCTGATGAACTCAAAACACCTGCAAAGGCCTTTAAACGGTCTCTCAGTCTAGTTCTGTAGGCTACACAATCATGGGGAAGACTGCTGACCTGACAGTTGTCCAAAAGACGACCATTGACACCTTGCACAAGGAGGGCAAGACACAAAAGGTCATTGCAAAAGAGACTGGCTGTTCACAGAGCTCTGTGGCCAAGCACATTAATAGAGGCGAAGGGAAGGAAAAGATGTGGTAGAAAAATGTGTACAAGCAATAGGGATAACCACACCCTGGAGAGGATTGTGAAACAAAACCCATTCAAAATGTGGGGGAGATTCACAAAGAGTGGACTGCAGCTGGAGTCAGTGCTTCAAGAACCACTACACACAGACGTATGCAAGACATGGGTTTCAGCTGTCGCATTCCTTGAGTCAAGCCACTCTTGAACAACAGACAGCGTCAGAAGTGTCTCGCCTGGGCTAAACACAAAAAGGACTGGACTGCTGCTGAGTGCTCCAAAGTTATGTTCTCTGATGAAAGTAAATCAGGGTCCCAGAGTCTGGAGGAAGAGAGGAGAGGCACACAGTCCACGTTGCTTGAGGTCCAGTGTAAAGTTTCCAGTCAGTGATGGTTTGGGGTGCCATGTCATCTGCTGGTGTTGGTCCACTGTGTTTTCTGAGGTCCAAGGTCAACACCGCTGTATACCAGGAAGTTTTAGAGCACTTCATGCTTCCTGCTGCTGACCAACTTTATGGAGATGCAGATTTCATTTTCCAACAGGACTTGGCACCTGCACACAGTGCCAAAGCAACCAGTACCTGGTTTAAGGACCATGGTATCCCTGTTCTTAACTGGCCAGCAAACTCGCCTGACCTTAAGCCCATAGAAAATCTATGGGGTATTGTGAAGAGGAAGATGTGATACACCAGACCCAACAATGCAGAAGAGCTGAAGGCCACTATCAGAGCAACCTGGGCTCTCATAACACCTGAGCAGTGCCACAGACTGATCGACTCCATGCCACGCCGCATTGCTGCAGTAATTCAGGCTAAAGGAGCCCCAGCTAAGTATTGAGTGCTGTACATGCTCATACTTTTCATGTTCATACTTTTCAGTTGGCCAAGATTTCTAAAAATCCTTTCTTTGTATTGGTCTTAAGTAATATTCTAATTTTCTGAGATACTGAATTTGGGATTTAAAATTTGGGAAAATAAACATTTGAAATATATCCGTCTGTGTGTAATGAATGGATATAATACACAAGTTTCACTTTTTGAATGGAATTAGTGAAATAAATCAACTTTCTGATGATATTCTAATTATATGACCAGCACCTGTGTGTGTGTGTGTGTGTGTGTGTGTGTGTGTGTGTGTGTGTGTGTGTGTGTGTGTGTGTGTGTGTGTGTGTATATATATAAGGTTTTTTTTTATGTTTTATCCATGCACATTATATATTTTTTTAATTCATATGTTTCATACATTTTAATCCAAAATTAAATTAAAACTATCCCTAAGGGATAGTTCATCCAAAATGAAAATTATCCCATGATTTACTCCCCCTCAAGTCATCCTAGGTGTATATGACATTCTTCTTTCAGACGAACACAATCTGAGATATATTAAAATATGTCCTGGCTCTTCCAATAATTATACTGGCAGTGTATGGCAGCCCAAAATTTGAAGCTCAAAAAAGTGCACCCATCCATTATAAAAGTAATCCACATGGCTCCGGGGGGTTAATAAAGGCATTCTGAAGCCAATATCCATATTTAAAACTTTATAAAGTAAAATATCTAGCTTGCAGTGGACCGCCTTCCGTATTCAACTTACGGAAAAAGCATAACTGCGTTACTTTTATGATGGATGGATGCACTTTTTTAGGCTTCAAATTTTGGGCTGCCATTATAAAGCTTGGATTAGCCAGGAAATTTTTTGATATAACTCAGATTGTATTCGTCTGAAAGAAGAATGTCATTTACACCTAGGATGACTTGAGGAAATGAGTAAATAATGGGATAATTTTAAATTTTTTGGTGAACTCTCCTTTTAATAATGTGAGGGTGGGAACAACCAAGACAAACAAAAGTCCCGCCATACTTTTTTACAATATGTATGTTCTCCATAGTAATTTGTACCTAAAAAAATGTTCCCTTGAATTTTCGTTTAGGTGGTCTTAGAAAGTCAGCATGAAATGAAAGTTGTGATAAAGTTTTCTTCCTGTGACATATACCCAAGTGAAACGGCTTCTCAAACTAGAAAAAAGTGCAGGATTTGATTTTGTCCATCGCAAATTAATAGGATCATTAGGGTTTGCTATTGGTCGATCTCATGTGGATTGACAGAATCTCTCGCCCTCGTCCCAAAAAAACAAGTCATCATGCTTTTAATTTGCCTGTCCGCCTGGCTGGCTGTTAGTATTTCAGCACATGTTAGCATGACGTCACAGTAAGTCGGACTGCATTTCTAAGCAGCATCTTCCTCACAATAATCAATGGTGATTGGTTCGGTGCAGAGCTCATCTTAAGCAAGACTACAAGCCAATGTCATGCTGTGGTTGAGATTAAGGAAGTTAAATGAACTTGTTTTTTCTGTTTCTACAGTTGCCGTTTTATCTGTGTGTTTGCGGTGCTGATAAACACAGGTGAGCATCTGAACGACATGTCAGAAAGATAAATTGATGCCAGAGACTGTGTGTTTGAACGTTTCTGTGATTTCAGTGTCTCTGCAGGTCTCAGTAAAGGCTGTTATTGGCGGTTCTGTTGTCCTGCCGTGTTCTTCCACTGAACATGGTGTTAAAGCTCAAGACACTGATGCACTTTGGAGGCACAATGGCAGCGAGAATGTGTATGAAATAATCAAGGGTGAAGATTCAGTAGAGCGACAGAACCCTCGGTACAAGAACAGAGTTGAAACTTTGCCATTGGAGTATGAGAGAGGAAACTTCTCCATCAAACTCAACAATCTCACTCATGGTGATGCAGGAGATTTCAGCTGCCTCATCACACACTCATCTGAATTCCTGACTGTACAGCTGATTATCAAAGGTGTGTAAAAATGCTTGATTCATGTATGAAGCTGCTACAAATTTAGAATAATGGTCCGTCATTAATAGGTTACTGCAGGAAGTAATGCAGGACAAATGAGTAGTCCTGCATTAACACTTCAGATACTACTGTGAACTAATCAGTAAGTAATAGCAAGTTTAGGACTGAGATACTTCCTGATTAGCTAATAATTCATTACTGCATGAGATTAGCCTCATTAAGAACTATCAGCTAACCATTATAAGCTATAAAGAATTAACAACTGATTAAAACGTGTCGAAGACAAAATAAATGTTGCAGGAACTACTAGTGATCTGGACGTTTCTTTTTTAAGTGAAAATGACTTTTATATTCAGAATAAAAATGATGTATTAGCCATTTACACTTGGTGTGTGATGGCGCTGCTTACGTTGTAAACACAGTACAGTAGGGCTGTGCGATGAGGACAAAAAATGTATATCAGTATTTTAAAACAATATTTCCTTACACACATACATGTGTGTATAATTTTTTTGAAAGCTGGATTTATTGCCAATATTTGCGGGTACAGTATCTTTGCATAAATGATATTGTGACATTGGTTATGTTTTTATTCCTTTTTGAACTCTTTGCGTATGTTGTGCAGTTCGCAAATGTCTGTATGATCGGTTTTTGTATACATGGTTTGGAAGAATCTTTTTTGTGTCTTTTGTAACATCTCGCACATGACACAACGAAGTTTAACTTTCTTTTAATTCTTTTAATTAAGAAATAAAATCATAAATATATCTAGTAGCAGAGCTAATGCAAGGGCTGGAAATCCATTTATCCGCTGCTCATGGAGAACTCGGCTCATGATTGCTTAGCAACGGCAGACACCATGGGAGCACACGCTCCCTGTCACTTTTTGAAAGGAGAAGAAATCGGCACGGCCGTTGTGGTGGAAAAATTATGGCCGAAAAATTGTGCTTTCTGCGGTTTAGAAATCGTGCAAGCTCACATTGCAATTTTATTATGATTTTGATTAATCGCACAGCCCTACAGTGCAGCGCTAACGGGTTCTACGTCAGTGACGTGAACAGAGTAGGAGACACGGAAGAAGAAAGAAAGAAGAAATTGTTGAATGAAGTCTTTTTTTTCGCACAAAGTATTCTCGTCACTTCAGAGACAGAGACATAGAGACAGAGCCCACACCGGCGTGGCCTAAATGGATTGTTGAAAACAATCCAACGCTCTCCATTGACTTTGTATTGCGTGAAGCGGTCGCCTTGTCATTTCTGACTTATAATAAAAAACAGAACAATGTCTAAAAGCTGCTATGTGACAAGGTGTACAGCAAACAAGCTATAAAACCCAGAACCAAAAACACAGAAGTTTTTGTAAGCTGTTGACCCGAAAAAAAGAGCGTTTAAGGAGACAAAAGTGGATACAGGCAATAAGACGTGAAGCTTCAGCAGGAAGAATGGGTAAATTTTGGGATCCTGACAGTCAGTATGCCTCAATATGCCCACATGTGCAGTAAACATTTTGTCAAATATCCAAATGTCAGTTTTATATATTATATTTCCTGTCGCTGATTACGTTCCCCTCCAGTGGGCGTAGTTCTCAGTGTAATAGTACATGTCACGCTCTATCTCAGTTGCCTGTATCCACTTTTGTGTCCTTAAACACTCTTTTTTATGGGTCAACAGCTTATAAAAACTTCTGGGTTTTTTGGTTCTGGGTTTTATAGCTTGTTTGCTGTACACCTTGTCACATAGCAGCTTTTAGACATTGTTCTGTTTTTTTATTATAAGTCAGAAATGACAAGGCGACCGCTTCACACTGTGTGATCACATTCGACTACACGAGTGTTCACACTATGAAAGCAATCCAGTCGAATGCGTTTTCAACTACCTCTAGAAGTGGTCGAATGTGGACAAGTTCAAAATGTTTTAGACCCTGTTTACACCTATATTTAGTGTTGTCCACTTGTGATCCAATTGACAAAAACACATCTTAATAACTGGTGTAACTGGGCCTTAGAGACACGATAATAGGGGCTTCCACAGAATAGTTATAGGAACTGGGTGGTTCCCAGATAACTAATTCCCCCCCGGGTAATTAGTAGGAATTCTGACACCATGTCTATACCGGATGCGACAGTTGACGCGTCGCATTGTGCCTGCCTAAAGTTAGTTTGTGTAGTAAATATAGGGGCTATAATCTGTTTGTGTAGACGGCTTTTTAAAAAATGGCGCGTGCTGGTGTGCGTTTGGCCCATCAGCGTACACGTACGCCATAGTTTCTATTGTGCTGGGTTAGACCCTACTCTGAAATGGGAGCAAATTTAGTTCCCCCAAAAGGAGAACTAATATCGTTCCTAGTTTCTGCGGTGCGAACACGGCAAAAACCGAGTACTTCTAGCAATAGTTGTAGGAACTATGAAAAGGTTCCACTGTGCGAAAGCCCCTGTACATATCATCAAGGCGGAGAAAAGAAAAGAAAATGTCATTATTGCTTTAAAAAAATGGCGAGTGTCCGTGTTTGGCCAATTAATGTACACTTACGTCATTGATAGCTCCTATTAAGCTGAAGTAGGAGCTAATCAAGCAAAAAAAACATTTATTCCATGTCCGATTAGTGTTCAGATTGGCATTTTTATCACAAATCAAAGATACTGAACCTAAAAGGCATAGGGTTATGTTCAGAACCTGATTGGTCTGCTTTTATGGCATATTGCCCATTTTGAGACAGAACTTAACCAGCAGAACATCCAAACAATGCTGTGTTCTGGGCTAAATGTGCTAGTTGTATGTGCGTAGCTACATATGATGGTATTTTGACCAGCTGAGAACTCGTGAAGAGCTTATAAAATGTGTAAAGGAGTCAAAACAGCGGCAGGAATCCCTCGATCCGTCACACGCAAACGAAGATCTGCTGCGAGGAGACGCGGTTCTGACGCCTGTACTGAACTGTGATGGCAAACTCATGACTATGACGAGGAAAAACACGATATGCGTGAGCATTCTGTCCTTTTAAGGGTCTCATCTTCCTGTTTTTGGGCCGCGTTGCGTTCATACATCTTTCGAACCACACTAGAGTAAGTTTGGAAGCGGATCGTGACCCATCTTTTCAGCGGTCTCGGCCCGCTTGTTTGGTGTACACCAGGGTTCGAATGACGTTCACACTTATTCAAATGAACCGCACTAACAGAGCAATCGCACCAGAATTAGTTTTAATCAAACGCACCCTTAGTTCCCTTAAGGCGTTCCTAGAACTAAAATCAGTCCCAGTTATTGTCGGTGCAAACACACCACAAATCGAGTATTTCCGCCAATAGTTCTAGGAACTATGAAGAGGTTCCTCTGGTGCGAAAGCCCCTTATAGTTGTGATTTAGTAATTAGTTGGTAATTCTTTATAGCTTATAATGGTTAGTTGATAGTTCTTAATGAGGCTAATCTCATTCAGTAATGAATTATTAGCTAATCAGGAAGTATCTCAGTCCTAAACTTGCTATTACTTACTGATTAGTTCACAGTAGTATCTGAAGTGTTGGACTTATCATTTGTCCTGCATAGTAACCTATTAATGACAGACCATTATTCTAAAGTGTCATCATGAAGTTTTTAATTTAAAAAAAAAGTTCAAGTTCACTGTTTATAGATTAATCTTTTGCCTTCATCACAGTGAGGTTTATGTTTCTGTTGCAGAAAAAGAAAGTAAATCCACTGAACAAGACCAAGCAGAAGAAACCGAATCAGACAACGTGGATACATCATTGAACTGGGTTTACATTGTATTAATTGTACTACTGTTAATTATAGTATTTATAGGCCTTTTCATTTTATATTACTGTAGAAAAAAAATCAAGCTGCATCATTCTCTTCTGTCAGGACTGAAGACAAAAATACAGTGACTCAGATGACAGGTCAGGTCTAAAAGTTTCAATTTTCATATTTACAGCCTATTTCTGGGTCTTTCTGGTGCTTGTGTTTTGTGCTGTTATATTATTGCCTTATACACTGTTCCTGCTCAGTGAGATCTTGAAACGCTTAAACAGGAGCCTTTTTTTTTTTTTTTTTTTTTTAAATCGGATTCAGTTATAAAGCTTTTTGTTGAGCAAAATTAATTTTCCTTGCCATAGAAGAATTTTGATGGTGGTCCGATTTCAGCAAAGCAATTCAGACACATTTACAGATTTGTTTTTGTTTTTTCAATAAGTAACATTTCGATTAGACTTTTCTTATGTCCGACACAGAAATCATCCCAGTGAAGAATGTCAATTGTCATTTCTAAGAATAAGAGTACATGTCTTTATTATGGAAAACGAAATCTTTGGTTTTACTGTAGATTCGTGTCTTTCAAGGGTAAAGTTTTGTTTTCTAAAGCGGGAGCGACTCCTCAGACTTGTTCAGCTACTTCTCTTAATGTTGATATGATTATGTTCTTTAAAGTTTGAGAATAACTGGTTTAAACATTATAATGTTACTTAATCTTTGGTTTTGCTGTAGGTGAAATGAACAGCTATGAATGAAATAAGTAAATGAACTCAAACTTACGCGAGTGTGATACGCTTCCTTTCATTGACGTTTCATTCTGATCCACTTCCTGAATGATGTCTCAAACATTCCTTGTCATTGTGTCTCAAACAGTCGTCATGACTTCAGTTTATTATTATTACTGACAACGCACAACAGGAGCTTCCAGTTTTATCCTTGCGTACATGCACTGAAACCGAAAGAGAGAGTGAACTCAGCATTCATTTGCAGAGTTTTTCCATTTATTTGCCTTTCAGGTGTTGTTTAAGAGCACCGGGTGCAGCTGATAGAACAGAAAGTTGACTTTTACAAGAAATTACCTGTATTGTGATTTCTGTTGTTGTTGTTGTTTGTAGTCGTATCTGAACTCATTCTCTGTACTCATTTTCATCCTGACAGACTCTGCTAAAAAGTATAATTTTCTCTGACAATGCAATGCAAAGACTTTAGCTATAGATAATATATACACTTATATAAGTTGTAGGCCTATGTAGTCTTAAATGGGAGATTTGCTGTAATGGGAAGAGTTTAAATTGGTGGCTATTACAGTCAATAAAACCGGATATGCGGGTCAATGTGATTTGCAGCAGTAATATAATATACATTTTGAAGCCTAATGTTTATCAGTAACTGAACATCACTATTTGAACATAAAGTTATTTAAATAAATTCTGAATTGTGTCTCACACGTTCCTGTCATGTCTTGACTTCAGTTTGTCACTGTTAGAGGATGACAAGAATGCAGTGCTTCCAGTTACATACTCAACATACATTTTCAACTAAAACCAGAACCCTTGTTTTCCTTTCACGAAGTGGTATCGCCACCTACTGGCCTAGCATGAATAATGCAGCGCTTTTTTGTCGCTATCACGGATCTGTGTGAATGGGGATCGCTTTTGACAACGTTGTCTGTACATGAAAAAATGCATGTGCATCATTGTCATGAAAACATACCCTATCGTAAGACCTTCAGATAAACTAGGAGCCGCTTACACGACACCATTTTCAACTAAAAGCTGAACACTTTGTATCTGTTTTGGCCGCTTATTTACAATACATTGGAGTTTTGGTGGCCTGAAAATGCAAACATTTGAAAACGGGTTTCATAGTTTTTTTGACAACGATACCGTTATCGCTTTCTGCGTAAACATACAAAAACGTGAATTTGTAAAACGGTGATGTCATGCGCATGAGCATGTAATGCGCATAGTCTTTCTTTACAAGGTGACGTCGCCACCTACTGGCCTAGCATGAATAATGTAGCAGTTTTAGTTGTTTTTGAGGAACCATGTGAACTGGGATCGTTCTGATAACGTTGACGTCTGTACAGAGAAAAAAACGTTTCCATTTTTAGTACATCATGGTCGTGTAAATGCACCCTGAAAGAGATCACCGGGATGTCCCGGCGTTGTAAGCGGCAGTGCGTGTGTTCACTGGAGCGCGGATTGAATTGTCCACCCACGGTTTCTGATTTGAGAAGGACATTATTGTTATTGTTTGTGTGGTTTGCTCTGTAAGCGTGTTGATGAAGCAAAGCGCCACATCCGTGAACTCGCTGACGTCAGATGAACTTGCCCGGAACATGTCCCAGTCGACGTCATCCAGAGCTGCCTGTAGCGCGGTCTCTGAGTGGGCTGACCAGCGTTTAACTTCCCGCCTCACCGGGGGTTCCTGAACGAGCCTTTGTTTGTATTCAGGTGTGAGGAAAATGGCGGCATGATCCAATTTGCCGAAAGCTGGAAGTGACCTCGCTTTATAGGCGTTTTTAAACGGAGAGTAGCAATGATCCAGTGTGTTTGCTCCTCGTGTAGGACAGGAGATGTGCTGGTGAAAGTTTGGCAAGACATTCTTTAGGTTTGCTTTGTTGAAATCGCCCGCGACGATGAATGCCGCATCGGGGTGTTTGTTTATGACGCCGCTGGGAACATCATGAAGGCCAGATAAAGCCAGCCCTATGTCTGTCTGTGGTGGAATGTAAACGGTGGTCGCGACGACAGAAGAAAACTCCCTCGGCAGATAGAATGGGCGGCAGATGATTGTTAAATGTTCCAGATGAGGCGAGCAGGAGTGCGAGAGAATGGTGATGTTCCTGGGGTCGCACCATTTCTTGGTGATCATGAAACACACTCTACTGCCTTTGGATTTACCGGCCTCGGCTGTTCGTCCATCCGAAAAACAGAGATGTTCTCCGACGGCGTCACCGCTGTGTCCGGGACCACGGGCGTGAGCGATGTTTCAGACAAACAATAGATGTTACAGTTTCTCATGTCCCGTTGAAAACTTATCCTGGCTCTAAGATCGTCCATCTTCTTTTCCAAGGATTGGACATTTGCTAGAAGAATGCTCGGGAGAGGTGGGCTGAATGCCCTTTTTCTCAGTCTGTTGCGGATCCTCGCGCGCTTTCCCACGGTGTTTCTTGATTCTTCGCCGTCGACTCAGGCCATTGTTCAACTCGCCGTTCCGATGAATCTCAGATGGCCACAGAGGATCGGTGAAAGTGTCCTGAAACAGTCCAGTGTAGAGGTAACCAATGTCCAAAAGAGTTTTGCTGTCATAGCAGATCAATGCAGATGATACATTTGTAAAAATTGAGAGCAAAAGAAAGTAAAATAGTAAATAAAAGCACAGTCTTCATGGAGTGACCTGAACGGCGATCGAACACGGTGGTGCCATCTTGGCCTATTCTTAAGTACAGTGGCCAAGAGGGGACATGTTTGGTTCAGTTAGTTTTGTCATGGTCACAACATATAAACTCATGGGAACATGATAAGTCGTGACCATGAGATAATTTCGTCGAGGTAACAACATCATTGTGTCGTGGCCTCGAGATCATATGTTGAGGGACTGATATATTTTTCTCGTGGCCACAACTTTGTGGTTTTCATTGAATAAACACTAAAAAAATAGTTGTATGAACTGGCATGTAGCCTCTTTATTTCTTCCACACTGAACTCCGTTGTGTCATTCTTATCTTGCGATTCATTAAGAGCTCAGCAAGAGATGCACCATGTTCTAGAGGTGTCGCGCGATATCTCAGAAGAGCTAAATATGGATCTGACTTGCCTTCTGATGCTTTCTTGAGCAATTGCTTTACAATATCCACTGCTTTTTCTGCCTTCCCGTTAGACTGAGCATGATGGGGACTAAAAGTCACGTGTTTGAAATCATAGTGAGTGGCAAAGTCATGAAATTCCATTGAAGTTTAGCATGGACCGTTGTCACTCACTACCACAAGAGTAATGCCATGCCTGCAAAAATTGACTTAATTTGCTGTACCGCACATGCACTTGAGGAGTTAGACAGCAGGGCTATTTCTGGAAAATTAGAAAAAATAATCCACTACCAGCAAGTATTCTTTTCCATGAAAATTAAACAGATCAGTACCCACTTTCTGCCATGGATACTCAGGTAAATATGTTGTGATCATGGGTTCTCTTGCTTGCTTGCTTTGATGTTTCTGACAAACTTCACAGGTACTGACCATTTTCTCAATGTCTGTATTTATTCCAGTCCAAAAGACTGAATCTCTGGATCTCCTTTTACATTTATCCATTCCAAGATGTCCTTCATGTATCCTGGAAAGCATCTCTCAGCACTTGTGGAACAACTACTCTCGTCTCAGAAGAACACCATCTCCCACACTGAGCTCAGATCTAACATTGTAGAATCGTGGGCATGAACTTCTGACCAAGTCATTGTTCAAATTTTAAATTACAGCCTGGAGAACTGGATCTTTTGCTGTCTCCTCAGCTATTTGCTTGAGCTTCTGATCAGACACTGGAAGAGATTCGACAACAAGATTTACATGCACTTTCACATCTTCTTCTGTGGAACTCACATCTGAGGATTTGCATGTTAATGCTGCACAAGATAATGTATCTGCTAGGACTATGCGAACTATAATGTAGACTAATTCAAAGTCATACCGTTGCAGTCTCATCATTAGACGCTGAATGCGTGGCGACGTCTCATTCAGATTTTTTCTGATGATCGCAATTAAAGGCTTATGGTTCGTTTCAGCTGTGATCGATGGTAAGCCATAGACATAGTCGTGAAATTTCTCAAAAGACGAGCCCAAGACATTCTTTTTCGATCTGAGCATATCTGCATTCAGATTGCATCATCGTCCTAGAGGCATAGGCTATCGGTTGCCGTCAGCATCTGCTTGGAGTAAGACTGTGCCTAGACCATCCTTTGACGTGTCCATGGAGATTTTGATTTTGACTCTTTGAATACACCTTTTTTGCCCACTGGACAAAATTGCCTGAATTTTGCTTTTGTCAGGTTTTGCAACTTGTCACCTAAAAAGGTAACTTCAGTGACACCAAACAGACATTTAGCTCTGTTTAACTTGAGTTATGCCTGTTATGCCCGATCAGTGTATACACATCGATCAGGCATAACATTATGTCCACCTTCCTAATATTGTGTTGGTCCCCTTTTGCTGCAAAAACAGCCCTGACCTGTCGAGGCATGGACTCCACTAGACCCCTGAAGGTGTGCTGTGGTATTTGGCACCAAGATGTTAGCAGCAGATCCTTTAAGTCCTGTAAGTTGCGAGGTGGGACCTCCATTGATCAGACTTGTTTGTTCATCACATCCCACAGATTTGATTGAAATCTGGGAATTTGGAGGCCAAGTCAACACCTCAAACTCATTGTTGTGCTCCTCAAACCATTCCTGAACCATTTGTGCTTTGTGGCAGGGCAAATTATCCTGCTGAAAGAGGCCACAGCCACAAGGGAATACCGTTTCCATGAAAGGGTGTACATGGTCTGTAAGAATGCTTAGTTAGGTGGTATGTGTCAAAGTAACATCCACATGGATGGCAGGACCCAAGGTTTCTCAGCAGAACATTGCCCAAAGCATCACACTGCCTCCACCGGCTTGCCTTCTTCCCATAGTGCATCCTGGTGCCATGTGTTCCCCAGGTAAGCTACACGCATGCACCCGGCCATCCACGTGATGTAAAAGAAAACGTGATTCATCACACCAGGCCACCTTCTTCCATTGCTCTGTGGTCCAGTTCTGATGCTCATGTGCCCACTGTTGGCGCTTTTGGTGGTGGACAGGGGTCAGCATGGGCACCCTGACTGGTCTGCAGCTATGCAGCCCCATACGCAACAAACTGTGATGCACTGTGTATTGTGACACCTTTCTATCAGAACCAGCATTAACTTCTTGAGCAATCTGAGCTACAGTAGCTCGTCTGTTTGATCGACACAGGCCAGCCTTCGCATCAATGAGCCTTGGCCGCCCATGACCCTGTCACCGGTTCACCACTGTTCCTTCCTTGGAGCACTTTTGATAGACACTGACCACTGCAGACCGGGAACACCCCACAAGAGCTGCAGTTTTGGAGATGCTCTGACCCAGTCGTCTAGCCATCACAATTTGGCCCTTGTCAAACTCGCTCAAATCCTTACGCTTGCCCATTTTTCAACTTTGTAACT
Source organism: Paracanthobrama guichenoti (assembly GCA_018749465.1). Taxonomy (NCBI): domain Eukaryota; kingdom Metazoa; phylum Chordata; class Actinopteri; order Cypriniformes; family Gobionidae; genus Paracanthobrama; species Paracanthobrama guichenoti. Next base: position 18,060,069 of record CM031964.1, read on the forward strand.
TAAATTTTTTTTAGCCAAATTGGCCAGTGAGTGAAAAAGTTAATTTCAAACCCTGAATATAGGCTAGGTTAATATAGGCTACTAATAATTTCTTAATTCTGGGCTTTTTCTTAATTAAAAAAAACAAAAAAACAAAACAAAACAAACAAACAAAAAAATTATAGTAAGCCTATTAATTTCTGGTAATTACAGATTGCTATGGTGGTCATGCAGGTTGTTTACGCATTTAACTCGTGGCCATGAGAACTACATGTAGTTATCTCAACATATGAAATTGTGGCCACAAAAAAAATATATCAGTCCCTCAACATATGATCTTGAGGCCATGACTCTCATGAATACGACAACGGGGGTAACTGAACCTGGTTAACCATGTGAACCTTTGATCCCTCTGCAGAAACTGTTAACTGTTCTCCTTTGTGTTTTACTAGACACAACCACCCAGTCACAAAAAGATTATTGTAGATTTAGTTTGAATTGACATGCATATTGGAATGCTCCCATGTGAGCTTTATCTATCGTAATAATTATCATTCTTTACGGGAAAACTGTCTGTCTCTGATTATTGGGTGGGTAAGGTGAGGGGGGGTATGGGGATTAGTTGTTAGTTATTGAGGCTGGATTACATGCAGTTATGGTCAGAATTATTGCCACTCCTGGTAAATATGATCAAAGATGACTGTAAAAATAAATATGAAATGTTTATCCTTTTGAACTTTTATTTAAAAATGTGCAGAAATCGAACCTTTCATTGAAGTAAAATAATTTAAAGTAATGGTAAATCACATTATGAAATAAATGCTTTTCTCCAAAACACATTGACCACAACTACTGACACCCCTAAACATTTTTATGAGTAAAATATCTCAAGTATATCATTCATCACAATGAGTAAAACCACAGAATATAGTTCTGATGTGCAGCAAGAGATTGTTGAGCTTCACAGAATAGAAAGTGGCTGTAAGAAAAATAAGCATTGAAAATCCCATTTCCACCATTATTCCACCAAAAATCTAACAACCCCTACATCACCACATGTTGTTTGGGAGGGTTTCAAGAAAAATCTTTTTGCTCATCCAGAAGCAAACTCCAGCATATTCAGTCGTCAGACACGACTGGAACTTCAAAAGGGACCGGCTTCTGTGGTCAGATGAAACTATAAAAAGAGCTTTTTGGCAGAAAACCCACCAGATGTGTTTGGTACAAAGAGGGATAAAAACACGGAAGTGGAAGTACCGCGTATTGCTTTTAACTTCGGAGCCGAACGGTTTGCTGTATCAAGCTGTTTCTACGAAGAGTGTTTAGACGAGTCTCGAGGAGGATCGCTCTCTTACCTGGGTGCTGGTGTGATGGCGCGAGTCAGCGAGTGGCCGCTGCAACATACACTGTCTCTGTGTTGGTTGGCTGGGCGTTTCCATTCTTGAGTGCTCACACGCAGGCTTGCTATCGGACTGCTGTGAGCCGCGGCCATCTCCCTGAGTGCTTCAGCACTTCTAAAGAGCATTTCCTTCTAAAAGAGCAACACGGTTTGACTCTGCGTCTTTTTCAAGACGTCATTCAAACCGTGTGTTTCTGGATGCGGTTGTTTCTGTCCTCATTTGACGGCCCACGATCTCTCTTGCACATAAACATGCGAGATTATGTTCGTGGGTGATTCATACTTCTCAGGAGAGTGTGATCACGCCGGCGCGCAGTTAGTTCGCCTTACCTTTCTCATAAGGGCTTAGGCGTTCAGCGCGCGCAGGTGCCATCGAGCGGCCGGCTGACAGCGCGGGTTGCCACGGCAACCCAGCGCGTCACTCGGCGCTCTGGATGCGCGGTCGAGACTATGAAACCTCAAACGGGGTTGAGTCCCTTTGCCTATTCCCCGATCCAGTTCCTTTCTGGTGCACCAGAAAGGGCTACTTCGCTAATAAGCCTGGGTGACCTGAGGGCTACAGTGGGGTTTCCCCGCCGGGTACATCCCCTCGGGCCCCCACTCCTCTAGCATCACAAGTATGCTGAGACTGTGTTTGTGGGTGGTTCATGTTCTCTCATGAGAACGTGACCACGTCAGCGCGTTGTTCGTCTTCCCTTTTTCAAAGGCTGGAGCGTTCAGCGCGCTGTGTGCCATTCTGATGGCCACGTTCACAGTCGCACATGCCTGAAAAAAAGGGGGACCTAGCATTTCATTTGGGGCTCTGGCAGAGGACAGATGTCAATTGCTGCATCGGAGAAAGGGAAATATGGAACACCAAAAGGGCATAATCTGTATAAGTGTTTTTTCCCTCTCTCACTACCCTCTGTCCTGCATGCATGAGGGTAGTCCCGACCCAGGGTTATGCAGGAACTGCGTGCGGTGATGGACCTCGCGCTCGGCGACGTAGAAAGTCACCGCACGCTCCTGGTCAGGCGATGTCCACACTAGTGGTCCAGGAATGTCACCTGGGGCTAAACCTGGCAGAGATGCTTGAGCCCGGCAAAGTTCGGTTTCTCAATGCCCCTGTCTGTCAGGCTGGCCTCTTCGGTGACGCCATCGAGAACTTCGCCCAGCAGTTCTTGGTGGCCCAGTAGCAGACGGAGGCAAAAAAAAACCTGTCCCGATGACCAGCTGCTGCCTTCACCCAGTCATCGGTCACAGTGTCTCTGCCTGCTTGTCGCCGAGGGCGTCCCCCCCTGCGCCTGCCCCTGCTAAAGCCAAGCAGCAGCCTCCACCCAGGCAGCAGGTGGCCGGGCGCATGGGAGGCACCCAACCCGTCCAGGGTCCCGCGAAACCTGCAAGCGGCCCTGAAACGGGTGGCCCAGTGAGAAGGGGATCTGCTCTTGGGGAGGCGGTGTCCGCACCCCCCCCCAGAGGAGGACTGAGGGGAGACTAGGTTTCGATCCTGCCACTGGCTCTCCGGAGTCCAGTGGTACCCACTTTCTCAAAAGAGCAGTGTCCTCCCTCCCTGGGCTCCAGGAGGGTCAGGTGGGCAGTGTGTGACGCCTCCAAGCCTTGCCACTCCTTGCCTCCTCCTCCTTCGCCAGTGGACAGCAGTGTGGGCACCGAGGACACCACCAGGCCTTCTCACCCACACTCTGCCCTACCCTGGAATGTTCAGACGATTTCGGCCGCCTCCGGGCCTCCCGGGTCGGATCTGAGCATTCCACCTTCCTGCCTCCCAGGCAGGGGCAGCAGAGTGGGCACCGAGGACGCCACCGAGCCTTCTCACCCACACTCTGCCCCACCCTGGGAGGCTCAGACAACACTCTGGGCCCCCCCCCCGGGCCACCCGAGTCGGGTCCGAGCCTCCCACCTCGCTGCCCCACCCTGGGTACGTCTGTGGTGCCGTTGGTCCTGCTTGTCCGGTTCTGGGGGCCTGGCTAGAGCTCCCCAGGCCGCCTCGCTGGATCATCTGTACCATCAGACTCGGCTACGCGGTTCAGTTCGCTCGCCGGCCTCCCAAGTTCAGGGGCATCCTCTTCACCTCCGGGCAGAGCAGCGATGCCCATGTCTTGCGGTCAGAGATCGGAGTCCTACTGGCGAAGGACACGATCAAGCCGGTTCCTCCAGCCGATATGAAGTCAGGGTTCTACAGCCCTTACTTCATTGTACCCAAGAAAGGGGTGGGTTAAGACCAATCTTGGACCTGCGTGTCCTGAATCGGGCCCTGCACAAACTCCCGTTCAGAATGTTGACGCTAAAAACGCATTTTCGAATGCATCCGTCCCCAAGATTGGTTTGCAGCGATCGACCTGAAGGACGCGTACTTCATGTCTCCATTCTCCTGAGACGCAGACCGTTCCTATGCTTTGCGCGCTTGAGGAGAGGGCATGTCAGTACAAAGTCCTGCCCTTCGGGCTGTCCCTGTCGCCTCCACGACTTCACGAAAGTAGCAGAGGCAGCCATTGTTCCGCTCCGAGAACGTGGCGCTCGTGATCCACAACTATCTTGACGACTGGCCCATACTAGCCCAGTCGCGAGAGCAGTTGTGCAAACACAGGGGACCTGGTGCTCTGTCACCTCAGCCTGTTGGGCCTTGGGTCGACAGAGAGAAGAGCAAACTCTGTCCCACACAGAGGATCTCTTATCTCGGTATGGAGCTGGATTCGGTCAATCGAACTGCGCGCCTCACAGAGGAGCGAAGTTCGATCAGTGCTGAACTGCTTGAATACGCTCAAAGGCAGGACAGCGGTCCCACTGAAGTTCTTTCAGAGGCTCCTGGGGCATATGGCATCTGCAGCCGCGTAACGCTGCTCGGATTGCTACATATGAGACCGCTTCAGCACTGGCTTCACGGCCGAGTCCCGAGATGGGCGTGGCAGAGCGGCAAGTACCGGTCTCAGTTACCCTTACTGCCGCCAAACCTTCAGCCCGTGGGCGGACCCTTCGCTTCTACGGGCGGAGTGCCCCTAGAACAGGTGTCCAGGCATGCTGTGGTCTTCACGGATGCCTCATCCACCGCTGGGGGCCACGTACAACGGGCATGCAGTTTCGGGTCTGTGGACGGGCCCCAACTGCATTGGCATATCAATTGCCTAGAGCTACTGGCTCGCCCGCCATCTCCTCCTTTGGAGTCAGAAGCATCTGAGGTCGCTTCACGCCATTCACATCCCAGGTGCGCTCAACCGGACAGCCGACGAGCTCTCACGGCAGCCGACACCTCCGGGGGAGTGGCAACTCCATCCCCAGGTGGTCCAGCTGATATGGGGCCTCTTCGGAGCCGCACAGGCAGACCTGTTTGCCTCTCCAGAGTCGACCCATTGCCAGCTGTATTACTCCCTGACCGGGGGCACCCTCGGCACGGATGCACTGGCACACAGCTGGCCCTGGGGCCTACGCAAGTATGCGTTCCCCCCAGTGAGCCTTCTCGCACAGACACTGTGCAAAGTCAGGGAGGACGCGGAGCAGGTCTTGCTAGTTGCGCCCTACTGGCCCAACCGGACCAGGTTCTCCGAACTAACTCTCCTCGCGACAGCACCTCCCTGGCCCATTCCTCTGAGGAAGGACCTACTTTCTCAGGGACGGGGCGCACTATGGCACCTGCGTCCAGACCTCTGGAAACTCCATGTCTGGTCCCTGGACGGGACGCGGAGGCCCCCTCTACGAGGCGCCTCTATGCATTGAAGTGGAACCTGTTCGTTGAGTGGTGTTCTTCTCGCCGCGAAGACCCCCGAAGGTGTTCGGTTAGCGCCGTGGTTTCCTTCCTGCAAGATGGGTTGGAGCGAAGGCTGTCTCCCTCCACCCTTAAAGTGTATGTCGCGGCAATAGCGGCATATCACGATGCAGTTGATGGTAAGTCCTTAGGGAAGCACGACCTAATCGCCAGGTTCTCAGGGGGTGCGAGGAGGCTGAATCCTCCTCGTCCAAACCCGGTACCCTCTTGGGACTTAGCTCTGGTGCTGAGAGCACTCCAGAGCCCTCCCTTCGAGCCTCTGCAGTCCATTGAGCTGAATATCCTGTCCATGAAGACAGTACTCTTGGTTGCATTGGCCTCCATCAAGAGGGTAGAGGACCTGCATGCACTTTCGGTCAACGAATCGTGCCTAGAATTTGGGCCAGGTAACTCTCACGTTGTCCTGAGACCCGGCCCGATATTGCCCAAGGTTCCCACCACTCCTTTCCGGGACCAGGTGGTGAACCTGCAAGCGCTGCCTTCGGAGGAGGCAGACCCAGCCCTGGCTTTGCTCTGTCCCGTCCACGCTCTCCGCGCCACGTGGACCGAACTCAAGCCTTAGGACCTCAGAACAGCTCTTCATCTGTTACGGAGGCCAGCAGAAGGGAAAGGCTGTCTCCAAGCAGAGGTTAGCCCACTGGATAGTGGATGCTATTGTCTTGGCGTACCAGTCCCAAGACGTGCCCTGCCCGCTTCGGGTTGCGAGCGCACTCAACTAGGAGTGTAGCCTCCTCCTGGGCGCTGGCTCAGGCGCCGCTAACAGATATATGTAGGGCTGCGGGCTGGGCGACACCTAACACGTTCGCTAGATTATATAGCCTCCGTGTAGAGCCGGTATCTTCCCGTGTACTCGCCTCTGCAGTGGCCAGTAGCGCCGAAGTGCCCGTTCTAGTGTCGGCTTGCGACGCCATTCCCACCCTCTGGGCTGATGCGTGCGTTATTTATCTCCAGTCGTGTTCCCAGAAAATGGCGAACCCTGTCGAGCTCCTCCGTCACCCCTTCGGTGTCAGACGTTGCGGCCGCCTGACGCCAGGCCTGCACCCGTATGCTTGTGGAACGGTGTGTGTAGGCTGGGTTCCATATGTAGCGTTCTCTAACGGCAACCCCATATGTGTATTCTCCACGGTACCAGCTACCCTACTCGGCTAGCCCCGTGTCTTTCCCTTGACAGAGCTCGCTTGTCGTCTCTGGCGGTGTTCTTCCCCTGGGACCAGGCTGATCCACCCCAGAGACTGCCATATGTTGTACTACCCTGATAGGTTAGTCCTTATGTGTAATTTGCCACCTCTCCCTCCATTGAGGCACGTGGCCCCATGCAGCGTTCTGCTCCCAAACGGGCACGCTTTCCCAGTGTTATCCAATAGTCACTTTGAGTGGGTCTTGCAGGAACAGCAGTGACTGTCCATCCCCGCCTGGAGCCCTGACTTCCTCTCCAATGTAGGAGCGGTCCAGTGAGCTCAAGCAGGGCGCTGGAAGGGCCAGCATCCTGGTGTGTTGGTAGGGATCCCAATTGGTCGGTCGTTCCGGCGTACGCCCCGTCGCCAGGTGCTGTGCTTCAGCTGAAGGCCGAGTCACTTGTCTCGGCCTCAGTTGAAAAGCAATACGTGGTACTTCCACTTCCGTGTTTATACCCGTGCTGCGGGCGGTGCGTGGAATGCGTGAACCGCATGCCAATGTCCATTGGCTCGCTTTTTAATCACTGGTAGATTGGTCTCTGAAAACAGATCCCAATTCGTCGGTCAGTTCCGGACGTGACGCCTCCGCTCCCTCCTTCAGGGAACGAGGGTTACATACGTAACCGTGACGCATTTTTTGCACGCTTTTAAATAAAAGATCAAAAGGATAAACATTGCAGATTTATTTTTACAGCCATCTTTGATCATATTTACATGGGGTGCCAATAATTCTGACCATAACTGTATGTAGATGTGTGTGTGTGTGTGTGTGTGTACTGTATGTATGTTTGATCAAATAACATTGATTATAAAAACTGCTTAAACTGTTTAATGAATTGATGTTGGTGGGGTATTAGGTGTTGAACAAGTCTGTATGTGGTCAGAGCAAACTTGACTTCCTCTGACTGATATGAGAGAAGCTTGTTCCTGTCTGCTTCAGCTGCAGCAGATTCATTTTAAATGTTGTTTGAGGGGAGCCAGGTTTCATTAGATTCAACTGTTATAATCAAGCCAGTAACATGAGGATCATTCAGCTTCATCTCTGTGAGTTCATTACGTTATGAATATGTTTGACGTGCTTTATTGATTTTATGTTGCTAATCTTATTTATAATGAATGTGTATCTATTTTTTATCTCATAGATGTGTTGATCTGTTGTCGAGCTGCAGTGTCGGATCAACTAACTGATCTGGGATCAAATGTGACCATAAACTGTGATCTTGATGAAAATGAGGTTTATTGGATTTTACTGAAAACACCAGATCCTCCAACAGTGATTCTACGATCATTCCCAGCACCAATATCCCCTTTTTACTTTAATAAAACATCCAGAAAGAAATATTCAGTGCAGTTTAAACATCATCTGGTTATAAATAATGTGACTGCTGATGAATTAGGAGTTTATTACTGTATGAACACACGCACACCTCCAAAACTCGGCAACAGCACCAGACTGCACTTCACCGGTGAGTTCATTTACTCCTTCAGTGATCAAGACTCCTTTATTATCAGCATTTTCAGTTTTACAGAATTATAGCCTTGTTAACACTTGTTACAGTAACAAACTGTGGCCATTTTCAGAATCAGAAATATCTGAGTGTCACAATCATACGGCTGTAAAGTTTATTGATCAGAAACAGACTCAATGTCAGATTTTCATCATCATATCTGGTCTAATAAATGGGCTTCTGGTCATTGTGCTGATCGGTGAGAGATTTTCAGCCATCTTTAATAATATTAATATAATACAAATTGAATAAGATGTAATACAACCTTTTGTAAATATTATATCTAAATGCATTATTCCATTTTTAGGACTAGTAAAGGTTTTTGTTGTTGGAAACAGAAGGTCCCAACAATGCCAACAACTCAACACAGATCTACAGCAGAATCAAGTTATAGAAGAACCTCAGGACCAGTTGCAGGTAAAATATGTGACATTATCATACCCTTTTTCTGTCTTAAAATAATTGAGCATTCATGCTTGCTTCCATAACACTAATTTTAGTTCCTTTGGTTCAGTTGTAACTGAAATTGCTAATATTGTTCTTTCAGTACGCCACAATGGACTTCTCCAAGCTGCGTAGAAATATTCGCCCCAGCCAAATCAACAGCACATATGCTGCTCTAAAGCTGCCCAAGTCACGAACACATGAGTATGACTGATTTTATAATCATTTTGTTCACTTATGTTCATTCAGTTTCTAACTGATTGAGAGCTTAACACACGACATTAACCAGCCAAACATCCTTTAGATCAGGGTTTTCAAACTGGGGTCTCTGCGGAAAGTTCAGAAGAAAAATAGATATAAAATAAAAATGTTAAAACTGATTACAATTTATATTATTAATTTAGCATTCTTTCTGAAAACCAGCTGAAATCATAAGATTAATTACAGTTATTTATTTATTATTGAATTGACAGCAATATTTTGTTTTATTTCTCTTTAGGTTCATAATATAGCAGCAGGCAGACAAACACAGTGTCTCCTTTACAGAAAGGAAATATTTTACTTAAATTTAAAATTCTTAAATAAATGTTTAAATGCAGTATTAACGTTTGAATGTTTTATACATCAAAATATATCCACTAATGAATCATATTTATAATTCAGTGATATATGATAACATATATTTGGGGGTAAACGTTTTTTTGAAAGATGTCTTTAAAAACTTTACTAGTTCTCAATTCAAAGGTTTTTGCCTTGCAATAACTGTATCTTTTAGAAAATACTGGTTGAAACTTCTGTGAGAAATTGTTGACATAATTACATATTCTTCTCAAATGCTTTGATTTCTCTGTAAACTGTCTTGACACAAGAAAACATCTTAGAATGGAGATGCACATTTCTGTAAAATCTGATTGGTTGAGTTTTCTATGCTGTTGGTAAGAGAAGAGCATAGAGAAGCGCTTTAATAAATGCCTGTATAAATTAATATGTATAAATTAATAAGTAAACAGCATCAGTTAAATAAGGTTTATAAAGTATGTTATTTTTAGTCAATGAACTGAAGTTTTATTGTTTCTCAACCTATTGTCCCTATAGCTCAGCAGTCATTTTTGTTGTTGTGGCCTTGTTGTTTTGTCTTGTTTCTGTGTGTGTGTGTGTGTGTGTGTGTGTGTGTGTGTGTGTGTGTGTGTGTGTGTGTGTGTGTGTGTGTGTGTGTGCGTGTGCGTGTGTGTGTGTGCCTGTTTATGTGATTTATGAGGACACCAATTTGTATAACTACATGGGTATTACACTGGTATTACATAAATGTGGTTTATGAGGACGTTTCATATGTCATACTATATGTATAAAAACATACTAAACAATGTTTTATTAAAAATGTAAAAATGCAGAATGTGTCCTGTAATGGGCAGGTTTAGGGGTTGGGGCAGTGTAGGGGGATAGAATATATGGTTTGTACAGTATAAAAACCATTACGTCTATGGAGAGTCATCATAATGATAGGTGCACACATGTGTGTGTGTGTGTGTGTGTGTGTGTGTGTGTGTGTGTGTGTGTGTGTGAATCTGCTGAATGCTGAGCCTCATGCATGTAATGGGCAAAGGTGAACATAAATTGAACATATAAATATGAGGCTTATTGTTGAAAATAAAGATAAGCAGAGTGATTTTAGATGTACTCCATTATTCATATGACATCCTTGCATACCTTTCATTGTTAGACCTACATTAAATTTACAGTAGTTTTAAAATATATGTATATGTATAAATAAAATATATGTATTTCAAAAATATATCTATAAATACGTGTATATCAAACATAAATTTACTTCTCTGAAAAAACAAATTGTAAAGTTGTAAAATCAATTTCAGCGTCATAATAAATAATGTACTATTGATGACTTAGAATATGACGGCATTGTCAGATTATTTTAAAATGCATAATAAAAATAAATAAATAAATAAAACGTCTGAAGTGCTTCTTTGGAAATGACATGCCAACATCATACACACACACACACACACACACACACACACACACACACACACACACACACATATACACATAAAAAAAAAAAAATTATATATATATATATATATATATAGCGCTGGAAAAAATTCAGAGACCGCTTAACATTGATTTCTGATCTTTAAGTGGTCTCTTAATTTTTTCCAGAGATGTATATACATGACCCAGACCATATGATACAGCACAGTGTGGTTAAACTCAACTGAAGCGCTCAACCAAAACCATAAACATGTTCCACTTGCTTGGCCACAACCAATGATAAACAGGGTCTGTCTAGAGTGGGGTTAACCTTAAAACTAGTGCAGTGCTTTTTCAATACCTTTATACATTTCGGTTCTCAGTTCTCACAGTTGTCTTAACCTCAAATGGAAACAGCAGCACATTGCATTGCATTTTTTCTACCCAGCATTGCCGAGAGTGTTGCATGTCAACCTTTGCCATTGATACAATACGGGACTTCGACCAATGAAATAAATACTTTTACATAATAGTAAAGTGCTGAATCCTGAGACTCATGAATATCATGGGAAAAGGTGAGCATAAATTCACGTACTGTATAAATGTGAACATTTACATATAAATATAAGTCTTGTTGAAAACAAAGAAAAGCAGAATTATACAAACAGTGAAAGTGCTGTTGAACTGTATCAGCATTATTGGAATGCTTTTGGAGACTAAAGCTGAATAATATTTATTTAAAAATGATATATATTTTTAATATATACAATCCATTAAATTATAAAACTTCCACATAGTCTAACGATAGAACACCAGGAAAGAACCAAATTATGGTAAGTACTACAGTGGCCTATATTTTTTCCACACAAGATCTTTATTTGGCGTTGTGTTTGATTTGTATAACCCTTTTTTATACAGTCTAAGGTATAATGTTTAATTTATGTATAAACCTTGGTTCCCTGAGTAGGGAACAAGACGCTCATGAAGCCATCGCTATGGGAACACCTTCGATGTGACGAATGTCTGATGCCCTTATACCATCACTCCATCTTACTGGTTAGTAGTGCTTAGCACCGCCTGGCTGGCATCGCAACTCCAACACACATTTAGAGGCGAGGCCAAGCCACGCGCCACATAGGCCGCAGAAATAGCCTCGATCACCCAATGAGACATTCTCTGTTTGATGATGGCAGCTCCTTTGTTTTTACCCTCAAAACACACAAACAGTTGCTCTGATCTACGCCACTGGATGAACGGATGACATAGATCTTCAATGCTCTCACCAGACAGAGGCCAAGAGGCCGCACATCACTCCCAGTCTCCGAGTCAGAGAGAAAAGGCCTCCAAGACCACTTGCTGGGAATGAAAGGTGGTCAAAGCAACCTTAGGAACATAACCTGGCCTAGGTCACAATATGACTTTAACCAACCTGGGGGCAAAATCCAGCAGGTCTGGTCTTAGGGGAACCTCCCAAGGAGGGCCAACTAACAGACTGAACAGGACTGTTCCATATCTGAGAACCATATCTGAGTGGGCCAGAACGGCGCCACTAACAACAGAAGTCTCACTTTGTCAAATCAAATCACCTTTATTTATATAGTGCTTTTTACAAGTCACAGTGTTAACAGGAAAATAACGCAACAGAATTTGATTCGGCTGTACAGCTGCTCTGGTGAAAACACGAAAAGACAAAAGAAAACTGTGAATGTCCTCACACACACAGTGCACAGGAAGACGCGTCAGTATCGTGGTCACAGACAGCACACCAAAATCGAGTTCTTTCACGCTTGAACAAACAATAACACACACAATTATGCCAAAATGCTTGTTTTGTCGAGTATCCTCTTAAGAGCAGCCTTAAATGAGTTAAATTAAGTCTAAAATGAATGTAAAGAGTTGTGAGAAAATGAGATGCGTGTGAGAACTGCTTCATGTGCAGCAGCGGCAGATCTTAAAGTGACAGCAGTCTAATTAACCTGCTGCTGTCTGTCATTAATGTTAATCAAAAAACAAAGGTAATAGAAAAAATACTCACTGCGTTATAATCTGTATTTAATTTATAATTTATGCAGTGCAGACTGTTTTTTAACTATTACATTTCTGTATATTTCCTACCTGTTAGACTCTTTTTATCTTTTAAAAGAAAAAGTGAGAAACTCTTAAAGCTCTTTAAACAAGTCAAAATACATTAAACATAATTGCCTATAATGAGGCTATAACACTTTTACTTCCGTCATCATAGGTAACATGAAATCCAAAATGTTCCCACACACCGGACTTATACGACGCTGGCGCATCCACCAACTCCGGCAAGCCTTCCTTATCTCTCCCACTTGCCATTTCTACATGTGACGTGACCTGCAGCACTCCGCTTTTACTATCTTTTACTTCTTTTACTGTATGTCCACACACCCTTTTATTTTGCGTGAAAAGGACACCCACTGTCCGAGGTAACATACGGGCATGAGGCTACATTGCGCATGCACACACACTCCGAACCGAGACAAGCGAACCAAACAGTTCGGATGTTTTTTCATATACCGTGCCACCCTTAATATATATATAGCTTTCAATTACACTATAATGTTGAATGGCTATAATTAATGTTTAAAATTGGGGGTGGGGGGTACATTTCATAGAGACATCAGTATCAGTATTAGTATCAGTGATACTGGCCTTCGCTCATAAAAAAGATGCCACTAAATAACTATTTAAAATATACTATCTTTGTTTTTTTCTACATTCATTTGGAGATTAATATTATAGAGATGGATATTATAAAATATATTAAAAACGTAGGTGTTTTTAATTGCGATTAATCAAGATTAATCACAGAAAAAAATTTATCTAGTTAATTTTTTTAATCAGTTGACAGCACTAGTAATAACCTTTGCGGAAAAAAGCGAAAAGGTGTGCGAGGCATCTATGCATATTGCTATATACGTGTTCCTGAATGTTTCCTTACTTGCATCGCATGTATTGTCTGTGTGTGGGGAATCGATCTAGCTGAACCAGTGTTCAGCCTTCATCTTAAACTGTTGCAGACCCGAGATGGTGGTGTTCGACGAAGCCATGTAGATGACTGACCAGCCACGGCTTGCCTGTATGGCAACAATTTTTTTTCCCAGACTATTTTAAGTCGTAAAGTGAGCAGAATTAGAATGAAGCGCATGGATTCGGCATGTATTCAGGATACAAAATGGGCAGCCGGTCTCAGAGCCCTCCTTAGCTTTACAGTGCCCCAAATTTCCAATGGTGAAAAATGGAACTGCAGCGCGCTCATAGAGAGCCATTGGGGACAGATTTCTGACTGCCCCTCTTATTTTCATGTGACGTTAGCTCATGTAAACCTCACTCCAGACGAAGACGATATCAGTCCTCTTCAGATATGTGTCTGCATCAGGTTAGTAACTAGTTGGCATGTCTGTTCTTCCTATTTGAAGTAGTAGCATATCAAATTAATGAAAATATAAACCCTTTAGTTTAAACATGTTCATGTGAATATCTTTTATATACAGTAGGTCTGTTGAATTATTTTTATGTTTGTTCGTAGAATAGACATGATTTTTTTCCTCACTGGAATTCCTACATAACTTGTAATATTCTAAAACAACATTCAGACGCAATAAATACTACATTAAGGCAATTATAAGATGATATTCTATGTGTTTGTCATGTGTAATAAAGTCTGTCAATCAACATCAGAGTGCCACCCTCAGGCTGAATAACATTAGACGGACATTAGAATTATTGTTGTGTCTGATGTGTTCAGCAATTAGCATATAAAGCTTACAAAATGGTTATCATAAACTATCATTAAGACCCAGAATCTGCCCTTCCTAAGCTTATGGCCACGCAGGAGCCCTTTCTGTGACTGACTGAGTGATTGGCACCAGCGCTGCTGTTGCTTTTGAGTTTCATCTGGGCGGCATTGGCCCTGCAATGGTCTTATTCTATTACTCTACACATGTGCTCCAGTTACTGCTCTTCATTGCATCAGCGCTAATATAAACCCCACTTGTATTATGTTCATGACAACATCGGCATCGCCGCTGTTTTTTTTCTTCTTCCTGTCTTTGCTTCAGAGCTGCAGTAGATTCATTTTAAATGTTGTGTGGAGGAAGCAGATTCACATTGTGTTTTAATCACGACAACATGAAGATCATTCAGCTTCAGCTCTGTGAGTTTATTACATGATATGAATACATTTACATGCGCGATTCACGATGATCTTAATTATTATGCTATTGTATTTGTTTTTATCTTATAGATGTGTTGATCTGTTGTCGAGCTGCAGTGTCAGATCAACTAACTGATCTGGGATCAGATGTGACCATAAACTGTGATCTTGATGAAAATGAGGTTTATTGGATTTTACTGAAAACACCAGATCCTCCAACAGTGATTCTACGGTCATTCCCAACACCACTATCACCTTTTTACTTTAATAAAACATCCAGAAAGAAATATTCACTGCAGTTTAAACATCATCTGGTTATAAATAATGTGACTGCTGATGAATTAGGAGTTTATTACTGTATGAACACACGCACACTCAAAACTCGGCAACAGCACCAGACTGCACTTCACCGGTGAGTTCACTCTGTGACTATTTACAATTAATATGAAAGTATTTGGGGTTTTAAGACATTAAACACATAACCAGGCCTCTAACTGGTTGCTCCATTTCACATAAGATGAAAGTTATTGATATTTACAAAATTCTACAAAATTACAGCCATTATGCATTTAGTGGACTAGAACGACAGTAACAAACTGAGAACACTTTCTTTCCAGAACCAACTCTCTCTGAGTGTCACGGTCATACAGTGGTGGAGTTTATTGATCAGAATCAGACACAATGGCACATTATTATTATCATATCTGGTCTGATGAACGGGCTTCTGCTCATTGTGCTGATCGGTGAGTGACTGTTCTTTGAGAAATTTTTTTAATTTAATTAATTAAAAATGAAAAGGAAATTAAATACACAGTATTGTTCAAATATCAATATGCTCTTTTCTAGAGGCAGGTGATGTTGTTGTAATGTTTTTCCATTATTTAGTCTATTGACTATTATGTGACTTCTCTACAATTTAAGAAAGAATAATGTAACCGTCAGTACATATTAAATCTGAATGCAATCTTGTTCTTAGGGTTTGCTGTTAGAAAAACAGAACGGCTGGAAAAACACATTGATAATGCTGAACTGCTTCAGACACGAGTTACATATCAGCTTCAAGACCAAAACTGATTCAAATCACAATAAAGTAAATGTATGTGAAACCATCAGTTTTGTGACTATATAACATGCTCTTAAATAATATGCAGTTTATTATTTTTCTGTATTATGTTTGTGTGCTTAATCGACTTAATGTCAATAAATTGTTTTAAACTATATCTGGTGTATTGAGTATAAAGTGTAGATTCTTTAGCTTCTATTGTTATAAATGTATGTTCTATTGTGAACAATTATAAAAAAATTATTACAGGCTACACATTGTGGTTAACTCAACTGAGGTGCTAAACTTTAGGACCTCAGTTGAGTTTAACCACATGTGTAACCTGTAATAATTTAGCTGCTAAATCAAAACCAGAGACGCTCCACTAGTTGGTCACTTGGTCATTTGACAGCCACATGCCAATACCTTTATAGGTTAATGTATTTCAATTCTCATTGTTTTCTGAACCTCAGCTGGAAACTGCAGCATGCATATCTCCTGTGGATTAAACACATCACGGGATGACGCTCCTTGTTTGTGTATCTAGATCTACACATTTAATATCAGAGCATTCGACTCTGCTGTGTGGTGTAGTGTGGTGGAGGGTGTGACACAGGGGTTGACAAAAAGCAGGTGGTGGGTGGTTATATAGGTATATTTTGGTTTATAGCACCCCACCAGATCCTCCGTCCTCCATAACGCCTGCTATAAACCTGTTACATACGATGTATGTGATAAAATAATAGTAAATTTCCTTTGTATTTCTCTTTGAGTTTGTCTGTCTTCTATTATTATCTAGAAAACTTTTGCCATCAATCCAAATGATTAAAATCATGATAATTTCAATAACATAAACAAAAGCCTGTCAGCATAATGCACATCCACAAACCTTCACTTTATAATACATTAGTGCGTGTAAAACAATTTTATATACTTTGAAATTATTATTATTATTATTATTAATTAATTAATTACTTGGGCTATGTTGATGCACATAAAAACATTTTACACTGTACAGTGGTGATATGCCACTCTGAATTATCATAAATGGCCTGCAGAGGCAGCAGTGAGCTATGATACACAGACAAAATACAAGCAAATGACTAAAATAAAACATAACGCAGACTGTTATTTCTGATAAAAAACTAATGTACGGTTGACCTTAGTAGTGTTGTTAACTGTGTTATTGATTGTGCCAAGCTAAATTGTTCTGAGAAGCCAGCGTGACGGGCTGGAAAGTGTTAACCATGCACCCAGACTTCGCATCAGTGGCCTCAATGGAACCACATCCAGGGTTACCTGGGGTAGAGTTCGATGCCTGGCCATCATGGTAATGAGGGCCATGAGTGTTATGTGTGTTAAACCCAGGGAAAGAGAAATTGCTCTTTTGATGACCATTTGGTAGCTGTCTGCCTGATGACGTTTGGGGTGAGGCTCGACCCCAAGCCTGGTGCGAGCATATCAGTGGTAGAGGTCCATTGTCCAGGCCTGGCTGCCGGCCAGGCTTTTGTGGGGGCGAGCAACCTTTGCAGGTGGACCACCCTCAACGCCGAGCAGGCGGGGCTTGCTTGGGGATGCAGGGGTAGAGCACGTCGATGCATCATGCTTAGACCCCAAGAACCAATCATCAAGCATGGCTGCCATCTCAGTGTCAGCCTCAAGCTGGACCACTGCAGTCTTCAGTGGAGTCTTCAGTGTCAGACTGCCCAGCTCCAGCCCGCCCGCTGACACTGTGATTCACTCAGTGGAAGCTATCACTTGAGGCTATCCCATTGATTTCCGTGCTTGCCCTCAGCATATGTCACTGAGGCCTCGTGCCGGAAGTAGAAGGACCAGGATGGGAAGAGTCTCTAAAAAATAATGAGACCTGTGAGCATAGCGTGTATGCGACATGACCCATCCATGAAAGTGTCTCAGCATTGGTTGGACCCAAACACTGAAGACACTGAAGGCTGTCTGAGAGAGGCATGTAACAACAACGAGTTAAGAAAGCATCTGATCATAGCTATGTGGATATGTTTGCACAAGCTCTACAATTCACCGGCATCATGTTGACAGATGAGGTAATTCAAATTACACTGTTATAATAGTGTGATTCTAAAAGTATGTTTGAGACTATAAAATATAGGTTTAGATATGTGAGATTATAGTTTGAATTTATCCTTTAATCCCCTTATTATTACAGATTAACATTGTTTACTGTATGTCACTGTGAAACAGTCTGTGTTGTGTGCTGTGCATTTGTTGATGTTAATGGACTCAATCTCTAAGCTAACTTTATCTAGTAATGCATACAGTGGAGTGCGTCTCCATCAGCTCGCTAGTTCAGTAGTCAGGGCACTGATCGGGAGTCTGCCATTTTAAGGGGCTGTCTCAATTGCAAAATCCTACCTGTGCACTGAAATATAAAGTCCCACAATGCATCAGTGTTTCATTCAGAATTTATTTTCACTGTTTTTTTCAAACAGTAGAAAGCACACTTCCACGTCAGCGTGTCATGCACGCCTCGATGACATCAGACAAAGTGACGCCAACAACAACCATTTTAAGGGCTGTCTCATTTGCATAATCGCACCAGTGTACTGAAATGTTCCCTAAAATGTCCCACAATGCACCATGCACTGAGTTGTAATGAGTTGAATGAAATATACATCAGCTGCCTTCCAAGGATCCTTTAAAATGAGAATCCTTTAGCGCCCCTTTGATGACGTGGCAGCGAGACATGCTTCCGTAGCCTAGAAAGTTGGGGACGATCTTGACTTTTAGGTTTCACAGATACGAGCAACTAGCTAAATCTTCAGCGAGATTCCAGAGAAGTATGACACGTGTGTCCAAACTGTGCTAAATTCTGAATTCATTAACACTATTTGGTAAAACTTTATTTTACAGTGCCTTTACTTACCATAGTAATAACAGCAAATGATGTAAACAACAACCTCATGAAATGATCAGACAATATATATTTGACATATTTTTGGCTGTTGACCTTCTGAATCTTCACCATTAATTCCTATATTGCTGTAACAATGTACAATGATTTGTTTATCATGTCTGTAATTTTGTTCATCAGTAAAACAGCACACCCTTTGCATGATATTCAGAGATATAGAAATAAAGATCAATCATTTAATCATCTTGGGTTATGTTTCAGTCAGAAAAAACAATGTTTTAGGCTCACATTTAAAAGAACGCTGCATAATATATTTACACCTAATTTAAAAAGAAAGAATTAATTTTTATGAATGTCTGAAATAAGAATAAGATAAGGCTAATGGCTTCTTTGGTCAACCAGAATCACAAGAAAGACCATGATGGTCGCACCAGATCCAAAACCAGACCAGCTCAAATCAAAACAAAGACATGAAATTCACGCGCTGGTTTAGTGATGTGACGTTTAATTCTGCAGGAGAAACTTAACTTTAACTTACACTTAGTATGATTGAAGTGCCTCTTGCGTTAAACTCCTCTCTGGATCCTGATCCTCAAGTGAAATTTCTCTGAATGATGTTTTATATATTCCTGCAGTTCTTAACTCTGATGACACCGTCCTGCCATGACTTCAGTTATCATGGAAAGAGCACAAGAAGAATGCCGGACAGGAGTTTTAGTGACGCCCATTCAAGAGAGCTGCAGAGAAATTTTGCCTTTTCAGATTTTGTTTACTCACAGCATCAGTAAATGCAGCTGACAGAACAGAAAAAACAGCACTTGTTCTCTGCTGAAAAAGGGATAAATAAAAAACAGCATTTTTTCCTCAACAAGCACTCACATCTCACATATCACTGAGAAGAGTAGTGAGTTTAGTGAGTTTAACAAAAATATTGATAACAGCACATAAATACACACAGAGAGAAAACTGTATATATATTACCTCTGGTCTATTTAAGTTTTTTTCTATTGTCTTGGCGTGCATTCCTGTTGTCATTCCTAGTGTTGACTTTAGTTTACTGTCACTAAAAGAGCATGATAAGAATGCAGAATGCCCAGTAACAATTCTTTTTATTCTCTGTACATGCAAATCAAAAGAGCAAGAACTTCAAATAAAAGGGCAAAACATGCTGCCTTTCTTTAATTTATGTTTAGTCTCCATGTCCTTGGCTGCTTATAAGTTTATTGATCAGTCCCACCTGTGCCTTGTTTTACCCCTCATTATTTATGATGGTTTGGTTCAGTTTTTTGTCTGTTCTCTTCTGTTTGGTTTTCCATGCTCTCCTTGAGTTTCCTGAGTGCTGTTGTTTTCTGAGTGTTGAAGAGCAGAGGAGAAATGCAAAGAAGAGTAAAGTGGTGAAAAGTTATAGGTTTCAGAATTAGGCGTGTTGCAAAATGACTCGATAGCGCCACCTAAAAAAAATTAAATTAAGCATTGTTTGCGCTATGTTTCATGTACAAGTATGAAATTTGGTACACACATCTAACAGCCCAATACTCTACAAGTCCTTAGAAGCAAAAATCTGAAAACCCAACAGGAAGCTAGATATTTAATTTTCTTGCATTTTCTTTTTTTTTCATTTCCATGCTTGTATCACAACAAACTCTTTCCTAGGTTAATCAAATCAACATAATTTTTGGTCAGTCTAACTTGAAGGCCTTTGCAACGTTAAATTGTGAAGATCTTGAGCTTTCCCAAGGGCGGTCCATGGCGTAAAGGCCTGACAAAGTTTGATGTTTTGCCATGAAACAGAAGCGCTGTAACTAGGTATACAATGCTCCGATCTGGCCCCAAACTTCACGTTTGGATAAGAGCTCCTGGCCTGAAGACATCTACATATAAATATTCAGTTACAGTCATAGCGCCACCTGCTGGCAACAGGAAATGGTAATGCTTTACACTGTGATTAACTCCTGAAACCAAACATGCTTGCCTGGTTGGGGACACTTAAAGGGGTATTTCATCACTAGGGAAGATGATTGTGTATTTAAACTGGGTCATTTATGAGAGCTGTGGTTTTTATTTTATTATTTTGGTGCCTTCTAGACTGGAGGCCAGAAATGTAATTTTGGCTGTGATTGAAAGACAACAACTCCCAGAATGCACTTGCTGGCTGGCCCACGAGTGGCCACTCCCAAAGCCACTGGCTACTGGATCATTTCTGGCCACCGTGGCACCGCCCTACCGCTTTTGGAGACAATAAAACTCATTTAGTTCAGTTAGAGAACACACTACAATTAAAACTGGAACGCTGCTCTCTGTCTAATATAATGTGAGAGTGAGCCGCAGTGAGTGCTCGCAGCACAAATGGCATTTGCTAGAAAGCCAGATTACATTCATCACAA